>CM062296.1:571119313-571255828 GCA_031216915.1 Pictodentalium vernedei
ATTTTATAAACAGAAAGAATGAGCAGAACGTCGCGCGGAATTATGAAATTTTCTGACGTCAACGAGATTATATTAAAAGAGGATTAATTATATCTCAAAATAAGGAATCAATATTCAATATATTATTTTATTTATTTCCAGCCAAAGAGCTTGAAGAATGGAACGATCGTACATGGAGACCAAGACTTCCTTCAAATGTTCGTATTGCAACAAGGAAAGTTCTGTCTTCAGCGAAGCTGTAGATCACGGAATAATAGTGCCCCCAGATGACATTTTAAGGATCAAATTCAAGGATGACAACTCCAGGAGTATTGTGTGGAAAATCAATAACTTTGGGGTCGTGCCACAGCACATTAAGAACTCTGGAAAGTTTATAGTTGGCGATAACATAAGGAGTCACGTGATGTGGTTTTGTTGACATTGTTTGGGAAGGTTTGAATTTTGCAACAGCGTAACTTGTGAATTACGCGGGCGGATGTAACCGATTTGTTAGGTAAAGGGTTATTAAACCCATAATATAGAGCTCGCCATTTTTAGCCCACTTTCGAACTTTTCTTCGGTCACTGTAATTAATTAAAATCCTGGTTCATGGCCCCCGGATTTATCGGAATATCACTGGTTTTGGTATACAATATTCAATGAAAGAAGTGTATTCCCGTAGGATTACTTGACTCAGTCCCCCAATAGTGCAGACTGCAAAATCATTTTGGTACATCTTGGGACAGGTAATTGTTCACGACGTGGGCATTTGTCCACTGGGACATATTGGGGATAGCTATGAAAGACACCAATTTATATTTCTATTGATGGAGATCGGAGGACCTGGCTTAACCCGGTGCTTCATCAACAGAAATTTTGCTTGCAGCCTTAGCATATCACCCTGAATGTTCATGTGCAGAAATGCCCACGCCGTGGATAAGGTGTACAAACATGATTTTGCAGTCTGCACTATTGGGGAATTGAGTAGAGTAATCCCAAGGGAATACACTTCTTTCATGTGACATTTTATACTAAAACCCGCGATATTCCCATAAATCCTAGGGCCATGAGCCAGGTTTTTAATTAATTACAGTGACCAAAGAAATGCTCGAAAGTGGGATAAAAATGGCGAGCGGCTCTCGATTTATGCTATATATCATGGGTTTAATTGTGTCAATATTACTCAGCCCAATCCTTATATTTCACCCAGACCCCTGCCTTATGTCAGGGTGTCTGTATTCTGTGCCAAAACCAGAAAGCGATATGAATGGTGATGAACTTTCTGTTGCACTTGGTTTTGGTGGAATCATGCCCTTAATTACTAAATTCTGTCCGTTTCACGATATTTACGGACATTTCGACTGGTGGAAGGACAGCGAGCTCCTCCATGAAAAAGCCTTATTACAATTTTTGCAATGATACCGCTTGTCTCCGTGAACCCCCTTAAGGTGTTCTGCCAAAGATTTTTGGAACGAAAAGTTTTTGCTCTGACATTTACTACATTCAAACACCATGCCGCTGTTACTTGCTTCGTGTGAGCGCAGATGAGCAGACAGTTCACCCTTCAGAGTGTATGCCTTCTCACAATGCTCGCACTGATGCTGACGTTTTGGGCCATGTGATGCCAGGTGGCAACGATAGTTCCACAGTTGGTTAAATTTCTTCCCACACATATCACATGTGAAACGAAATATGTTATCATGTTTCTTTGTGTGCAACACCATCCCATATTTTGTCTTGGTTGTATGGCCACATCGTTCGCATACAAATGAATTTGTTGGTGTAATATTGGCATCGGAGTGGACGTGAATACTCTGATGTCGTTTTAAATTGAATTTGGAAGTTGTCGAATAATCACATCTATAACAGGATAACTTTTTGGGGGAACAACATCAACTTCTTGGTCTTCTATTGTTGGGTATATTACAACTTCAGTGCTATCCATCTTTACTGAAAAATAAAGAAACCCGACGTTAGAATCTAATATCAATCGGGATGGGGAAGGCGCGTTCCTTCTATATTAGTCAGGAAAGAAGTCATTTATGTATGATATGTAGACTCCAGTTTATCTGAAGTTGGTTTTCCAACAACTGAAAATTAGGCATGATCCGTGGGTTTGTCAAAACAAAAAGCTAAAAAATTAGCAATGTATTTAGCTGGAGGTGAGTGCATGATTGTAAATATCGAAAGTTGTAATTCCCGATAGATCCATCTTCTACTTTTTCAAGCTCTGGACACTTTTCTGCGCACAGGGTTGTTTTTAGTAAGGATACAATCTAATACATATCTGTTTTTTAAAACACCTCTATTTGAATAACTTTTGGTATCTGTTTTCATAGAATAAACACTTAAACATAAAGAAATTGTTTGCTCGAATTGCCTGTTCCTACATGGTAAGATCCATATATTTTGATGAGAACATATAGTCTTAAGACTGGCCTCCATTTCTCTGGATGGAATTCCAATTTGCACTTTAACCCAGCGGATATCTTTGAATTCCAAGTCACAGTACGCCGTGACAACCAGTGAGAGACGTCGTACACGACTCGGTGTACAGTGAATGTGAAGTGGGGTGTCTTAATTTATTGCCGATTATTCATTATATTTTCTTAACCGAAGACCCGTTCAAAAGAAATTTTATCGGGTATGTATCACTCTGCACAGAAGACTGCAGTGTGTTGAAACAAAGCGATGCTTAATATGTTTAAAACGACATTTGATGTGGCAATTCCTGATGATAAATAGATTTTCGCAGTGAGCAATCGTTATTTTCTTCAAGGAACGGGGTGGTTTGAAACAATAGCAGTCATCGAAGATTGAGAAATATGTTTGTGCAACATTTACTTACGTGTTCCGATGCTCCTGTGTTGCTAGCAGGCCCGTCGGAACCGGGGGGGGGGGGGGGGGCTGCAGCCCCCCCCCCCCAATAATTTGCTCATATTTCGTCGTTAGTTTATCCATGATGGGAGCAACCGATGTAATCTGAATAAAACTGGACATTACATTATTGAACTCAGATTAGAACAGTGGCGTAGGAATCGGTTGGGGGGGGGGGGGGGGGGGTAAGGGAGATATTTCCCCCACCCCCACGAATTTGTCAAAAGTAGGCTTTACTCGGCTGGGTTGGTGGTTTCTCCACACGGGATGCCCACTGGTTACCATATTCCGACATTACTGTTAATGATTACTGGATTGAGTGGGGTCCATGTGGGCTTTCTTCCACCAATAAAACTGACAGCCGTGTTTTCGCCTAATTGTGGAAAGCGATGTTAAACCCCAACCAACTACAGGGTAATTCATTGCATGTTCACTATTCCTGTCATTCTGCTCGGAAATCACGCTGAATTGATCAGAGAGCTGACGTATTTCCTTATTGATGATGTGTTTGCCCAGAATCACTCAGAATGCATATTTGTACATCTTAAATTTAAAAAAATTCCCGGGGGGGGGGGGGCGGACACCCACCAACGAGACAGGGAGGTACCCCTTCTCGTGCTCACCCCCACTCGCCTTTTCGCGGTTCGGATGACGCTTGGCGTCATAGGAATATACGATTTATTTGCTCAGAATCAACCAGAATGCATGTTTTTACATCTTGAATTTGAAAGTTTTCCCGGGGGAGACCCCCGGACCCCCCACCAACGAGACGGAGGATATTCCCTCTCATGTTCACCCCCACTCGCCGCTCGGATGACGCGTCGCGTCATGCGAATATAGGTCCTACCCCCCCCCCCCCAATAAAATTAGCTTACTACGCCCCTGGATTAGAATTATGAACGTATCACTGAATGTATAACATGCACCTGCATATGTTGATGTGCAAACGTTTTGAGCAATTCCTTTGGCAGCTCAGAAGACCACGACAACCGTTGGCGTAATGATAAAACTAATGAATCCACTATAAGGCCTGACTGTTTTTTAGCATGACGGAATACGGCCACGGCCTGCAGGTGAGCCCGGTGTGAGAACCGTCCCCAAATGTTATGGGGTTCTATTGGGATTTTTGAAACATTTTGTTAAAAAAACAACTTTTGCCGTTTAAAAAAAATCAAGAGGTTTTTGCTTCAAAAGCTACCAGAATGCTTCCTTTGATTGCCCTTTTCAAAAAATTTTCTGGGGGAGTACCCCCCCCCCCTCTCCCCCCCCCCCCCTCCCTCAAAAAGCTCGTGCCTTCAGCACTCGCGCCAGATGCCTTCGGCATCTGGATACCCCATACCCATTTAGTATACGCCAGTTCACCCAAATTAGCAATATCAGCCCCCCCAATATAGATTTCGTTCCGACGGGCCTGGCTAGCTGTCGTAAAATGGTAAAAACGCCGAAAGAAAATTTCTCGCTGCGAATACTTGACGATAAAAATAGACTTCTCTCGCTTCGAGCCCCGCGACTTCCGGGCTTTGCACTTTACAGTTTATCCACTGTGAATTGATCTGAACAACTCCGGTGCCGACTGGATTAATAAACATGTAAATTACCTTATATTTTGAATGTTTTACATTTCAATGGCCAATACAATTTCTTTAACATTGTGTAACCTACACATGCAGTGTTGTATATTCGTCAAATACTACGTATATTTTTCACGAAGAAAAATAATATGGTAATGTTTCCCAATTCGTGCAACTCATTGGAAAAATCGCTTCGTTTGTGGAGCTTTGTTTGCAGCAATATATATCCGATTTTAAATATTAACTGCAAACAAAGCTCAAAAGTTGAGCTAGCCAAAGAGTTACTTTCCGGTTGTGTTTTGATGCTCTCATTTCCCCTTTTGATTATCGCTATTTTATTAAAACATTACGGTCGAATATTCACATCTTTGTTCAATGAAAAGTCTCACAACTAACTGAATCACAGTGGGTTGATGGTCTCCATGTGTGCCCAACTTAAAGGAATCTAAACGCCTGCCAATGTGGATCCATTTTCATATTTGTTATCAAAACTGCAAAGTAGGTTGTTCGTCAATACGGATGGATAGCAAAAATAAGCAGTGACGGCGCCCGGATTTCAATTTATAGGGTGGGGTGGGGCCTAAGTAAGTTATGAGGGGGGGTCCAAGGTCGAGATGTTGAAGGCATCTCCCTAACGCCGCAGGCCTGAGCTGGGGGGGGGGGGGGGGAGTTCAGCGATCTGAACGCAGTGGCTACCCTCTGTAGCCACTACGTTCAGATCGCTGAACTACTAGAGAGGGTGCCCACCCCGTTTGTGTGTGTGTGTGGGGGGGGGGGGGGATCTCCCCAGGAAAAATTTCATATTTGGATGCCCTGGGGCCGGGCATGACATGACTGGACAATATGTGTATTGTTGTGTGCCATTTGCGGGTGTGATATTGCCTTTGGTTGGGGAAACCATGGTCAGATAGTAATTTGAAGTTTGAATGAATGAATGAATGAATGAATGAATGAATGAATGAATGAATGAATGAATGAATGAATGAATGAATTTTTATTTGCAGCATACAAGTACATAACATATGATTGAAAGTTTAATTTAATTTAGAACAAAAGTAATAGTACACTGCATGGAGAAGGCATATAGCCAAGAAGCTGTCTTCCTGCCACCCCCATATTGAAACAGTAAAACATACCTGACATCAAAGTTAAATTAATTTGCTCAAAGCCAATTCTAAAAGGAGCGATTCACAGTTTCCAAAATGAATACATAGTTTATCATTGCAGCGGAATATTTACTATGTGGAGAATGTTAAGGATTTGGGGAATTTTGAGATCCAGAAGAGCTGGAGGTGCAATCGGGGCATCTCAGATTGTCACAAGCGACATTAGCCATATAAGAATTTAGGGCCTTATCCATTATTGCCTTCTTATATTGCGGTCTGCTGAGTTGTTGGATTTGTGGGTCAATTTCATTCCAAATTCGTGGGAGAGTATGGAAAGGCAGTTCAGATGAAAAACGTGTTCATGGTTTAAGTGTGTGTATTTTCCCAGACTGTCTAGTGTTCATGCAGAATGGATTCCTATAGATTTTAAATGTATCATCAAAGGACACGGGTAATTTATTATTGCACCAATCATGCATGAACAAAAGGGAATGCAGGATATAGAGGTCGCTGAATTTTAGGATACCACAGCTTTTGAGTAGAGGATCAGTATGTGATGTAAAAGACTTGTTTGTTATAACACGAATGGCTTTCTTCTTCATGTTGAAGAGTCTTTTTGCAGAGGGTGAGTGCCTCCAGATTAATATCCCATAGATCCCATAGTTTGCTTTGGGGGAGGGGGGCGGGAAGTGGAGGGGGCGGGCCCCCGGTGGCGCTGCCACCGAAAATAAGTAACAAAATCAAGGCCAGGGACGAAGGCAATCGCCCTCTTCAACTTCAAAGTTCAAGTTCAATTTCAAATAATCATTCAGTGAGACCAGTTTAGTTTGAATCAATCGCGGAAGCAACTTGGACGCGAAGCTTAAAAGATAAAGTTAAGTGCAAACTATGGTACTTGGTCCCAAAATTATTTGACTTTGGGAATTTGTTTCAGTTTAGAAGAATTATACCGACGGTGTAGCGTACTACTTACACTGCGTCTTCCATTTGCAGAAAAGAACGTTTTCAAATTCATGCGTCGTAACGAAATTTTATTATATTTTGAAGTTAATAATGGGAAAATAGCAGTGGTGTAGATAGCTTTTCGCTGGCGGAGGGGCAAGCCCAAAATTTTCCGACAGACCGAAAATTTTCAGACAGTGTAACAACAACAAAAACCCAAACAAACAGAAAGAATCTGTTGTTTACTGCAAATGTACTGAAAATTGGTCTTTTTTACCCAAAATGGCATGTTTTTATCCCCAAAGCCAGCATTTTAATGTTATTAGGCATAAATTCGCCTAAAAATGGTCCCAAAAAATTTTCCAACAAAACTTCTGGTGGGGGGGGGGGGGGGGGCTCCGCCCCCCCCCCCCTTTATCTACGCCACTGGAAAATAGATCTTAGTAGTAGGACAGGGTCTAGACGGGCATGTTTTTTATGGATCTCATCTGGTGGATCTCATGTGACGTCATACCGCAATGTATTATGGGTATCACGTGGTTGTCATGGTAACCCATGTGGGCGGCCATGTTGTGACGTAATTGTCATGGTGATGGGTGATGTGAGTGCGCATGCGCAGCTCGTGTTGTTAGGGTGATACGTGTTTCCGCCGTCCATTTTGTATGAAGGGGGGCGCCATCTTTGTTTCTATGGTGGCACGTGGTTGCTAAGTGACCCAAAGGCTTCTTATAGGGCTAAGAGGTCTGTACCAGGTATGTTCGACTGGGAGTATTTCTGGAACGACTTCCCTGTATAATTACCCAAATAAACCCGACAATCCCTCCAAATCTCCAAAAACTACTTTATTTGATATGGATTCCCCGCAGAATCCTGCTTTTAACCGAAATGGACTTGTTTAGAGTAGCATGTAGTGCTATAGATTTTTTAAAAGGTCGTGTTCGATTGAATGGGAGTATTTATGGCTCTACATAATTACCCAAATGAGCCCGACAAACACATATTTATTTCCCCCCAAAACAAATAACACTGAATATAAATTTAAATTTCTTTTACTACTAAACATCATGGAACATATATTGTCAAATATTTGTAGCGATCGAGGTATAAAGGCCATTTACCAACCAGCCTGGTTGGTCCGGATCTCTTAGTCTCGTGGTAAATCGGTCGCTTTGTGTGCTAGAGGTCGACGGTTCGAACCCCGGCTCCCGCACTTATCTCTCCTCCTGTTACATTTGGGGGCTCGTCCGATCCTCAGCAGTAGGTGGCACTGCGGGTGTTTCGACCGCTCTGAGGAGGAACTTGGGTGAGATTCACATATGGTGAATCTCAAAAGAAGGGGAGAGTAGTGTAGCGGTCGAGGTATAAAGGCCATTTACCAACCAGCCTGGTTGGTCCGGATCTCTTAGTCTCGTGGTAAATCGGTCGCTTTGTGTGCTAGAGGTCGACGGTTCGAACCCCGGCTCCCGCACTTATCTCTCCTCCTGTTACATATTCATAAACAGTCTTTCTACATATTGGACATCTTTTCAGTTGTTTACAACAGTCCTTGTACAGGCACAAATGATGGCATGGTCGCGGTGCGACATTGGCTTCTGCTGTTAAGCACACGCAGCATTTCTGTGAATCCGTTTGAACTTTTTCTTGTAACTTGTCTTTGTTTTTCATTTCTTCATCGTCGATTGTATCAGGTAAGTTGTGAATGTAACAACATTCTTGGGAATACATTTTGTGTTGTTGTATGACATTGTCTTCTGCCTGCCAGTAGCGTACAATGACCCCACAGTGAAAACATTCACTTCTGTCTTTAATTCCTAGGTAGAAAAATCCTGCTCTTGCAAGTTCTTTGGGGGTTTTCGCACATTCACTTGGTAACATTGATTCAAAAGTTTTAGTCTGTTTGCCTCCAAAGCATATTTTATATGTTTGGGTCGACGGATATCAGAGTTTCTCTGAGCAATTATCAGTCGAGGACCAGTTCCTGCGAATACCAACCCCGTTAGGCTCATTCTGTCTTCGGAACCTCTAGGAAAAATGTTTCTAGGAACCCCTTGTCCACGATAGTCGTTTAGAATAGATTGAATCAAACACGGGATCGTAAATATCTGATCTTCGGTTGCACCCCTTATTTATAGTTTTTTTTCTATGACATCATTTGTTTTGATTGTCTTTCTTTTTTTAGATTTAGATTGTTCCATATTTCTTTTTTCGCCGTTTCAACAGATTGAGTCAATTGCTCCCATTCGTTATATACAAACTTCATTCCAACATCGTTCTTGAACAGGTAAATTTGTAATTGATCATTGAATTTGAACAAAGTCACTTCCGAAGACATCTTCACTCTTCGACGGATGGAACGATAATGCCGAGATGCCACGACTGGTCCTCTTTTTATACTGTTTAGGCTATGACGTCACCAGAAATAAAGTCTCTAACTAAAATGTCATTGTCCAATAAATCCGCAAAAAACATGTTTACAATCGCATGCATTGGGATGCCACGAGAGCGATGTAAAAGATAGAACAAACAATAATGTCCACACATGGGTAACGGTCCTTGAATGCGTTTTGTATTGTACTTCCATCTTTGTTTTTTCAAAAAATTCTTAAATGATCTGTGCTGTGGTGGCATTCCATACAAATCAAAATATTCTATGTCCCGATGACTGAAATAGAAGGCCATCCAATGTTCCCCTTCTCTGTGGTCTGGATGCGTGTTGGCTACAAAAGCCAATGGTCTGTGCCTGGGTAATATTCTTGGTAAGCGGTTTCTTGCAAAGACTCCCAGAGTGATATTTCTTAACATGCGATCCGAGCGGAAAATATTCTCTATTTGCAAAGTATTCATGTCGAATAATCAAAGATGACGCTCCTGTTTTTATCGACTTCTATAATGTTCTGAAATTCGGCATACACCAGTACGTTTATGGTGGTGGGCAGCGGTTCTTCAAAATGAATTTCTGATCTTAAATTCCCCCGTTTCACCAAATTGAAATGTTGACCATGAGACAGGTCTGGTGTTAGGTCGAAGACGAAGAGCGTGTACCCTTTTATGTACTCCTCTCTGTCGATGTGATTTCCTTCGTTCTCGTACATTTGACCAGTTCCTTGAAACAAGGTAGCATAACACCTCGCCACTTCTTGTTGATCGAATCGCGGTTGTAAGGGCTTTGCTGGAATATGTTGTCCATCCACATACAATGCCAGGTAATTGATGATGTAATTTTTAAAGTTAAAGGGATTCTTTGAAAAGTTCCCATTGAAAGCATCGTTGTCCACACAACCCACGACGATACGTTTAGGAAGTTGGCCTAAAAATAAATTTTCTTGTGTGATGCTCAGATTTCCCTTCGGCACCGAGAACACTTTGGTTTCTACTCTGTCAATGGGATATTTCGCAGTTGCCTTTTCCAATGCTTTAGTATGAGCCACTCTCACAAAACGGTTGAGTCTCTCCTTTCTCACAAACAGGGATACGTCTTGGATTTTGATTTTGAATGTTTCCCCATCGGCCATTAAGGCAAATGCATCTTTTGACCTATTCATTTTAATGTGAACGTTAACTCCATTTAGGAGATAAAGTGTTTGAAAGAACATGTCCAAATGTAACCTCCCAGTCATAACCACGACTTTACTTTTAGCCGTAAACTTTTTTCCTGTGGCAAATCCCTTGTTGTCATCCGTCCTATCATCCATGTGTCCCGTCGTGTCCTTGTACCAGAAGCACCAGTCAGCTGTGACTTTTTGGCATCGGAGCCATAACTTAACAAAGTCTCTATGTATGCTCTGTAGTGGTAAGTATTATTGGACGGTGACACCAGTTTCTCGTTTAGACTGATGTCGACCTGGTTGAAAAGAGAATGCAGCCAGAGATTGACGGGACCCACCTTTTCGTCGTCTGCGATAGGTCCACCACTGGAATCGACGATACATGCTTTCACGTACAGATAAGTTTGAGCCAAGTTCAGATAGTCGTCTCCAGATCCAGAAATGTTAAATTCTATCGGTCCACTATTCCCTATGGTGGCCAACGGTCGATGTTCTATCCATTGACCATGTTCTACACTAGTCTGTGTGGGTGGTATCGAAAATAAGTCGAGTTCACTATTGACACACTCACAGAATTTTTCGTTGATCAAAGACATGATGCACCCAGAGCGTCAATTGTCTTAACAGTTCGCTTTCTTTTTATCGATCTGCCAGTTTTGCGTGGTGCTGCCCTTTTTATACCTCTGCGGCCGGGAGGATTCGACCCACCCACCACTGCGTTCAGAGCATCGATTCCAGCTTGTTTAAGTCTCCCGATAGCTGCCTGTTTCACATTTTTCCCTCTGATGACATCTCCAGCAAATGGGGCTCCTTTTTTCAATAACTGTCTACCCATGGTTTTGGCTGTCGTTTTCAATAAAGGAAGGACTGCATTCTTCAGTCTTCCAAGTAAACTACCCAGCCCATGACCCATCTGTATTTGTGATCCCGAAAAAGCTGGCAGACCGCTACCAGCCTGTTTCGTGTAATACTCTTCGTATAATTTAGCATTACAACAGTAAGGCATTGTTTTTTTCAAAGAAAATTCAAAGATCGGCGCTTTCTGAAATGTAGTGTCACTGTCACTTTCCCAAGTTCAAATGGCACTGTGGCTCCCGTGTCGTCCCTTATATACACCTGCACGGTGCTGAAATCCTTCCTTTCAACCGGTACATAGTGCACGTTTTCAAAAGTTTTGGAAATGATGTTTCCATATTTTTCTCTCACGGGTACGATGCGAAGTAACGGCACCCTAGTATCCCCCACTACCTGATCACGAACTAAGTCACAATATACGTAGAGTGAATAGAATCCTTGGTTGACATCAGCGACTCGAGAAGATTCAAAAGCTCCCGACTTGAACACACATTCGTTAAAACCCAATATGTTTTGCAGAGTGGGACTCAGTGTGAGTACGACCCCTTCTCGTACATTGATTCGAACTTTACCAGTGGCCTCGTCTAATTCAAACTCTATCTTATCGTGACGCGGTACAGCAATTCTTTAACACCATTGATGCCTCGTATCACATCGGAAGGTTCCGAATATCGACCTTCTTTCAGAATGATCTGATAATGTTTTTTCGAAGTCCAGTACACTGTGAAAAAAACTGCCTTGCCACGAATGTTAAACCAAGTGTTTGGATACTGGATCTCCGCCAAACCCACCTCCCATTTCCCCGTGAGGTTCACTGGTTGTGATAACTGGGTGGTGTACGTTGTCAGCGTGTTTTCTAGAAACACGTCCATGGAACTGTTACTTGGTAGGGTCAGATAAAACATCACGTTTTCTTAATTGTAGGATTGGGCAATAAATATCCTATACTACTACTTAAAAGAGCCGTCCTCAACTTGCTGTCCGTATTGTCGAGGGTAAGGTTAACGATGCTAGTGATGATGAATATGTACAGTATGATAATTTGGGAAAAGTAAGTAATCTCGCTCCTTGGGACTTTCTTTCCAAACAAAGGCCACGATCCGTTCGGAGTTCCTCCCTCTTCCATTTTAGTGGAAACTGAGCTCGTTCACACCCTTTTATAGGCTAGCTGGCTTTTATTGATCCATGAGTTGAACGATGCTGGATACCCCAACCATTTTACAAACAGTTCTCTCTTCTTTCCGCGACCACGTTTTTTGAGTACATATTCAATTTTATAAATGTTTTTTGGTGTGACACGCTGAAGCTCTTCTGTGTAGAAGGACCCCTTCAGTACTTCCCCACTATCGTCTTTTAGAACATAAGTGATGGGGTGACCTTTCTTGACAGATGCCACTGTCAATCATTCTTCTGTCCAATTGGGCAAGTAACCTTTTTCAAAAGTTTTCTTGACTTTCTAATTCGCGCCCTGTCACCCACTTTGAACTTTGGAGACTTGTGTTTTATGTGGTTCCCATAAAGTTTTTGCCACACCTCTTCTTGATTTTCCAAACTCACGTCAACAGGGGCATACCGATGCTGCGATGATAGGTGTTGTTATACGATTTCACCAAAGTTTGAAGTGGGAAAGTCAGTGTATCGTTCTTTGTAAAATATTTCCACATTTTGGTTTTCAAAGTTCTGTTAAATCTCTCAACTATGGAGCATTTTGTTTCTACGTTATGGGTCGTGAAAAATTCTACTTCTCGTTGTTTGAGAAATTTCTGGAAGTTTAAATTCAAAAATTCTTTGCCTTGATCAATTTGTAACTTTAAAGGTTTTCGCCCCTGTTTGAAAATTTTAGCAAAAGCTTGCACTATGGAATCACCAAATTTATTTTGTAATGGAATCACCCACGCATATTTACTGAAAACATCGATACAAGTCAGAAGGAATTTTGTGTTTTTATTGTATTTACTGATGCTTGTTAAATCAACTAAATCAGCTTGCATTGTGCATCGATACCACTAACGATCACTTTCCTTCTTGGAAATGTGCGTCGAACGGGTTTGTGAAGGATGTACGTGTCTTGACCCTGCAACCATTTTACAACTTGCTTAGTTTTTTTCTTGGATGCTCTTCGAAGAGCATCCACACCACCAAAACTCCCGGGAGCTTCGGGATCGTAATAAACGCTTTCTATTGGATTAATATTTCGACCACTTTGACGTGCCGGCTACGAGTCTAGCTTTCACCTTTCTTTTAGCAGAGGGGGTGGTTTGGGGCTTTTTCTCTACTACAGGCTCACGTCGCATAAAATCCCAACGTTCCCTGTGGCCCACAAGCTCCTGGGGAATATTACTTTCTTTGAGGGCCTGTGCCAACACTTCCCAACCTTTGGGTTGAAAAGTCTTTTGCTTTCTCAAGAGATCGTTCAAGAGATCGGTTATGTTGGAACCTACGACTGTTTCGTCTTTGTGGACCAGCTCCCCCTTCTCATTCCAAGACAGATTGGTATCTGCTTTTATACGGTTCAGCAGCAGTTTGGCTTTTCTTTTCATGGTTATTGGAAAGGAGTCTATAATATCTTCGTCTCTAGTATCTTTCTCGAATTCGACCCTAAAAGGGCGAGGGGTCATGGCTTTTTCGCGAAATGTTAAAAATCTTTGAAGAATCTGATTATAATGGATTATCTTATCAGTTTCTGTAAGGTTATTCGAATCTAAAATTTCACGCATTTCCCTTTCAAGAGAACTTGCGGCAATCTCGTTGGGCTGTTTGCTGATAGGGGCCTCCTGCAAACGTTCGAGCAACCTCGGATCTACTAAGGCCATCTTTTTTGCGTATTCCATCACAACTGTCCGAAAATACCTTTAGCCGCACCAAGTAACACAGGCGCTAACAAAGCCCCTAAAAATCCTCCTTTTTGCAAAATTTTCTTTTTTTTCTCGGACGTACCGTTCTTGGCAATTGTTCTCACAAGTTTTTTGTGTCGAACTAATTTAACTTTGTGAGCTTTACTCAGAGGTGCGGCACCTTTCACTATGTTTAAGGCACACTCACAAATACAATTGATCAAGTCTTTGTCGGCGTGTTTCAAGACAGAATTGACCACAGTGGGTTTTGATTTACCCAGGAGCTTGAGAATCGCGATGTTGCGGTGAAGACGGTCAGACATGATTTCGACTCGACAGCAGATTTGCACTCCCCTTTTATACCTTCCGGAGGTACACATATTTCTCCAGGAAATATTTGGGTTCTTAGTCTCATGTGTTCGGGTGTGTCCTGTTTAAGATCTATTAAAAGGTAACCATATGGGAGAGATGTGGCTGCGTCAAATACTTCTCGCAAAAGTTTGGAATGACCAGGATACATCTGGGCTGCCAAGTGTGTGATCTGGGAACGATCCCTGGGGTTTTTTAATAAAATCATGTAATAATGACTATTGAGAGCCACAGTTCTATGAACTTTGTTTTTGTCAAATAGATTTTGTACAATATAAATCACACTAATTTTACGAGGATGACTTCCTTTTGTAAACAACCGAGACACTCGCTCATCCACATCGAGCATCAGATCATCTAAAATTACCAGACTGTCAGATTTTATTTCTTGAGGGAGACCCTCTACGAATTCTACTTGGGGCAAAGCATCATACAATGGTTGCCATTCACTATAACACCATATTATAGGATTGGGAGTAGGAGTAAATAATTCTGCAATGTGTTGGATGACTTTTTTCACAAAAGATGATTTACCACTACCAGTTGGCCCACACAACAAACAGGTAAAAGGGTGCTTCCAGCGGGGATCCATATTTACATAAGAACACGATCTACTCACCCTTTTATACGTTTTTGGGAAGGGGGCATCTAGCGAGTTAAAAAAATGTGTATGAGTGTACTGTATGCAAGGGAACTAATTTTCTTTTTTGTTGAAAGAAAAAGGTTCGTCCTTGCCAAAAAGTAACCTATCAGGCGACTTAAAGACATCCACGACACCTTTCTCTGTGGTTGCCAAAACAAAATTCAGAATAAAATGTTTCGTCCTTGCCCAAGGGAAACTCATCAGGTGGCTTAAGGGCAACCACGACATTTTTTTTTGTAATTTTCTTTTTTTTGTAATTTTTTTAATTTTTTTTTGTAATTTTTTTTGAACAACTTTTCAGAAACCAGTTGTCAATGGTCTTGTGGCTGTCATTGAACTAACAACCATATCATGTATGCTTGCTTTTTGTTCAGCACTCAACTGTTTGTTACTGAGATGAGAGTATTCACAAGGTGTTGGTGTTGGGTTCATTAGACTCTTGTGCGTGTGCCACAATTTATAGACTTTGTCTTTACAGACTCTCTCCAGAGCTGCGTTGAAGCACGCATCAATTCTCTCTTCTAGAGTCATCACTAGACAAACATCGTGCTGTATTTGGCTCGGATGATTCACACTACACCCATAACACTTCTCAACAGCCACAGTGTCAATCAATTCTTCGACAAAATGAGCATATGCAGCATTCATCTCATGCTCAATTCTTTGCATTCTTAACTCTTTATCAACTTCATCAACAATATGTCCATAGTTTGGCTGAGGTGTTACCCTTACAGGGATCTTGTGAGACTTTAACTCATCCCACTTTGTTCTTTTCATTTCTATGTCAAGTGGCAGGTCGCCACTTGGTTCGCCATTTGGTTTTCGTGGTTCAGCACTTATTACAACTCTACTATCTTGTTGTGGAAACAAATCGGCATTGATGGCTCATTCCACTTCTTCAACTTGACTTTTTAACGAATTCCATTCTTCAATAGACAGAGCAATTCCTATCTTTGTAGGAATTTTATCGTCAACAAATCTTCGGATGTGAATCTTTACTTCACCCTGATAACGAGTGACATTCATAAACGTTTGCGTTGAACCAAGTCGTAACATTTTCACTAGGTGTTTCTTCAAACCTTCAGCTTATGAGAAAAACACTTTGTTGGTGCAATCCAAACCTCTTCGTTTTTCAAAGACAGATCTGGAAAAACCTTTTTTTCCAAGTACAACTTTTGAGAAAAACACATTGTTGGTGCAAACCAATTCTTAGTTTTTCAAACACAACTGGTGAATCAGTCAATTGGTGAAAATCAAGCTCTTCTCTCCAACCTAGCTTAGGTAGTCAACCAGTGATCCAGACCCGAAAATCCGAATACTATTCGAAGTTGGTCGCTAGTATTTATACTTTTGGGGGGGATCGAGCTGACACTTCTCGCAATCTGATTGGTTCTTTAAAAGAGCTATCAAAAAGGTAAAAAATCCTGCAATCTGATTGGTCAGTTTCCTAAACTCAATGCAATCTTGATCCTCAGAGAATTTTTTTTTCTCAAAATTTCAAAGTGGTATTACAGTCAGATACAGAGACTACCAGACCTGGTGTACACATTAACACAACAACTCCAACACACATTTTGTTGGAAATTATGTCACTAACACACTTGTCGGTTAACATCAGCTCACTGTTTCAACTATTCACCAGATCTAGTGTACACATTAACACAACTCCAACACACATTTTGTTGGAAATTATGTCACCAACACACTTGTCGGTTAACATCAGCTCCCAGCTCACTGTTTCAACTATTCACCAGATCTGGTGTACACATCAACACAACAACTCCAACACATATTTGTTGGAAATTAAGTCACCAACATACTTGTCCGTAAACATCAGCTCCCAGTTCACTGTTTCAACTATTCACCAGATCTGGTGTACATATTAACACAACAACTCCAACACACATTTGTAGGGGAAATTAAGTCACCAACATACTTGTCAGTAAATGCTTTATCGGTTCATTGTTTCAACTATACACCAGAACTAGTAGATGGTGGATTGTGGTTACAAGACTGGAGAAGAATAGTGGAATTGTGGAAATACCATCAGCTTGCACTTGTCTCTTTGGGTAGAAGTAGGAGAGGCCGTCTCTGCTCTGCTTATATGTATACATGTGGTTGTCATTTACAACAAATCCACGATTTATGCCTGTTCCACTCTCCTGCATTTGCAACACTTCCAAGTATTTTCTCTTGTTGAGGTCGTTGTGGCGTTTACTGATGCCCTTGCAACTAAACTTGTCCTTTGGACCGAAACAATATTATGTTTTGCTGCAGAGACCGATTATACCATCGCCTTGCCACTCCACTTTAAACAAACCAGGAGTTCTCTTATCGTATGCCTGTCGGTCTCTACAGCATGGGTTTTTAGCTGACCAATTTTCACCTTTCATTTTTGCTGCAACATAATCATTTCTGTGTATATCACACGCTTCGGATGGTAACCAATGATGCAGCTCTTTGAAAAACTGTTTTTTTCATGTCGGGTTTTACCACTTCTTCCAGAGATGAAGCACTGAAAGCTATATACAGTGAATCCGTGTCCATTTCACATACCTCGTAGTCACACCGATCTACGAAGGTATCAATGAAGTCATAATAAAATTGAAGCATTTTCAGCTTTGCATACTGGTATACAAAAAACCCGATGGTCAACGGCAAGTCCAGATTGATTCTTTTTTGTTCATTTCCACCTCATAAAGGATATCACTGAGGGGATTAAGAGTTCTGAACGAAACATTATTTATTGCCAGGGTGACTTCCTCCTCTGAACCATAACAGACGCTACGAAACTTCTCCTTATTCGTAACTGTCTTGCCATAGCCAGAATTGCCCAGAAGTTTCATTGTATCTGCTACAATGGCCTGATTTGGATCTCGGTCACCCTGGCGTCGATCCTCGGAAACTTCATTCCCAAACCTTTGAAAACATGCTTTCGGCTGGTATTGCACAATCTGATAAATATGCGTAACTTCCAGCCCATGCTGTATATACCATTGCATCAAAGGAGTGGTGAGCAATATTCTGTTTCCAAAATAACTGCCGATCAGCGATTTCCGAGGCTGTCTCAAAATGTTGTTTGCTTCAGCAAAAGCTTTCATATGATCGCCGATATCCATTTTGGTGATGTTGATATTTTTGAATATCGGCGTCATCTCTTCAAAGTGCGACCTCAATTTATCTGGCACCTGGATATCACATAGTACAAGGCCAAACAGTTCACCATTTAAGATTTGTTTCACAAGTTCAGTTTCCGTCATTTTTCCTCCAGAGCTGGCTGAATCGGAAAACCCACGCAAGAATGTTTGGAGAGTGGGGTCTTTTCTCTTCATGTCTCGCCATTCACACTCAAAAATTTCAACAAGATTGTAACCGAGCTCTCGAATATATTTTGAGTTGGCTTCGGTTTCTTTGAACAATTCTTGCATGGGCTTTTTTCTGATTTCATTATACCAAATGAAAGAACCATGTTTCTGCTTATTCAACCGGCACTCGTGACCATGCCAAAAGCAGCCATGAAACTGATAGCAAGTCTGTGTGGTGGCGCACCATCCATCTACAGACAAACGTCTTTTGCCGATGCGTTTCTCAATTCCGTTGAACTGGTGATGAAGCTTCACACCGTCTCTTGCTGCAATAAACTCCAGCCATTGCTCCGCCATTCTCCCATACTTGTGGCTATACTCAGGTCGAAAACCATTTTCTTCCCTTCGTCGCACGTACCAACCAGTAGGCATATCCTGTGTCAACGACCACAAGTATGGGGCATTGGCATCGTACCCAACAACACCGGCACACACTTTTGCTTCGTCACCGAAGTTTGCTTTCCTCACAAAGGTACTATCTTTCTCTTGGTGACGATTAAAAATGATGGATGGTCCACCAACAATATGATCTTTCACCAGATGATGTAAATCTTTATTTTTTTCATCAAACAGTGTGAAAAAGACCTCCCTTTCTACTGTGCTGAAGAGGTATTTCAGTGTCAACCCCGGGACGCTTATACCATACTTGAACATATCGATTGATCTTTCTCGATAAAAAGCACAATGCTTTTCAACAGCTTCAAGAAATGGTTTAACACCCCGGTTGTTATACCACGTCAGAAAATCTCTAAACGTGGTCATACCATTCTCTTTCCACACTTGTTTGCAATAGGAATAATCATCTGGTGAAAAATTCTCTGCCTTTAGAGAACTCTAAAAAGCCTCATACTCTGGCAGGTGATCACATTCCAATTTTTCCAAAATGGTAATCCACTCATAAGGTAAAAATCCTTTGGTGGCTGAACAATCAAAAGGTTTCAGAAATTTGTCGTAACTGAAGCCGGGTGCCAGATAATTTGTTATGTCAAGAAATTTAAATGAGTCCGTTTTCACACACATGAAGTTGTTTGATTTTTTGACAACAAATTTTAATGGGCTCTTCAATTTCAGGAAAGCCATAAACTCACGTTTTATCACATTTATGTCATACTTCCCCGAATTGAAACCCAATACAGGTAATTCCATCATGTAGCAATGGAGTTCTTCCTCCAACTTCTCCAATGGGTGAGGTTTGGAATTTTCCTTCTCCGCAGTAGATTGTTCTAGTACTTTCATGTCTCTAATTTTTTGCTGGAGGGCAATCATTGTATAAAAATGAAATTGTTGCATTCTGTAATAGCTTTCTGTCGACATTGCTGTTAAATAGGTAAACATTTCATTTACCAAGTCCTGCGACTCACCTTTTGACACGAAACACTGTGGTTCATCATAACCTGGGATGTTACTGCACACACTCACACTGAGTGGTTTGTGTTCTGCTTCCCAGGTTAATTCTTCACTATTTACAGGCAATTTCGATTTATCAAAATACGGCTCAAAGTCGTAAGTTGCCCTGTAGGGGAAAAAACGATCCTCCGGTGGTACCACGATCCCCTCGTCCTCTAATTTTTCAAAAATTGTCTGGGGGACGTGGTACACTCCACCAGGATAACGGTAACTAACATCTTCCGTACAGGTTGTTTCATGGCGATTTGCTCTGCCAACAGTGTTCCACAATTTGCCACATTTCCTACATGAAAACGACTTACAATAGTAGTCGATACTTTGTATGCAGGAAAAATGATTTGCATAGACATTCACATACATGGTTTCAGGGTATCAGCGATGTGAGCGCTGAACCACCTCGGCAACAATGCCATCATCATTTTCCACAAGTTTGTACATGTTTATGTTCACTTCGAAGTGTTTTTCAACTTGGGATATTTCCCGTAGGCTTACACCGCCGAAATCTCTCTTATCAACATCCGTATATTTACGGAACAGTGCATCAGTGGTTGTATTCAGATTGTGTCTCGAACAGCCACTCCACAATGCCAGACACCTGAATAAAAACAAATTATCATCATAAATGAAATTACAGTTCTTGTCTTTTACTAGACCCACAATGGCTTTGTTGTTCATGATGAAATCTGGCAACTCGACTTCACCAGCACCGATTGGGTGGTCCTTAATCTTGGTAACAAAAAAGGTCACATTTGTTAAACGGTGGACCACCCATTTAGTGTTTGGGCATTGTTGCCTAGCCCACTCTAGAATATCTTCTTGGTAGATTGTTTCCAGAAACTTTTCAAAGTCTTCCTGGTTACACACCAGATGTGGTGAAGGCAACACCCGAGAATTATTCTGTGAGGCATGATAATACCTCAGCACTCCAGTCTGATTATTTCGGAGCACAAAACCATAACTCGAATTTATTTTAAATTTCCATCGCTGTGATTCAAAGATGGTGGTTTTGAGCTCCGAATTAAAGTCAGATAAACCCATCAGGCTATAACTGTATAAATCTTGTACCCGTCTATTTACAGCATGGTGTGTTCTTATAGAACTCCAAGACTCCCGGTACAAGTTTACCAATTCAGTGTCCTCATCAGTCTCCATAAGACTAACATCAAAGTTTTCGGGGTCAATATCAAATGAGATCGTGTTTTCAGTTGGTCTCATTTTTTTTTACCCCAGCCACAGGTTTGGTTTCCTTTTAACGGACACAGGACGGTGTGCAGAACTTCTGTGCCTGTTAAAATGTAGGAGTTGGGTAAATTCCTGACCGCAATCCATACATGTCCATGAATCACCACATTTTTTCTAGTGATACTGGAGATTCTCCAGTCTTGTAAAAGATTTTGTGTTGTACGGGCAAGAATGATTTTTTCTACCTTGGTGCACTGTACGTATATGCCTATCTCTGTTAGTTCGAGCAGTAAATATTTTACCGCATTCTTCACACTCAAACGATGCCATAATCTTAGAATCTCAGCACTCGGATTCACAACTTGGTCTTGGGGTACAATTTATCTATTTTTCACCCAGTTAAACAAAACCAAATGTTTTCACAGCTTATGAGAAAAACACTTTGTTGGTGCAATCCAAACCTCTTAGTTTTTCAAAGACAGCTCTGGAAAAAACTATTTTTCCAAGTACAACTTTTGAGAAAAACACTTTGTTGGTGCAAACCAATTCTTAGTTTTTCAAAGACAGCTCTGGAAAAAACTTTTTTTCCAAGTACAACTTTTGAGAAAAACACTTTGTTGGTGCAAACCAATTCTTAGTTTTTCAAAGACAGCTCTGGAAAAAACTTTTTTTTTTCCAAGTACAACTTTTGAAAAAAACACTTTGTTGGTGCAAACCAATTCTTAGTTTTTCAAACACAACTGGTGAATCAGTCAATTGGTGAAAACCAAGCTCTTTTCCAACCTAGCTTAGGTAGTCAACCAGTGATCCAGACCCGAAAATCTGAATACTATTCGAAGTTGGTCGCTGGTATTTATACTTTTTGGGGGATCGAGCTGACACTTCTCGCAATCTGATTGGTTCTTTAAAAGAGCTATCAAAAAGGTAAAAATCCTGCAATCTGATTGGCCAGCTCGCTATTAGAGCTGGAATCTTGATTCCCAAAGCGCTTCAAGTGTGTTTTCGACTGTACATAAAATTGAAAAATATTTATTTTTTTTCAGGGTATTTCAACATGGAAAGTGATATTATAAAATAAAATAAAGTGCGTAAAATATATTTTGTAAAGAAAATTATTGTGAAATTATTTTTTTTAATGTAATTTGATGCTTTAAAGTGAAAATAATGCTGTATTTTCGGCGTGCCGATCAGGACTGACAGTAGGCAAAAGTCTAATTTAGTACAGTGTTCGCCTCCTCATTTTCAAAGCAATGAAAAAAATACATAATCCATCAATACATCGCCAAAAACTTGAAAACTATCTAAAGGGCGAATAAATAAAGTGAGAAAAATTATTTTATCGCGGAGAAAAGATTTAATATTTTTTGGTTGAAAAAATGTTTGGTCAGTTTGTTGGCTTCTTTCTGGTAAATCGAGCGTAACGTCGCTTAGAAAAGCGATTTCACTGAATATGTGATCCCATTACGTTCTCATTGTCAGAAACTGAATTAAAGTTGATAAGAAAATGATCTGTTGACATTTATTTTGTAAAAAATTGCACAGAACGTGGTATTTCGGTACACCGCAAAACAAGGTTAGAATTTGCTAACAAAGCGTTTCTCACTGTTGACTGTGTTGTCAAGGTTCCGCTCCACAGTTTTCCAGGCATTTCCAAATGTGACATGCCATACACTCTCTTCAAATGCAAATATCCTGTAACTTAGTTATCTACCCATTACATGTATTACATTTCCCAAATCCACAAAAAACATATAACACTATCTGACTAAGTAGAAATAAACAATCTGAATGTGGGTGGAATTATTTATTGTCAAAGGCAAGACTTCAACCTGAAAAATTGCCTGAAAAAATACCGAAACCAGTCATTTTCAGCCACCTAGCAGCCTCAAAAGCAGAATTTTCCCACCAACCCTGCCTACCCACCCCTGGAGCAGAGCATCACTTGTTTCTAAAATGAAAAAAAAAAAATTATATGTTTCTGTCTCATTTTTTAGTTACCTGTCTGGTAACAAACCCGTGTAAAAATTACATTTAAAAAAATAGCCAATTTTTCGAAGCCACTGTTTCCCATAATTCATCTGGTAATTTACCCCTATGTATCAGACTCCAACTTTGGGACCAAAACTTCAAATTCTCTTGCCCAACAAAAAGCCTAATGTAATCATATATCTGATACTAAAAATATATCTCTATTTCACATGGCCTTAGTTTCAACATACGCCCTTTGTTTAGAATTTCACCCCTGTGCAATAGTGCGAAACTATGGAGCGGAACCTTAAAGAGAAAACAAGAGTGACCTCCCCCTGGATTTCACTCAGGCAAAATAATCTGGAGTCTATCCTGAGTTGAATGAACAAAAACCACAAGTCTCTATTTTCAAACAGTAAAAAGATACAGCATTGCCTTTCTGATTGCCGAATAGCTTTTTCAGCCATTTTACCCGATTTTCACAACCACACCACACCACCTCAACCCCCCTCCCCCCCATTTCTCTGAGCCACTTCAGATAGTATTTTTGTTATTACCACCAGCCACATTGACTACCCATGTCCTGCCAATAGCACAGTTAAATACAATCAAAATGTAAAACAATAAGCACTAATAACCATAGCTTTGGGGGGGGGGGGTGTTGCTCTCTAGATATGAAAGCGTGAACAGCTTGACGGACGGATGACACACAGACATGACACCAATGACCAAAATGAAAAAGTCAGTAGACACCATAACTGCAAATCTCTGGTCAACAGTAACAACCAGGCTGTCCATAACTGCATAAATTTGTCATAACTACAAGGCTCGGTGTTTAGGAAAGGCAGTGCTCTACCTTAATGTTTTTGAAATCTGGACAAAAATTCAAAACAAGTGCGAAATTAGGCTACATCAATAAATTTCTCAAAATTTCCACTTATTTCCTTCCAGTTGTGCTGAGATATCACTTGATGAATGTTAACTACTACTAACAATAGCACACAAACCAGAAATAATGAAAAGTTTTTTGAAAAATGGTGTATTTATAACTCAAACACAAATAAGGAACTTCCTGGTTCAAGAATTGACACCGTCGGCAGAATGCTCTTTAAGGTTCCGCTCCACAGTTTTCCAGGCATTTCCAAATGTGACATGCCATACACTCTCTTCAAATGCAAATATCCTGTAACTTAGTTATCTAACCCGTTACATGTATTACATTTCCCAAATCCACAAAAAACATATAACACTATCTGACTAAGTAGAAATAAACAATCTGAATGTGGGTGGAATTATTTATTGTCAAAGGCAAGACTTCAACCTGAAAAATTGGCTGAAAAAATACCGAAACCAGTCATTTTCAGCCACCTAGCAGCCTCAAAAGCAGAATTTTCCCACCAACCCTGCCTACCCACCCCTGGAGCAGAGCATCACTTGTTTCTAAAATGAAAAAAAAAAAATTATATGTTTCCGTCTCATTTTTTAGTTACCTGTCTGGTAACAAACCCGTGTAAAAATTACATTTAAAAAAATAGCCAATTTTTTGAAGCCACTGTTTCCCATAATTCATCTGGTAATTTACCCCTATGTATCAGACTCCAACTTTGGGACCAAACCTTCAAATTCTCTTGTCCAACAAAAAGCCTAATGTAATCATATATCTGATACTAAAAATATATCTCTATTTTACATGGCCTTAGTTTCAACATACGCCCTTTGTTTAGAATTTCACCCCTGTGCAATAGTGCAAAACTGTGGAGCGGAACCCAAGGAGATATACACAAACAGGGAGGGAGATAACTGAACCAGTTTTATGTTCTCACCAAATTATCAGATGGCGGTGTTCGACCCAACATTGCATACGCAACGAATTCTTTAGAGAGCGCAGTCTTTTCAAATAATTGGTTAACATTGCCACTGTGGCAAAGAAAATATAGCGGGCTGCAAAGCATTTTTTGTCTTCAGGCGTTCCAGATGTAAGAGATAGTGTGGCATAGCAGGGTTAAGTACCCCGGAAAAAATGATCGTCTAGTGGATTTGGGTTAGGACTTCAATCATGGCAAATGGCCACAGGACAATTCAGAGTTCAGTTAAGAAGGCAACCAGCTTCTGTGGAGTCTGTAGAAGTTCTTGAAGTACTGCAGCCACAGAGAAAGGGTGAATTCAAAAACACAAAAAAATGCACTTACAGTTTTCTACACTTTTATTAAAACCCTAAGTAAAGTTCCTACAAGTTAAACTTTAAATAAATTCTCTCTCTGGTAAAAGTATGAAAATATCAGATACGAAATGAGACTAAGTCGAAACTATCGCATCGCTTTCATCGCGTCCTGTGTCTGGAACTGTTGTCTGGCCTGGCAGCATTCGGCAGCGTTCTTCCACGAAAATAGGAGAGTGACTTCTATGCATGTTGAAAGCCGAGAGAGAAGTGAAGTGCTCGGGTCTTTCCGTTTATATTCAGTTTGGTACGTGCTTCTTTGTCACGTACACCAGAGGCGAAGTTGAAAGTTCATGCCACATTACGCCACCTATAGCCCAAGATGGCAGAGAGGTGTTTCATAACCCCTCTCCTCCATTCCGGGATAGCGGGGGCATCCTGTGCTATCAGTATGCGTTCTCACATTAAAATGACACTGGCATGCTGTTGGTTTATAATTATCTAGCTTATCTAAATGCCCCTTATGACGTCAATCGAACGTGCTATCTTGCACAATTCTCAGAGCTGAAAGCTATACTGGGTGTGTTGAGGTTAGGCCGGGTCAGTATACAATACTAAATTCTGCCAAAAGCATTCTGATGGGGTTATTACAGGTCAGGTTTATACTAGCAAATTCTGCCAATCATAATATCAAATTCTGTCGAAACATTTTGGTAAGGTTACTGCAGGGCAGACTATTGTCTGGTTTTCGTGTCTCATTTTCTACTTCTGCACCATATGTGCCGAGACTTTGTAGGTCAATTGCACTTATGCAATTTCAATAGGAACAGTAATAAAATACCACGATT
Organism: Pictodentalium vernedei; assembly: GCA_031216915.1. Classification (NCBI taxonomy): domain Eukaryota; kingdom Metazoa; phylum Mollusca; class Scaphopoda; order Dentaliida; family Dentaliidae; genus Pictodentalium; species Pictodentalium vernedei. The sequence continues at coordinate 571,144,963 of CM062296.1, forward strand.
ACATAACCGTGCCTTTAAGAGAATTTTCATAGTGTTATTATCGAATAGTTTAATAGCATAACTACCCCTTTAACAAGAACTCGGGATCAGCTTTGATATTTCATATAGTTTATTCGGCAGAGAATTATTACCAAGTAGGACTTGGCCACTAACCCTTCGTTTTCCATGGAGGGCATTTCGTTACAATCCTCCCAACCAAGACGCGAGGTCCGGTAATATTATCAGAGCTCGAGTCTGGATCGGGTGAATTCAATATGTGACCAGGATGACCAGACCAATCACATATGACCAGGATGTCTATGATCAACTACATGAGCAGGATTGCAAGTACATGATCAAGATTGACCAGGATACCATTACCAGGATATTAACACCACAAAATGGTCAGAATATCGTGATCAGGATCCGTGACCAGGATCTGACACTACCGTGTGACTATTTGAAGAGACAAGAAATGCGCTACAGGGATTCTACTTATAATAATTGGCAATACCAGAACACTACCAGACAACAGGAATCACCTTTTTCTCTAAGGAATTACATTATAACCTGAAAGACAATATTTCGTGTTCCTACATTATTTGATTGTTGGGGAAGAATTGATAATAAAAAGCGTATAATCAAAACTATGTCTTTTCAAAGGGGTTCCCCATAGGAGGCCAAAGCGGCAGAGGACAACTTCGTTTTTCCTGCATCCAAGTTAACCCACAGTGTATATGCACTATCTGAGTACATCGAGGACAACGATATGCTGCACGAGGCCCAATGATGTCCATCAAGCATATTGCACATTGTCTCTCATCTCCAGCAACTAAATTTTGTGTGGCTTGAAAGATTTGAAGGCTTGCATACATTTCAAGCGTAGATTGCAAGACTTGATAACTATATTGTGCACTTTCCCATTCATAAGTATGTTCCACCTGCACATGGTGGAATGCTTCACCAATTAGCATTCGATATTGTAAGGGGTATTCTGGAATGGCGATCTGACTAAATTCACTAGGACGAAATGGATGGACCAGAGTAGATGTGACGAACGAATCGGCCCCATCCTCTGTTTCATATGGTATTCTTTGGTCATAATAAGTTCCGTCCCAGCGTCGATCATTCCAATAACGAATGACACTTGTACGGCTCGATTGTGCTGCCTCCAGTGGAGTTGCTAATCGAGCTGCATCACCAGTTCTCGTCCTGCTTCTGTTGTGTGGAGACAATACCGGTACAAGACTTGTGTTCTAATCAATTCTAGATGACCGGTGACTTCATCCAACTGAACCACATCCCATACACGGATATTACACTGGAAGGCTGAACTTCCATGTCGAAAGATCATAGGAGTAGGGATGCGGTATCTTTGTGTCCAGTACTCGAGTTGCTCCAGAAGAAAATCTTCTGAAGTTGGGTTAACTACACGGTATGCAGATGCAGAGGCCATTTTAGTTTACTACTACACTTATTATTACTTCAACTATTAAACTAAACCTATATCAACAACGAAAAACTGTAAACGTACGTAGAACTATATAACTAAAATTCTGAGTGCAATATTCAATTCAATAAAAACAAAGTGACTGATTATACTCGTTATACTTAAAATTACACAAAATCTATATTACACTATTCTACAGCTGTGCCGTATGAACAATTCTACTTTCCCCGTTAAGGTTCTTCGTAGTTTTTATTCTGTTGTCGATAGTGACGAAACTAGGAGTCACGTCTAGAATGTCACTATGTAATTTTTGTTTAACTTTTATTTTAATTTAATTACTTTCTATCGTCTGAGAAATAAAAAATTATAGAAGATTATAGAAGATAACGTCCAAAGATGACAACAGTGCCCGACGGCGTGCAGCTCTAGGAAGTCGTATTCTCTAAATTCTCTAACTAAAACAGATGGGGGTCAATTTCAGGTGGTACGGGAAGCTTAGGCTCGTTCCCAATGCCCCACTTCATGGGTGCACGGCAGTGCGGGCAAGCAGCTTGCTCGTGTGCAACTGCTTTCGATCTGGCCCAGGCAAAACCACAGGAATAGTGGACTTGATGTTTGCACTGGCCACACATGTACAAATCCTGCCAAGTTTGGGGTATTTCCATCAAACAAATACAGCAAGGGTCTCCGAGACCCTGATAATGAGTCTGTACTTCTCTTAATTCATTATATTTTATAATCTGATTTCGTATGCTAAATCTCTGTAATCGTCTTCCTTCGTGTCATATGAGAGCTTCACGAAGGAGACGATATTGTTTTTCTTGTTTTTCTAAGGTATAAGTTGTCTGTACATTGCCCGGAGGAAAGAATCTCGCAGGTTTGCTTATGTGCTGGAAAAATGCATAGGAATCATCTGCATCAGCACTAGCGTCATACGTACTTCCAGGGTCAATTTCATTTCTTCTGAACGGTCAAACCAATCCAGGATTGGCTATCAGGTTCAGTTCAGCGTCCAATTTATTCTGCCGGTGGTCATAATACTGGCCATTCCAACAAGGGTCATTATGGTAATGAATGACCTCGTCAGGACCGGGACCACTGGCCTCATGGGGTTCAGCAATGTCTATTAACTCCAGGAAATACAGAAGATGAGGAAAAATTACCTTTCTTTCCTCTGAGAGGTAAAAACAGTAACAAAGTTGATGTATCAGCTCAGTATGGCCAGTGACAGGATTGTAATGTTTCATTTCCCATATACGAATTAGTCTGACGCGGCGACGACTCCATAAATCTCGAGGAAATATTAAACGAAATGCATTGCAAGAGGATAATGAATGCTGGAAAGCTTCACATTTATGGAACTCGAACATCTCTTGTTCCTCCACAAACCCTCAAATTCCACAGTATTTGCTGAAGCCATCCCAAACAAAAAAAAAGAAAAATTATAATCACTAAAAAGAAACCACTATATGGAATAGAATTATGTTTCTATATACACTAAAATTTACACAATTAATACGCTCCCCTGGGTTCGTCTGCAACTTGGTGCACTCAATCAACTCTCTTTCCACCAACTTTCAAATTTGTATGCCTTGATTACTGGAGTCCTGTGTGTAACTTATCTAATACACTCCAGGAACTCCGAATTTATAATAAATTTGTGACACTGTCTAACAGAATTACTAACTCTTGTAAGAATTTTGACTAATAATCAAGACAAACACAGACGACCCGTGATCATCATGCATCAGATTTCGAATTAAGGGTCATACATAAAATTGGGAAACCAGATCCATGAAAATCTTATATACATAGTGTGTATGGTCTGTTTAGACTTTTCTGCTTATAATAATAATAATAATTCATTATTCAATCTTCACTTTGAAGGTTCTCATTTCGTGTTGGCAACTGATAATGCCGATACACGGTATTTGGGCCTGTTCGATAGTCAAACGTTGACCCAGTGAAATGTCCAACATAATCTGGATGGTACTGTCGATAGACAATAAAAGGTTGAAAACTCATTGGTCGTCCATCTGAGTGATATCGTGCTCGTTTTCGACGACTATAGTCATGATATCTTGCACAGAAGGGAGTACATTCTGCTACATTTCTTGGCATGTGAAATCTATGATGTACACTGCTGGTAGTAGCCACCTGGTGACTATAATACCACAGAGGTCCACTTATCTCACCCTGTTCATTTATTTTTGGATATTGTAAATCAGGGTAATTGTATATCACTAAATATCTAGACCTATTTGCAAAAGTTAAATGAGTATCAATAGCTCTGTCGTAATAATATATCAATTCACGCTCAACCTCCATATATAGTATATTCAAATCAAAATCAAAATATTGACATCCAAATTCATCCTCAATGCCTAAGAGATCTGTATCTTTCATAAAATCTTGTTCATATGTATTGGGTCGAATGATATCTCAATCAAATTCATGAGGAGAGGCCAATGGGCGAGGTGTCCTGAAAAACTCGCTCCTTGCCCATTCCCACGGTCTTGGTCGAATATCAACTATAGGCTGCGAGACAACATTAGTGGGTAATGGATTAAATTGTCTTGCTTCCACATCACTTAGAGGAGGAGTGTGTACTTCTAATCTGAGATCAGCTCGCGCAAATTCGTTCTGTATCACACTGATACCGGATTCTGCTGCGTCAGACTCCAGAACAGTGGTAGAATCACTAGGCATAGAATCACTCATAGGTGTGGTCATACTAGAAGAAGTATGTGATCCTACTGTAATGTCATAAACAAATCCACCAAGTCCATCTTGGTCCTCGGGGTCACGATCAATAATTGCATCATGGGTTCTCACAGGCAACCTTGGAGGAAGAACTAACATTTCCACAGTATCCGTAGGCGAATAAGGTGGAAGTCGTTCAGGTGAATATAGTAAAATAGAGTCAGTAGGGGTTTGAACACTACTTGGAGGGGTCAACAAAAGGTCGGAAGATGCTATGGAAGGTAATGGTGATGCTTCTATTGATGCCAATATAGGTACACAAATATCAGATGCATTGTTATTTATATTTACGTCCACACTAGATGAATTAGTGTCTTGGAAAAGTTCTTGTGAAACGGTACTATTACTGTCTGTTCCAGTACTAACTATACTTGAAGTTTCATCATATAAATTGTCACGATCATTATAATAACTCTGGTAATCAGGGAAATCATCTATCCCACTGTCAACACTAGAATCTGATTCTGCCATTTGTACAATGAAACAAAAACACACAGTGTGTGAACTATTGTTTTTCAGTTTCTTTGTCTATATCTAACATAGTTATGTGGACATTGGCAGAATCCACATCATGTTGTACATGGGGATATATTGATTTCCTATTAGGTTGAGGAGAAGGTTTAAAGTTTTGAACAGCTTTTCTCATCATGTCTCTAATACTCTTAGGAGGTTGTTGTGGTTGTTGTTGTACTCCAGCTGGATTAGCAGGAGCTGAAGGCTGTGGTCTAGGTCCCATACTAGTATAGATTTCATCATCGGCAAATGCAAAATTAGACATTTCACTATCATCAACAGCAGAAAAAGTCGATTTACTTTTATGGTTTCTTAACCATTTGTATATCTGTTTGTGTCTATCGGTTCGATAGCACTTCCAAAGCAGATATAATCCTATTATTAACGCAACAGTCGCGAGAGCATAAGCCCACTTAGGGACTTCAAATGATTCCATCATTTGTAAATTTAGCGAGTCAAGTTCATGGAGTAAGTCATCCATGGGTAAGTCATCTAAGTGTTCTATTCCTTTCGGTATCGTAAAAGTCGATATGTTCACTCTCTCTATGACAGATTTCCACATCTGTCGTTGTAACAACGAAAAATTTGGCAACACCGTCTTTGTAACAATCCGAAAAGTAGAATTATCCCTTTTATGGAAATAACTCGGTAACATTAATTGACTGCTCGATGCCATACATAATGGTTTTAATTCCAAAATTCCAATTGGCGGAAGAATCCGTTTCTGTTTCGGATTTCTTCGTTTCGGACACGTAATTGAGAATCGTAGTGGGACATCTGTCGTGACGTACTACATCCCTTCATCGATTCTAGTACTGAACGGGAGATCGATATTCAATCGAACTTCCGTTTGACATAATTTCAGAATCTCTGATTTCATATTCAGAAACAAGGCTAACATACAACTTGTCCTCGTATGCATCGTTCGTACGGCACCTACTAAAGGACAAAACAACTTATTATTATCTACACATTGGTCATGTCCAATTTCTGGGACATACTTCGTCCTTTCTTTATTAATAATTAATATGTCAGATTCAAGGGTATATATTGCTACTAATTTATTTGCAACTCGCGACGCGTTCTTGGTTACATTGACAAAGGGTACAGACAAAGCCTGCACTTTGAACACTTCAAATTGCAAGTTCGAATTACGTAAGGGGATCTTCATGAAGATCACCAATTTATCGTCATCATAAATGGCAGCCGTCGTGAGCAAATGATAATATTGCCATAGTTCTGTTGTCAGATCTAGCGGCAACATTGACTTATCATCTAATTGAACTTCAATACTCATTAATACTGAGGTCAAGAGGGAAGGATCCACTATTTTGGGTGATAACTTCTTATCGGCTAAAATATCCATTTGGTCATGTAATCCCCGCAGAGTTGTTTCTGCGGCAATTATCATTGATTCCATTCGACTCATTACAAACTCAAGCTGGTGATAAGCGTGAGTGAAATGTTCAAGATATAGTATTCTATCTTCATGATTCTGAACTACTTGATTTACTCGACCTTGAAATAGTATCAGTTCGCGCAATATATTTAACATAAATTCCCTGTTTTTAAGAATCGCTTCATGATTCATCTCAATGAAGGTTAAACTTTATCTTTGAATATGTTGAATCATTGCTTGATTAGTACTTAAATGTCTTAAGTTATCTGCTATCCCATTTAAATCTGACTGGGACACAGTTCCGAAGAGAAAACTCAATCCTTCACCTACAAAGTCAAACAAACCTCATTTCTTCCGAGATGAGATGAATGTATGTCCATGTAATCTGCAGTAATCGTTCAGATCCTCTTGTACTCGTGTAACACGATTATCTAGGTATCTGATCTCCTGGTGTATATCCATTATGATTGATCTTAACGCAACGGCAAGAGTAGAGTTTTCACCATTTATTTCTACAAAAGTTTGTCGAAAAGCTGTGGTTGTAGCAGCATACAAACCATTGGTATATCTCATACTTCGATCAAGTCTGCGCACATATTGTATAAAGGGTTGAAGCTCATAAACAAACATTGTACTCCAATCACTAGTTACCATATTTACTTCTTTCACTTTCTTAAAGATAACATTGTTTCTAATAATAGTATGTCCATCTATTATTGTAGTCAAAAGACCAACTAATAACATCCAACGCAACATCTTGCTCCTGCAATGAGAAAGGAAGCAAGAGTTAGCGCAATGAGTAATACGCAATTCAATTACTTTCGCTCTGACGATTTACTTCCCGGGTGTAAAGGTCAGAAGGTTAATCTAACTACAAGAAGTCTCAGTCAGTTCGCGAGGCTGACAAGACTTATAGTTTCGTTCCGAACAAATCATAACTCAATATAATTTTGTTACTCAATTACACTTTCTCCTGTCTCTCTCAAACTTAAGGAGAGGCATCTGTCATTATGTGTTTACGTATAGTTATATCATTAGTCTTGTGGTAACGTTTAATCACTAGTACTCCAGGTAGTAGGAGGTATCATAACCGCTCCTAATTCTAATTTCTCACCTGGTTCTTTAATCTTGTTATGATCTCTTAACACAGCTTGGATGCAAGAGATCATCTCAGTTATATCTTTACTTGGTTGTTTTGGTTGAGGTCCACTACTTTGGCCTCTTTCTTTAGTTATTTGTAATTGATCAACTTCCATCGTTGAATCATTTAATTGATCATTTCGATCGTCAGTAATGAACTGTGATGGTTGTTGATCAGCTGAAGTTGATCGTAGCTCTTTCATACGTTTCTTGTAATCTCATACCTATTGTACTTGGTGTCTTAACTCTGCTAATGGAACACCATCTTCTTCTGAAGAAGAATGTTCTCGTCTTTGTCGTTTACTTTTAATCAGTGACGTTAAGGGGTGTTTTTCTTGAATCCCTTGCATATCGTCACTTTCATTACTGGCACTACTGCTACTGTCTTCAGTAGTCGACTGTTTTGGCGGGGCAGCGTAACGTTGTACTCGTCGCGCTCTGACAGGTTGGACAGGTTGAGGCACCTCCCATTCTTGAGGCGCTTTACTAAGTCTTTCTCCATGACACTTTATTATTCTGCGAGTTAATTGATCTTGTATCTTGTAACTCACTGGACCTGTTCTCTCATTGACTCGAAATGGGTAGTCCCATTTTGATTCTAATTTTCCTTTAGATTTACCTGATGAGTATAAAACAGGATCACCTACTTCAAAGGTGATATCCTTTGCTGTAATATCATGCAATCTTTGTTGCTTTAATACTCGTTTCTTTTGTGCAGCTTGTTATTTTCTAAATGCTTTATGTTGTTCCTGAATGGCTATCTTATGAGGTTCTTCACCTACATATTTTTCTCGAGGTTTAAGTATACTGTCGAGTGGTAAAACCACATCTCTGCCATACACCAGATAAAATGGAGAGAATCCAGAAGATTTGCTGCCATTAAACCTGATGGCTGCCATAGCTTGGTTTAGGAATAAATCCCATGTTTCTAATTCTTCTCGAGCTAGTTTCGCTAAGATGTCATTCAGCATTCTATGTAGCCTCTCCACCTTCCCATTAGATTGTGGATGGAAGTAGGAAGTGGTTACAGGATGTATCTTGAAATAATCAGTTAAATATTTCATAACTGCATTTACATTTTTAGAACCATTGTCTGTTAATATTTCTAAAGGACATCCAAATCTTGGAAAAATTTGATCTATTATCAGGTTAGCAATTGTTTCCACCATTTTATCACGCACTGGAAACGCTTCAGGCCAGCCAGAATAAATCTCTATAATGGTCACAATATATTTGTTTCCTGATAAGGTCTCAGGGTGTGGACCACTCATATCCAATGCTATTTTAGCAAAGGGGTATGGAGGTCTATCAGTCTCTTGCAATGGCAAAGTGTGAGCTCTGGTGTTATGAGCTCGACACACAAGACAATTCTCTACATGTTTATATGTTTATATAAATCTTTCCAATAATATTTTCTACTGATATTATTGTATACTTTGTCTATGCCAAGGTGATCTAAGTCGTCATGGTATTGTTTCAACACATCTGCATGTAATTGTTCAGGTATGCACAAGCGTACTCGCAGATTATCATCAACTGTACTGATGTAATATAATACTCCCTCTATCATGAGGTATCTACTACTAATGTGTGCAGGGGTATTGTTACCTTGATACCTCTTAATGATTTCTACAATCTTTTCATCTTTCTGTTGTTCTACCTTCATGTCCAAATCTTTATAATTAATTGCTTGCAGTTCGGGCGGAACCTGAGGTTCATCATTGATGATATGCACATATCTTTGAGGATCAATTTTGTTACTATTTATAACTCCAATTTGTAATGCTTTCTGATTTTCTACATTATCCATCTTGTACCCAGGGTCAGCGTTCACGATTCCCTCAGGTAAACGAGAAAGTAGGTCAGCACATGTATTCTTTCTACCTGGTAAATATTCAATCTTACAATTATAGCTACCTATCTTCAATGCCCAGCGTTGTACTTTGGCATTGTTTTGCGGACTTTTCAACAGGTACTGCAAGGGGGCATGGTCTGTCTTAATAACAAACTCTGCTCCCTGTAAGTAACTATTGAATTTGTCCAAAGCATATGAGATAGCGAAAGCTTCTTTCTCAAATGTTGACCATTTCTGTTGGGTTTCTCCCAACTTATGAGATAGGAAGACAATGGGTTTTTTCATCAGGTACTCCAGGTAGTTGACCTGTTTCGTCATCACATGGTTGTGCCAAAACCGCTCCGACACAGCGGCCACTGGCGTCTGTGTAAAGCACGTAAGGCTTTCTGGGATTTGGATATGACAAATGAGCAACTTGAGTTAAACGATCTTTCAGCTCTTGAAAGGCTTTTTGATGGGTGTCACGCCAATGAAATCTTGCATATTTCTTTGTCAGTTCTAATAATGGTTGAGCAATTTCGCTGAACCGAGGAATAAATCTGTGGTAGTATGAGGTCATGCCCATAAAAGATCTCACTTCCGTCACCATTTTCGGCGGATTCAATTTTCGAATGACCTCGACCTTCGAAGTCTCGGGTTTAATTCCATCTTTACTGATTACAAAACCAAGATAAGATGTTTCAGATTGAAAGAAGGAACACTTCTTAGCTTTTAGCTTCAATTTATGTTTTCTTAGTTGACCAAATACTTGTTTAATATGGTCAACATGAGATTTTACGTCACGACTGAAGATCAAAATATCGTCAAGGTAGGCTAGAGAAAAGTCCTCTAAGCCTTCCAAGACGCTTGTCATGAGGGATTGATACACGGAAGGCGCGTTAACGAGTCCAAATGCCATCACATTGAACTCATAGAGGCCCTTATGGCACACAAAGGCCGTTTTCGGTCTGTCTTCTTCATCCATCTTGACTTGCCAGTAACCTGACTTTATATCAAGAGTGGTGAAGTATTGACATCCATTCAATAAAGTAAAGATGTTGTCAATTAATGGAAGCGGCCAGTTCGTAACTTTCGTGACTTCATTGAGCTTGCAGAAATCCATGCAGAAGCGTTTCGAGCTGTCTTTCTTGTCCATGAGCAAGCACGGAAAACTCCATGCACTATTTGATCTTCGGATAATTCCGGATTGAAGCATTTCTTCAAGTGCTTCGTCCATAATTTTTCTCTTAAGTAATGGAACTCTATATGCTCTACTTTTTATTGGTGGCGCATCACCAGTGTCGATGCGCATCTTAACTGTATCTGTCTGGGTTAATTCTTTATCAGTTTTTGCAAACAAGTCTCTATTATTATTGATGACTGGCATCAACAGGTGCTGTTTGTCTTCAGGCACCTGTATGTCAGCATCTGTGATCTGGTCTTCAGGTGTGTTTTGAGTTAAGATCTGATTAACTTCTAAGACTTTTTCTTCCTGCTCTATTGGTTCAAGTTTTCCAATCAAACATCCCCTCTTTAAGGTGTAATGTTTGTTGGTACTGTTTACCAACAGTACAGGTATGGTTTCATTTCCATTAGTTACTATATTATTACTGACCAAGAGGCCAGGCTGTTCAGCCATGTGACCTTTAGTCAATCCATGATGTACTAAGTATTTTGTGTCAAAGGCAGATTTTGCACCGGAAGCTTTTGCTGTACACAAACAAGTGGACTGTGGTTTAAGTTCAACCTGATTAATCAGTCGAGTAAGACAACTCACCTGTATGTCTTGAACAATGGGTACATAGTGACCATCTAATCTCAATTTATGAAATTCCCAATATAAATTAACTCGATTGTCCCTAATCCAGTCCATTCCTAACAACATGCTTCGATTCAATTCATTTATTACTAAGAACTCATGCACCTGATAAATTCCTTGAATATAAAATTCAAGTCTAACTTTTCCTCGAGGGAGAGTGTCATTCCCAGTAATACCTGCAATGCGAGGCAAAGTATTTTTATCACCAACTAATTTCGGTCGGTGTTTAAGATTTTTCCAAAATACTAATACAACTTGTCTGTGCCCCTGTATCTAACAAGGCACGTACTCGCTGTCCTTTGATGTTCACTAAGACACTATTCAAAGAAGCAGCCCCATAATTTATGGTTATGGTTTCCGGTTGAGAATTTCTAAGTTTTTGTTGCTGTTGTTCCCCATTTGGGTAATCATCATTGTTTACTAAGTTATTTCCCTTGGTTTCCATAGAGATTTTCACTTCCTGTTGACATGGGTTTTTCCAATTACTTCCCTTTGGGATTTTCCTGTTTTGTGGTTTTGGGTTTTTCCCAAATGATTGCTCTTGGCTCCTTATTCTTGGATTCCTATCTCCTGATTCAAATATTTCCTGTTTCTGCTGATTTATTTCAATACAACCCTGCTTACCTGGTTGATTATCATAAGCCTTTTTCATAGTTTGATTTTCAAAAGCATTTTTGATATAAATTATAATATCAGGGTCTACATCTACAATGTGTATCTCTTTTAATTGTTTAGGAGTAAAGTTTTGTAAAACTCCAACATAAACATCTGCACACTTCTGTTTAGGTACACCATATATCCCGCTACTGATTAGTGGGATAGCTATGTTTGTAAAATTTTTGTTATCACATACCTGCAATACTTTCTGTACAGTACTGTATAAGACATTGAGACATTTATTTTTATCACTATAATCATTCAAGCGTGGTCCCACAGCAGGTATCACTTTTAAACATGGCAATTTTCCACAAGTGGTAGTCATATTCTCACCTACTGGAAGACTTCCATGCTGTTTAATATATTGTTGACATTCTTGTTCAAGGGCTGGACCAGCTCCAAGAGCTATAGCTCTGGCAACACCTCCGCCATGGGTCAATTGGCTATTAGCTGCATTCACCATAGTGTCAGCAGCTACCTGAGTTATTCCATTCCTGTATACTTTTACTTCCAGACCACTGGTGGTCTGATAGCTGAAACAATTCTATGAATTAAACTTTGCATGCTGACTGTCCTTTGCAGGGCAGCCTTTTTGTGAATTGGCCTTGAGTTTCTTGGGCCTACCAGTCCGAGGAATGGTTGTGAATTTTACTGTACAATTTTTCCTATTGTGTGTGGTCTGACCACACCTTGTGCATTGAGTGGCTTTGCTTTTCACTGGAGGAGAATCATTTTTGGTTCTCCTTGTTTGAGACTGAGTACTTGGCGTTATATTACATGTTTTATTACCCGTATTTCCACCTGTCTTATTATTTACAATTTTATTTTTACACATATTCATACATTCATTTTGTACATTATTTATCACGTCTCCCTGGTGATTTCCATTTTCACTTCTGTTGGGAGCATATGACTTCTCATTAACTCTGCTCATTGCCCCATATGGGCAGAGTTCCCTTCGTTTAAATTTACTCAGCAATTGCGAGAGAAGTGGTTTGGCTTCCCACAGTGAAAGCAGCAAAAAGTCACCCCTGGTGATCTCTCACTTGCTGGCTGAATATCAAGTGTTCTCACTTGCTTGGTCAAGTTTACGCGGCAATCACGTTTCACGTGACCAATGCGGTTACAGCAATTGCAAACCGGTCGTGAAAATCGTGTCGGTTTCTGATATCTGTTGTAATTTTTACCTCCCCTATTTCGGTATTGGTTGTTATACTGATTTTTGTTCTGATTCTGATATGGAGGTCGTGCATAACCTCCACTGTAGTTTTTAGTTAATATATTAACCTTATGGCGCCCGTGTGCCACACCTATGTCCATGGGAGTTTCATCTCTCGTCTCCAAAGGGAGATCTACAGGTTCTTCCTGTTCGTCTATGGGATCGCAAAATACAGGGTCCCAATAGCGCTCATATTCTTCATATTGTCGGTCAAATGCTTTTCCAAAGGGCACTTTTCCTTTGGAAGCCTCAGAGCGGGCACAAAATTTGATTTTCGCGGCGTTTTCGAATAATGCTTGACTAACAGCGTTTTCTAGCGTCTTTGGCATGCGGCGGATCAATTTCATCCGAACATCGGAGTCATACAACCCGTCACAAAAGTAATCTGAGAGGTTTTTCTGGATGGTGGGGTTGTCAATCTCCTGATCAAAGGCGTCTTTTGCAAGATCAAGCAGTTGCTCAGCATATGAGACAAGGGTTTGATTTTTCCCTTGTCGCATATGGCGCAACTGATTGGTGGCCATGGAGTTATCTATAGTGGCGCTATAGCAACTTTTCAGTTTGCCATACAGTTCGGACCAAGGCATTTCAGGAGTTTTCTTCATTGTTCTTAAGATAAAATCGGCGACTACAAAGTCACTGGTTTGAGCAGCAATTTTAGGTCGTCGCTTCTCTTCTACATCATTAGTCTCACAGAAAAGGTCAAGAGATTTTATCCAACCCCGAAAGTTCAGGGGGTTCCCGTCAAATTTCTTAATATGGGAATGAATTGACTGGGCCTGGGTGGCGTTAGCAGTCTTTGCATTACTCTTTTCACTTTGGCGCACAGTTTCATGAAGGTCAATAATGGCATAGGACGTTGGGTCTTTGGCTCTTTTTTCAGCGTCTGCCAATTTTCTTTGTAATCTCTGCTGCTTTGTTTGGGCGGTAGATTGAGCGGAAGCCAACTGTAATTCTAAATCAGCTCTCTGTTTTCCCATGTCTGCATTGACTTGGTCGAGGGCTGTCTGTGTTCGTTGGAGGGCTTGTTGTGAGACAGCATGCTGCTGCGTCAAACTGAGAACCTGGTTGTTCACGTCAGTAAGTCACTGCTCATACTGATTCACTAGACCCTCCCTTTCTTGTTTTACTTGAGTCAGTTCATCGGTCAACCGCAGCTCTGTTTCTGTCATCGGCATAGTCATTTTTACTTATTCAATTAATTTACTACTATTAAGTTCATTTACAATTTAATTTTTCTGCTGTTAAAGAATGTAAAATGAATAAAATTGCACCTACCTTGCTAGCGCTATAACTGTTGAAACACACGCGGTTGTCTTTTCAGAATTTCCTGGAATTCCTCGAGATTTTTCACGGCTCCTTGAGTTTCCGTTTTTCTCTGATGTTCAGTCAAAAATTCGATATATCTGATCAGTAATGCTCGGTGCGACCAGTCGAGCGTGGCTTGGATATGAAAGCAATTGGCGGTCGGCGTCAGTGTAAATAATGGCACATTGGACATGCAAGCAGTTCCACCATGGAGTTGTACCAGTATTGGATTCAGAGGGCGCTGTCTGCTGCCTTATAAATATCTGCTGCCAGGCATTCAGTTTACCAGTAAATTAAGGGATGTCTGTCCCCCATAAATAATATCAAAAAGTTCTCACAAGTTCACTGTGCTCCCCAGCGGCAACGTTTTGAGTCAATTTCGGCTTCACTGGGTCCGTTAGGGTCAATAGATGTTTGTAGAATGTTCACTTGATCGTCTCAAGAAAATTAGAAGTCAGAGTCCACAGCCTGATGAACGGCACCATATAAACTGGCCCGTGGCATAGCAGGGTTAAGTACCCCGGAAAAAATGATCGTCTAGTGAATTTGGGTTAGGACTTCAATCGTGGCAAATGGCCACAGGACAATTCAGAGTTCAGTCAAGAAGGCAACCAGCTTCTGTGGAGTCTGTAGAAGTTCTTGAAGTACTGCAGCCGCAGCGAAAGGGTGAATTCAAAAACACAAAAAATGTACTTACAGTTTTCTACACTTTTATTAAAACCCTAAGTAAAGTTCCTACAAGTTAAACTTTAAATAAATTCTCTCTCTGGTAAAAGTATGAAAATATCAGATATGAAATGAGACTAAGTCGAAACTATCGCATTGCTCTCATCGCGTCCTGTGTCTGGAACTGTTGTCTGGCCTGGCAGCATTCTTCCACGAAAATAGGAGAGTGACTTCTATGCGTGTTGAAAGCCGAGAGAGAAGTGAAGTGCTCGGGTCTTTCCGCCGGTTTATATTCAGTTTGGTACGTGCTTCTTTGTCACGTACACCAGAGGCGAAGTTGAAAGTTCATGCCACATTATGCCACATTATGCCACAAAATGCCACCTATACCCCAAGATGGCGGAGAGGTGTTTCATAACCCCTCTCCTCCATTCCGGGATAGCGGGAGCATCCTGTGCTATCAGTATGTGTTCTCACATTAAAATGACACTGGCATGCTGTTGGTTTATAATTATCTAGCTTATCTAAATGCCCCTTATGACGTCAATCGAACGTGCTATCTTACACAATTCTCAGAGCTGAAAGCTATACTGGGTGTGTTGAGGTTAGGCCGGGTCAGTATATAATACTAAATTCTGCCAACAGCATTCTGATGGGGTTATTACAGGTCAGGTTTATACTAGCAAATTCTGCCAATCATAATATCAAATTCTGTCGAAACACTTTGGTAAGGTTACTGCAGGGCAGACTATTGTCTGGTTTTCATGTCTCGTTTTCTACTTCTGCACTGTATGTGCCGAGACTTTGTAGGTCAATTGCACTTATGCAATTTCAATAGGAACAGTAATAAAATACCACGACTACTAACTGTGCCTTTAAGAGAATTTTCATAGTGTTATCATCGAATAGTTTAATAGCATAACTGCCCCTTTAACAAGAACTCGGGATCAGCTTTGATATTTCATATAATTTATTTGGCAGAGAATTATTACCAAGTAGGACCTGGCCACTAACCCTGCATTTTCCATGGAGGGCATTTCATTACAATAGATCCTATATATGATAGAACGTGGGTTTGGGATGTAAAATAAGTAGTAGGTGAAGGGTGGTGAGTGGGAACTCTTCCTTTAAAATAAAAAATAAATAACATTATTTATATAGGTTGGGAGGGGGGGGGGGGTGTACGTTAAACAAAAAACGGAACATTCTGGTGTACTCCGTACCAGAAAAATACTCCTATTCAATCAAACAAGACCTTTTAAAAAATCTATAGCACTAATTGCTACCCTAAACAAGTCCATTTCGGTTAAAAGCAGGATTCTGCGGGGAATTCATATCAAATAAAGTAGTTTTTTGAGATTTGGAGGGATTGTCGGGTTTATTTGGGTAATTATACAGGGAAGTTGTTCCAGAAAATACTCCCAGTCAATCGAACATACCTGGTACAGACCTCTTAGCCCAATAAGAAGCCTTTGGGTCACATAGCAACCACGTGCCACCATAGAAACAAAGTTGGCGACCCCCTTCATACAAAATGGACGGCGAAAACATGTATCACCCTAACAACACGAGCTGCGCATGCGCACTCACATCACCCATCACCATGACAATTACGTCACAACATGGCCGCCCACATGGGTTACCATGACAACCACATGATACCCATAATACATTGCGGTATGACGTCACATGAGATCCACCAGATGAGATCCATAAAAACATGCCCGTCTCGACCCTGTCCTACTACTGATCTTGAATTCACTGATACAGTCACTGGAGATGTTTTACATGAAGTGAAGGATAGTGCATGACGAAAATACACACGGAAGAGATGTTGTAAACGAAATTCGATATTGGAAGGAATATTGTGAATATTGTGACAAACAAAATGAACACAGAAAGTGCGAATGATGCGAACAATGATAGGGATAAAGACATATTAAATACAATTAATGTGGAAGAGACAGAGCATGAATCAAAAATTGATGAAGTTAGAAATTATACTCTGGACATTCCAGAATTAACAAGAAAGAAGACTGGTGCGTTATTAAATGACATTCACGCAGTGGCATAGATGGCTTTTCACTGGCGGAGGGGCAAGCCCAAAATTTTCTGACAGACCGAAAATTTTCCGACAGTGTAACAACAAAAACCCAAACAAACAGAAAGAATCTGTTGTTTACTGCAAATGTACTGAAAATTGGTCTCTTTTACCCAAAATGGCATGTTTTTATCCCCAAAGCCAGCATTTTAATGTTATTAGGCATAAATTCGCCTAAAAATGGTCCCAAAAAATCCCCCCCCCCCCCTTTATCTACGCCACTCGGACGGTTTCTTCAATATTTTACACCTAGAGAATGTTCAAGTGATTATGATGACACGATATGATTTTTCAACAAGTCGCATCTGACATAAATAGGGGTAACCTAAAGTATACCGTGAGTCGACAGTAGTTGATCGTATGATGATGAATGACTTTCAACAAGTTTCATCTGGTTGCAGTAGGGGGTAACCTAAAGCATACCGTGAATCTACAGACTGATTGTATGATGTTGAATGATTTTCAACAAGTTTCATCTGGTTGCAATGGGGTAACCTAAAGCATACCATGAATCTACAGACAGATCGTATGATGTTGAATGATTTTAAACACGTTTCATCTGGTTGCAATGGGGTAACCTAAAGCATATCATGAATCCACAGGTTGATGGTATGATGTGGCGCGTTATTTTCAACAAGTTTCATCCGTTTGTAATAGGGGTAACCTAAAGCATACCGCGAATTCAAACATTGATTTTATGATGTTGCAGAGACACATATGAAAAAAATACTGACTTCACATTTGTCAAGTGTTGAACATTAAGGAAACCATCATCAAAGGAGATAGAGCAATTGAAATACTTTAAAGGAGAATCCATACCTAAAATAACTTAGAAGGAAAAAAAACCTCATGACTTATCAGACTTTTATGAATAATTTAAGTTGGAATTTTTAAGTGGTTAAGGAGTGCCAATAAGGAATAGAGATCCAGTGGTTTGGTCGAGACACCATCCTCTTGAACTTTTCTTTTGGGATAGAAGTAGGATAATCAATCTTTGCTCTGTGTATATGTAAACATTCTGTTGTCATTTATTCTGAAGCCTCGGTTGATACCACGGCCTGCCTGTTGGGTTTTGATTACATTCAGATTTTTCCTTGGTCAGTTCCGCGTGGCGTTTGTTGACACCTTTACAGCTCAGCTTGTCAGTGGCACCGAAACAGTAGTAGCGTTTGCTACACAGTCCAATGATACCTCACCTTGCCATTCGACTTTGAAAAGTCCAGGTGTTCTCTTGTCATTTTTTTGTCTCCTTGTACAACACGGATGAGGTATCCAGGTTCCATCTTGTACTTTCACTTTTACAAAGTCATCTCTGTGAACATCACATGCTTTGGATGGTAACCATTCATGCCATAGTTGGTAGAATTTTTCTTTTTTCTCAGGGCGGACAACTTCTTCCAGTGATGGTTTTGATAAGGCAGTGTACAAACTGTTGGTATCTGATTCACATAATTCAAAGTCTTGCCAATCCACATAGATATCCAGGAAATCATAATAGAATTCAAGCATTCGAAGCTTGGCGAACTGGTATACGAAAAACCCAGTTTGAAGAGGCAAGTCCAGTTTGATTGTATGTTTATTCATCTCTACTTCATAAAGATCTTCAGTTAGTTCACTCAAATTTCTGAAAGCAATGTTGTCGATGCAGTTCGATACATTGTTGTCATCACAATAGACAAAGTTCCGATGTTTGTCTTTATTTGTAACAATTTTTCCATATCCGCTGTTTCCAAGTAACTTCATTGTATCGACGACTATTGATTTGCTAGGATCAGCATCGCCAGCTCGTCTTGCATCTGATACTTGGTCGCCAATTTCTGGAAACATGCATTAGGCTGGTATTGGATTACTTGATATATACGTCTAACTTCCAATTTGTGCTGAATGTACCACTTTAAAAATGGCGTTGCCAGAATAATTTTTTCTCCATAATAGCCCCCGATCAGACTCCGTCTTGGTTGATTCATAATTTTATTTTTCTTCAGCATACGTTCTTGTATGATCTCCTCCGTCCGATCTGGAAATGTTGATGTTCTTGAAGATTGGAGTCATTTCTTCAAAATGTTCTTTTAGTGTATCCGGAACATGGATGTCACATTCAACCAAGCCGAAAATTTTGTTGGCACGTTATTTTTCAATCAGTTCATCAGTGTTCATTCTTCAATTAGTTGAGAAGCTGAACATTTCTCTTAGAAACATTTTCAGGGCAGGAAGAGTCTTTTTCATCTCACACCATTCACATTCCCATATCTCGGTAAGATTATATCCGAGATCTGTGATATATTTCGAATTTTTGGCTGTATCTTCCCTGAGCCCTCTCGTTGTTTTCTATAGAACTATATTGAAGAGAATTGGACCATCCTTCTTCATATTCAAAGCACATTGATGGCCATGCCAGAAACACCCGTGGAATTGATATATAGTATGAGTTGCCTTGCACCAAGCATCCACTGGTATCTGTCGCATTCCGAGTCTCTTTTCCGTGCCATTAAGCTGGTCCCGAATCTGAACGCCGTCTCTTGTGGTAATGAATTCCATCCATTGGTCAGCCATACGTCCATATGTATGAGAGTACTTGGGCTTGAACTTTTGTTCTTCTCTCCTCCTGATATAACAACCGGTAGGCATTTCTTGAATGAATGCATTTGCAGTCAAAGCGTGCTGGCTCCATTTTCATAAAGGTTTGCAAATGCATCAAAGGCAAAATTGCTGTAGAAAATTACTAGCAATGTATTCAGTCCAACGGTTTGAAACAGAATGGCGCGATGTTGCTTGTAGTAGCTTTTTATTCACACCTGATGGACGTTAAAGAAGGCACCATACCATTAAAAAAAAACAACAAAATTTGGCCGATTTTTCACTTCCGTTTGTGTTTGTTTCCCATAGGATTACGTGTCAGAGTCGGAATCGTTGGGAAATTAACATAGAAAGTAATGGACACATATGAAATTCGGATCTTTTTTTTTTTGGGGGGGGGGGCATTTTCCTGCAGTCTGATTGGTCAGTTAGGTAATTATCTTGATCCTCAGAATGGAAGAAAATAGCAGAAAAAATAACAAAACAGACTTGCTATTCAAATTGACTATAATCAGAATGCAGGAAAATGAACCCCACAAAAGATTCAAATTTCATAAGTGTTTCTTGTCCATTACTTTATATGTCAATTTTCCTAAAATTTCCGACCCTAACCCGTAATCCTATGAGGAAACAAACACAAACCGAAGTAACAAATCGACCAAATGTTGTTGGTTTATTTTAATGGCATGGTGCCTTCTTTCACGTCCGTCAGGTGTGAACAAAAAACTACTACAAGTAACATCGCGCCATTCTGTTTCAAACCGTTGGACTGAATACATTGCTAGTAATTTTCTACAGCAATTTTGCCTTTGCAAACCTTTATGAAAATGGAGCCAGCACGATTTGACTGCAACCATTGTTGAAAGAGCTTTTCCGACCATTGTAATTGTAACCGTCATGTACGGACAACTCACAGGGAAGAAAAGAAGTTTGGATGCACCAACTGTCACAAGACCTTCACGAGAAGAGAGAACCTGGAATATCACCTATAGACTTGTCTTGAGACATACATTTGCAAGGAGTGTGGACAAGAATTTGACCAACTGATCCATTTCAACCGTCACAAGAGTGTAACACACGGACCAGCTCCCCCAAGCGGAAGTTAGAAGATCGAGTATCCGTGAGGGCAGCTAAGATTCCTAGGGCAACCAGTACAATCGATGTCGACCCGAATGAATTCGATAAAAACCTGCTCGGTGTAGAAGTGCTTGAAGTGGAATTGTACCGTAACAACTGGGATGCTATACGGACGCATCATATTAGAAACTGAAAAGTTCAAGATGTTTATAACAACCGACTCCAGAACACAGACTTGTCGACAGTGGCTAGTGAGCTGACAAATACTATATTCCTGCCACAAGAATTACGTTTCAAGATCAACTTGAGTTATGGATTCACTCTCCGTAGCAATGAAACTGAAAATGAACAAGTGCCGTATTTTCATGCATCTCGAAACAATGCCCGAGTATTGGATGTGCCTTATTTGATAAGTAATGAATACGACTTTGAACACTTTCTAGAAATAATTCAGGAACAAGATATACTTGAATGGGCCCGCCAGAAACGACCCAACTCCAAGTGGGGCATCCACCAGCTGATCAACATCACATTCTACGTGAACAAAATAAAGAATCATCCTATCGGCAGAAGACGTACCCCAGTATATCTTAGACAATCGCTTCACCGTCGCCCTGGTCAATGACGAAAATCACCATTTCGTATTTGATGACAGTCTGTCTTTTTCGGTGCCTGGCGCTGTGGACCGACCGTCACAGTTTGAATACAACAACAGATGCATTGTTCTGGAAATATACGGATGTAAGCAAAGAGGAATTTGTTGGCGTAAAACTGGATCAATTGCCAGACGTGGAGAAAATTTTTGAAGTCAACATTCAAGTATTTGAACTGTTTGAAGAAAATGACGACGTGATTGCCAAGGTCGATCAGAGATCAAATAAACGTTATTCCAATACTATATACATCAAGCTTTACAAGAATCACTTCAGCTGTATTACTAATATCGACCAATACAGTAAATCATTTGCATGCCGCAAATGTGGAAAACTTTGGAAATCTGCCCGATTTTTGCAGCACCACGAACTCACCTGTACCGAAGATGTTACCTACAGATATGTTCGTGGAATATACCACATGTTACAAACAGTTTTTGAAAAACTGGAGGATGAAGGAATCAGCGAACCAGAATCACAGTGATATTTTCCATACAGTGCTACATATGATTTTGAAAGCAACTTTGCCAAAACAGATTTACCTTTGAACAGTAATGCACTGACCTGGAAAGCTGAACACAAACCACTAAGCGTCAGTATATGCAGTTATGTCCAAGGCTATGAAGAACCCACATGTTTTATTACAGAAGGCAACACTTGAACTACCTTACAGAAATTACGTCGATAATCTACTCACTGATTCAAGAAATGCATTCACATTCCATTCTTGCAATAAGGCAGAAAATCCACGATGTACTGATACACGAAGCCCTGACTACATGTGAAGATAACTCAAAACCACATCTGCATGAAAAGCTCCAAGATGAATTCCATAGTTATTTGATGGAGATGCCAGTCCTAGGGTATAATTCTGGGAAATATGATGTAAACATCGCCAAGCCAGAACTGATGAACTATTTCGAGAAGCAAGACCCACTGAAGTTTGTTGTAAAGAAATCGAATGCATGCATGTGCTGAAGATAGACCATCAGATTCAGATTCTTTATTCACGGTACACAAACATGTAAAATGGTAACAAATAAACATATTGCACAAATGTAATGAGAAGTATACCGTAGGAAGTGGCATAGCCAGATTGGCTGTCTACCTGCCACCCCCTGGAAGAAGATGGGGGTGATTGCAAACAGACTATGACTGAAAGAATGAACTGAGAGCCAATTATGTGACACATGATGGAGAATGACGATCGAATCATTACTTTTCTGATATTATTAGTGTTTTATTCTAGACGGTGATTCAAGGTAGGCAAGAAGCAACCTGCCTATAGGACTCCCTCCACTACTTATCATAACACATGAGGGTGGCAGAAAGTCCCATTGTGAAGTTCGTATCATTTAGACTGCGACAAGGAGGTTGGTCATGATGTTTGGGCGTGGTGTCTACGTTAGCTGCATCATCATCGTAGGATGACGAATGTTATGATTTATTTGTTTAGACTTGTGTTTGCAAGTTCTTAATTGTATCCATATAGTATTTTACATAGCACCACTGTAAGGAGGAAGCACGACAGGTTGCACAAGACGAGGATTCCAGATTTAGACGTGGACCACGACTTTGACAATTTACGAAGTTTACGAAGTGCAATCAGGGCAGTAGGGATTGTTGCAGTTGACATAACTGGAATATGAGGAAATGAATGTGGAAGTTAACTTATTCTTAAGCATGCTTCTGTCGCTAATATTTCGAGTTGTGAAGTCCAGAGCATTCCATAGTTTCGGGAAGGAGTATAAAGGAAATTTATCCAGAGTTTGGGTCCGTGTTTTTTCTATGTATAGGAGGCCTGACTGTCTAGTTCTCCTACCAGATGGATTGTCAGTAATTTTAAATATATCATTGAAAGACACCGGTAATCTGCCGTTCTGCCAGTCAAACACGAACAGTAGTGCATGTAGCCTAAACAAATCATCAACCTTGAGTATTTGGTTTTCTTTAAACAGGGGATCTGTATGAGAATTGTACTTTTTGTTATTAATTATTTGTATTGAACGTTTTTGCAGAACAGCTAGTTTTTTGATGGCTCTTGAGTTGCCCCATGCCTGGATTCCGTATACCAAATGGCTATGTATGAGGGTGTAATACAATGTTTTCAGAGCTCCGTTGGGGAGGATATTTTTAACTTTGTTTAGACTATAGTTTGCGCGTGCTATTTTCGAGCATAATCGGGATATGTGAGCCTTGTAGGATAAATGTTCATCAATGCTAATTCCCCAAAATTTAACAGATTTTTCTTTTTTGGTGGCCCCAACCTTGTTAATGTTTTGGTTATTTATTTTTACCTCTTGACAAAGATTATTGTTCCTACCTTTATTTGGATTAAGTATGATGTACGAGGTTTTCTTAGCATTCAGCATTAACTGGTTCACAGATCACCATTCGAATAGTTTCTGGAGCTCGTCATTGAAATACGGTGTAATGGGATTATTATCGGAGCCCGGGCAGTGTGCAGTGGTGTCATCAGCAAATGATAAAAGATTGAGTGATGTTGAGTTACTTATATCATTTATATATAAAAGAAAAAGAATAGGGCCTAAAATCGAGCCCTGTGGTACACCACAACTCTGTTTGGCTAAGTTCGATTTGTGTTCTCCATACGTGCCATATTGAGACCTGTTGGACAAATAACTTCTAAACCAATTGTTGGTGACACCTCGGATGCCATATTTTTCCAGTTTACCTAATAGTATTTCGTGATTTATGGTGTCAAAAGCCTTTGACAAATCCAGGAACAGTGCTAAGGTGCTTTTTTTTCTTCTTTATTATTTTCTATTGCAATACTTTTAAGGAGCTGAAGAACTGGATGAATAGTACTATGTCGCTTTCAGAACCCATATTGGTGAGGGTATAAAATATTAAACCTATTGAGGAAACTAGCTAGCCTCACTTCCATGAGTTTTTCCATGACTTTTGAGAATACCGGAAGTATACTGATAGGTCTGTAATTTGTAAAGCTGTGCTCATCACCCGCTTTAAATATGGGTATCACCTTCGCGATCTTCATCCTGTCTGGTACTTTGCCGTTTAGGAAAGAGTTGTTAATTACATGTGTTAGAGGATCCAATACTTCGGTTATCGTATGCTTAAGAAGACAGGTTGTGATGTCATCGCAGTCTTTAGATAATTTTGGTTTCATTTTATTTACTACTCAGTTGACTTCTGTGGGATTTGTGGGTATTAAATAAAGATTATTGGAGACATTGTTGTCCATGTAATCTGTGTAGGACTTATTAGTTTTCTGAATCTGTTCGGATGTGTTTTTTCCAATGTTGATAAAGAAATTGTTGAATTCTTCTGCGATGGCATGGGGCTCGCTTAACTCGATGTTGTCCTGGATGAAGAACGAGGGTAATCTGGCTTCACGTTTTCCTTTATTGATGGCTTCGTTTAAAATCTGCTATGTTCTTCGCATATTGTTTTTGTTTTCGTTTAGGATATCTCTATAATAGGTAGCTTTACATTGTTTTTTTTACCTTGATGAAGATTCTACAGCAGTTTTTATAGTTTTCTGAGTTCCTTTCGGTGGGAGCTTGGAGTTTTTTCTTGTAGAATTTTTCTTTGTTGTTGGAGGATATTACAAGCCCCCTTGTCATCCATGGCTGTTTTTTAATAAATTGTTTGTTCTGGCGAACACGTTTGAGAGGGAATGCTCTTTCCTAGGCTTCCATATAGATGTTTAGAAAGGTTTCATATGACTCATTGGGACAATTCAACTGCATTACAGGATTAAAATCACTTTGCGAGATAAGTGTTTTGAATTCAACAATTCTTTCTGCATTTATTATTCTTTTTAGTATGAAGTGTGGTGTATCTTTTGGTTTGGGTTTTTCCTCAATATAGAAAACACCAAAATGATCTGACACGTCAGATATGACTATTCCCGGTAATGCTGCTTGTGAAACATTATTTGAGAAGATATGATCTATCAGAGTAGCAGAACGACAGGTTACTCTCATTGGCTTGGTGATATACGGCAGAAAGCCTTGACTGAACATGAGATTAACAAATTCTTCCGTTTTTGAGTGTGTAGTTGCTTTTAAAAGGTCTAGGTTTAGATCCCCCATAATATAAACTTTTTTATTTTCGGCATTTGAAACATTCGTTATTTCATTTAATTTTGATAAGAAGAGGTTGATGTCGGCTTTAGGAGGAGTGTTGGGTCTATAAATAACGCCAATAATTCTGGGTTGGTTTTTATCTTTAATTTCAATAAACAGAGATTCGAAAACATGGGGAATAAAGAACGAAATGTCATTACAAACTCTGTAGGGTATTCCTTCTTTAATGTATAGACCAACCCCACCTCGACCATCATCATTCTCGTGTCTCATATGTTTAATAATCGGGGCATAGCCATCCAGACTGAACGACATCTCTGGAGGAATTTGGAAAATTTCGGTAAGTCCTATTATGTCGAAGAAGTTCTTTCCTGTTTGTAGGTTATATAGCATGTTTTGAAAGGAATCCCAATGGGCCTTCAGGCTTTGGCAATTGAGATGGAATATTGAGAATCCTGCGTCTATTTTACAAGCCATTGACTGAAAGTCTCTAGGCGAAAAGTAGTTGCAGTCAGCTGCGTGGTTTTTATATGGGGATTCATCATTTTCTGTCAAGGAACATATTTTCTCATTATAGAGCTGTATAAAGTCGTACTCTGCGTCTACCTGCACCTCGTCG
Organism: Pictodentalium vernedei; assembly: GCA_031216915.1. Taxonomy (NCBI): domain Eukaryota; kingdom Metazoa; phylum Mollusca; class Scaphopoda; order Dentaliida; family Dentaliidae; genus Pictodentalium; species Pictodentalium vernedei. The sequence goes on from CM062296.1 coordinate 571,170,810, forward strand.
AGTGTAATGTTACCCGCCATAATTCACCAACATACTACCATCCTTTCTCGCTGGACAAATATACAAAACATAACTACAATATATTGTTCCTAGATGAAGATAAAAGGAGGTTAAGTCCCAGACATAGTTCAACTGTTGGACGGGTTGAGACGATATTTCTTTTTCATTTCTAGTCACAGTCTGTTGCGGTAATAGTATGTAATTGGGAGTTTGTTTAGAAACGAAATTATTCTGTACAAACAGGATAAAAACACTGTAGTTTATATACAAGTACGTCGGGTGCAACATCACCCTACCTAACATCACATCAAAATGATATGGTATCTTGGATGAATGATTGAACAAATAAATATACAATTAAAGGACTTTACAGTAAAACAATGGATTCAATGAGGATAGAGAATGAGTGAGTGAATTTGTAAAAGACAAGGTGGAGTAATATGAATGAATGAATGAATGAATGAATGAATGAATGAATGAATGAATGAATGAATGAATGAACTGTCATCATCGAGGGGGTCATAAGCCTTATTTCAGAGACAAAAAAAACAAAAAAAAAAAACAAAGCAAAATCCCGAAAAACAAACAAAAGTGTACAAATCTTGAAAATTGAATAGTTGTCAATGGCGCTGACAGTTTTGACGTTACACTTGGCAGACGGTCAATGATCAACCAGGTGAGAATTTGATATTAAAGTTATTTCACTGGTACTAAGTTGACGAACTAGCGTTGGCTGTATTTCAAGGTATAGTTTCACTGATTAAAAGTTGATTTGTTAATGAATAATATTGCATAATTACATCATGGAATGTACACTTTAATAACTAACAATAATTAATAAACATAACAGCCCTTAAAACGAACAACAGACGACATTCATAAGAAGTATTATTGCGAGACCAATTTGTCTTCCATCCCTTGCGTCGAGAGCACAGCTCATGACCCCAATGATGGTAATTGACGATTTAGCGCAAGAGGGCACTACAGGGTATAAATTATCTGATGAATTGTTGAAGTGCTCTTGATCAAAAATAACCAAGGTGGAGGTACTTTAATTTTTACCCTAAGCAGCAAGTCAATCACACATCCATACACTCGATCAGTCAAGCACCCACACATCCATCCATCCGATCGTCCACCCAGAACGAACGAATGAATGAACAAACGAACGAATGAATGAGTGAGTGAACGAATGATTGAATGATTGAATGAATGACACTAGTAACACTATATACGAATGAATGAATGAATGAATGAATGAATGAATGAATGAATGAATGAATGAATGAATGAATGACACTAGTAACACTTAGAACGAACGAATGAGTGAATGAATGAATGAACTAGATGGTGCCATTTGTGTGCGAAGCACACTATAGTATATCCCCGCATTTGCACTTTCCTTTTTGGTTAGTGCAGGATACAGACTTGGATAAAAAGGCTTCACGCATGTGTGTGATTTAAAATGATAAAACAGTATTTAATTTCCTTCTGATGACTCACATGTGAAACTACTTCAATATTTCAAACAAGATACTTCACCCAACATGATGTATAAAGGGTAGTGTTCTGATCACATCATTGTCACATGATTGAAAAACCACTTGGACCCAAATCAAAATTCCGAAACATTCATGCACATCTACAGATGCTATCTGAACATGTTAACATGGTTTAAACGTTTCGAATTCAATACCCTAAGAACCTTTGAGTGGACAAAGATTTTCTAAGGATAAAAGTGGTTCCACTGGAACCACCTGGAACCAAATCAAAATTCCGAAACCTTCATGCACATCTACAGATGCTCTCTGAACATGTTAACATGGTTTAAACGTTTCGAATTCAATACCCTAAGAGCCTTTGAGCGGACAAAGACTTTCTAAGGATAAAAGTGGTTCCACTGGAACCACTTGGACCCAAATCAAAATTCCAAAACCTTCATGCACATCTACAGATGCTATCTGAACATGTTAACATGGTTTAAACGTTTCAAATTCAATACCCTACGAGCCTTTGTGTGAACAAAGATTTTCTAAGGATAAAAGTGGTTCCACTGGAACCACCTGGAACCAAATAAAAATTCCGAAACCTTCATGCACATCTACAGATGCTATCTGAACATGTTAACATGGTTTAAACGTTTCGAATTCAATACCCTAAGAGCCTTTGAGCGGACAAAGATTTTCTGAGGGTAAAAGTGGTTCCACTGGAACCACTTGGACCCAAATGAAAATTCCAAAACCTTCATGCACATCTACAGATGCTATCTGAACATGTTAACATGGTTTAAACATTTCGAATTCAATACCCTAAGAGCCTTTGAGCGGACAAAGATTTTGTAAGGATAAAAGTGGTTCCACTGGAACCACTTGGACCCAAATCAAAATTCCGAAACCTTCATGCAAATCTACAGATGCTATCTGAACATGTTAACATGGTTTAAACGTTTCGAATTCAATACCCTAAGAACCTTTGAGCGGACAAAGATTTTCTAAGGATAAAAGTGGTTCCACTGGAACCACCTGGAACAAAATCAAAATTCCGAAACCTTCATGCACATCTACAGATGCTATCTGAACATGTTAACATGGTTTAAATGTTTCGAATTCAATACACTAAGAACCTTTGAGCGGAAAAGATTTTCTAAGGATAAAAATGGTTCCACTGGAACCACTTGGAACCAAATCAAAATCCCGAAACCTTCATGCACATGTACTGGTGATACCTGGACACATTAGCATAAACATTTCGAATTCAATACCCTAAGAGCCTTTGAGCGGACAAAGATTTTGTAAGGATAAAAGTGGTTCCACTGGAACCACTTGGACCCAAATCAAAATTCCGAAACCTTCATGCAAATCTACAGATGCTATCTGAACATGTTAACATGGTTTAAACGTTTCGAATTCAATACCCTAAGAACCTTTGAGCGGACAAAGATTTTCTAAGGATAAAAGTGGTTCCACTGGAACCACCTGGAACAAAATCAAATTTCCGAAACCTTCATGCACATCTACAGATGCTATCTGAACATGTTAACATGGTTTAAATGTTTCGAATTCAATACACTAAGAGCCTTTGAGCGGACAGAGACTTTCTAAGGATAAAAGTGGTTCCACTGGAACCACTTGGACCCAAATCAAAATTCCAAAACCTTCATGCACATCTACAGATGCTATCTGAACATGTTAACATGGTTTAAACGTTTCAAATTCAATACCCTAAGAGCCTTTGAGCGGACAAAGATTTTCTGAGGGTAAAAGTGGTTCCACTGGAACCACTTGGATCCAAATAAAAATTCCGAAACCTTCATGCACATCTACAGATGCTATCTGAACATGTTAACATGGTTTAAAAGTTTCGAATTCAATACCCTAAGAGCCTTTGAGCGGACAAAGATTTTCTAAGGATAAAAGTGGTTCCACTGGAACCACTTGGAACCAAATCAAAATTCCGAAACCTTCATGCACATCTACAGATGCTATCTGAACATGTTAACATGGTTTAAACGTATCGAATTCAATACACTAAGAACCTTTGAGCGGAAAAGATTTTCTAAGGATAAAAATGGTTCCACTGGAACCACTTGGAACCAAATCAAAATCCCGAAACCTTCATGCACATGTACTGGTGATACCTGGACACATTAGCATAGTTTAAACATTAATGCAAGTGAATGTAACACCGGACGGACGTACGGACGGACGGACGGACGGACGGACGGACGGACGGACGGACGGACGTACGGACGGAGATAACGACAATATCCCCGACAATACCCTAAGATGCTATCTGAACATGTTAACATGGTTTAAATGTTTCAAATTGAATACCCTACGAGCCTTTTAGCGGACAAAGATTTTCTGAGGGTAAAAGTGTTTCCACTGGAACCACTTGGACCCAAATCAAAATTCCAAAACCTTCATGCACATCTACAGATGCTATCTGAACATGTTAACATGGTTTAAATGTTTCAAATTCAATACCCTACGAGCCGTTGAGTCGACAAAGATTTTCTAAGGATAAAAGTGGTTCCACTGGAACCACCTGGAACCAAATCAAAATTCTGAAACCTTCATGCACATCTACAGATGCTATCTGAACATGTTAACATGGTTTAAACGTTTCGAATTCAATACCCTAAGAGCCTTTGAGCAGACAAAGATTTTCTGAGGGTAAAAGTGGTTCCAATGGAACCACTTGGACCCAAATCAAAATTGTGAAACCCTCATGCACATCTACAGATGCTATCTGAACATGTTAACATGGTTTAAACGTTTCAAATTTAATACCCTAAGAGCCTTTGAGCGGACAAAGATTTTCTAAGGATAAAAGTGGTTCCACTGGAACCATTTGGACCCAAATCAAAATTCCGAAACCTTCATGCACATCTACAGATGCTCTCTGAACATGTTAACATGGTTTAAACGTTTCGAATTCAATACCCTAAAAACCTTTGAGCGGACAAAGATTTTCTAAGGATAAAAGTGGTTCCACTGGAACCACCTGGAACCAAATCAAAATTCCGAAACCTTCATGCACATCTACAGATGCTCTCTGAACATGTTAACATGGTTTAAACGTTTCGAATTCAATACCCTAAGAGCCTTTGAGCGGACAAAGACTTTCTAAGGATAAAAGTGGTTCCACTGGAACCACTTGGACCCAAATCAAAATTCCAAAACCTTCATGCACATCTACAGATGCTATCTGAAAATGTTAACATGGTTTAAACGTTTCAAATTCAATACCCTACGAGCCTTTGTGTGGACAAAGATTTTCTAAGGATAAAAGTGGTTCCACTGGAACCACCTGGAACCAAATAAAAATTCCGAAACCTTCATGCACATCTACAGATGCTATCTGAACATGTTAACATGGTTTAAACATTTCGAATTCAATACCCTAAGAGCCTTTGAGCGGACAAAGATTTTCTGAGGGTAAAAGTGGTTCCACTGGAACCACTTGGACCCAAATGAAAATTCCAAAACCTTCATGCACATCTACAGATGCTATCTGAACATGTTAACATGGTTTAAACATTTCGAATTCAATACCCTAAGAGCCTTTGAGCGGACAAAGATTTTGTAAGGATAAAAGTGGTTCCACTGGAACCACTTGGACCCAAATCAAAATTCCAAAACCTTCATGCACATCTACAGATGCTATCTGAAAATGTTAACATGGTTTAAACGTTTCAAATTCAATACCCTACGAGCCTTTGTGTGGACAAAGATTTTCTAAGGATAAAAGTGGTTCCACTGGAACCACCTGGAACCAAATCAAAATTCCGAAACCTTCATGCACATCTACAGATGCTATCTGAACATGTTAACATGGTTTAAACGTTTCGAATTCAATACCCTAAGAACCTTTGAGCGGACAAAGATTTTCTAAGGATAAAAGTGGTTCCACTGGAACCACCTGGAACAAAATCAAAATTCCGAAACCTTCATGCACATCTACAGATGCTATCTGAACATGTTAACATGGTTTAAATATTTCGAATTCAATACCCTAAGAGCCTTTGAGCGGACAAAGATTTTCTGAGGGTAAAAGTGGTTCCACTGGAACCACTTGGACCCAAATCAAAATTCCGAAACCTTCATGCACATCTACAGATGCTATCTGAACATGTTAACATGGTTTAAAAGTTTCGAATTCAATACCCTAAGAGCCTTTGAGCGGACAAAGATTTTCTAAGGATAAAAGTGGTTCCACTGGAACCACTTGGACCCAAATCAAAATTCCGAAACCTTCATGCACATCTACAGATACTATCTGAACATGTTAACATGGTTTAAACGTATCGAATTCAATACCCTAAGAACCTTTGAGCGGAAAAGATTTTCTAAGGATAAAAATGGTTCCACTGGAACCACTTGGAACCAAATCAAAATCCCGAAACCTTCATGCACATGTACTGGTGATACCTGAACACATTAGCATAGTTTAAACATTAATGCAAGTGAATGTAACACCGGACGGACGTACAGACGGACGGACGGACGTACGGACGGAGATAACGACAATATCCCCGACGAAAGCAGGGATAATAACCCTTCATCCGACATGGATGTTATATGACACTAGAAATAGTAAACTGCTCGTTCCCACAAGGGGTCATAAGCCACATAGCCACACCTGCTCGTTCCAATAAGGGATCATAAGCCACATAGCCACATCTCCAATGCAACAAGAAAAAAATCACGCAGATTCGGTGGTTATTTGTGAAAAGCGTTGGTCGGTTTTGGACGCTACGCAGAGCAAAGGGTGAATAGCCGAGTGAAAACTATTGTGGGCTAAAGTTATCTTGCTCGAACTAGCTTGACGAACTAGGGCGGACAGCACTGCATGTGATGATGACGATCATTTGCAAAGCCGACGGTTGGTGAATACCCAAGTAAAAACTATTGTGGGCTAAATGTATCTTGCTCGAACTTACTTAACGAACTTGCGCAGCTCGTCAATGCAGCACCAGCGAAATAACTGTCTCAGTTATTTCACTAGTACTACACTGATGAACTAGCGTTGGCTATACTTCAAGGTATATTTTCAATGATTAAAAGTTGATTTGTTAATGAATAGTATTACTTAATTACATCATGGAATGTCCACTTTAATAACTGATAATTAACATACATAGCAGCCCTTATTCCCGCACAATGAACAGACGACTCTAATAAGAAAGTTCTTGAGAGGCAAATTTGTCTTCCATCCCTTGCATCAGAAGAACAGCTTACAACCCCCACAGGCACGCACTCGTTCCAATGAGGGGGCAAAAGCCAAACTTCCAACGCAAAAGTAAGGAAATCATGAACTGCAAATAGCAGGTTGATAAAAAATAAATGAGGTGGAGGTACTTTAATTTGTTACCCTAAACAGCAAGTCAGTCACACATCCACACACTCAATCAGTCAAGCACCCACACATCAATCCATCCATCCGGCCCGCCACCCAGAACGAACGAACAAACGAATGAATGAACAAATGAACGAACGAATGAATGAATGACCCTTCATCCGGCATGGATGTTATATGACACTAGTAAATAGTAAGCAAATTCTATGCTATTTGTTCCATCCGTTATGTCGAGATACACCGCCCACGGCCCCCACTGGAACAGGCTCACTTTGATGAGTGGTCATAAGCCTCATTTTCGAGAAAAAAAACACCTGCTCGTTCCAATAAGGGGTCATAAGCCACATAGCCACATAACCACATCTCCAAGGCAACAACAAGAAAGAAATCACGAAGATTCGGTGGTTATTTGTGAAAAGTGTTGGTCGGTTTTGGACGCCACGCAGAGCAAAGGGTGAATAGCCATGTGAAAACTATCGTGGGCTAAAGTTATCTTGCTCGAACTAGCTTGAAGAACAAGGGAGGAAAGCACTGCATGTGGTGATGATGATCATTTGCCGAACCGACGGTTGGTGAATACCCAATTAAAAACTATTGTGGGCTAAAGCTATCTTGCTCGAACTTGCACAGTTCGTCAATGTAGTACCAGCGAAATAACTGTCTCAGTTATTTCACTGGTACTACATTGACGGACTAGCGTTGGCTATACTTCAAGGTATATTTTCACTGATTTGTTAACGAATAATATTACTTGATTACATCATGGAATGCACACTTTAATAACTGATAATTAACAAACAAAACAGCCCTTATTCGAGCACGCAGAACAGACGACTCTAATTAGAAAAGTTCTTGAGAGACAAATTTGTCTTCCATCCCTTGCGTCAGAAGCACAGCTCACAACCCCCACCGGCACGCGCTCGTTCCAAACTAACAGCACTTATTCGAGCACGAAGAACAGGACGACTCTAATAAGAAAAGTTCTTGAGAGACAAATTTGTCTTCCATCCCCTGCGACAGAAGCACAGCTCACAACCCCCACCGGCACGCGCTCGTTCCACTGAAATTTCTCGACATCATGAACTACCTTGCACCAGGACTTTCCTATGATAAATTCACAAAGGCTTTTGTGTGCTCTGCAACAAAGGGGTATCTACCTTACGAATGGATTAACAGTATGGAGAAGTTAGACCGGGACCACCTGCCAGAACACAAAGCTTTTTTCAGCAACCTACAAAATGAAAATATCTCTGCCGAAGAATATGAATACTGTCACAATTATGGAAAGATTACAACATGACTACCTTTCAGGATTTCCTGGTATGTTACAATAATAGAGACGTGAAGCCGTTTCTAGAAGCAGTTAAAAAACAATTCACTTTTCACCAACAACGTAATTTTGATATGTTCAAAGATGGAATCAGCGTTCCCAGAATTACGCCGAAATATCTCTTCAACACAGTAGAAGAAGGAGTGTCATTTGAACTCTTTAATGAAAAGAATAAAGCTTTACACCATCTTGTAAAAGACAATATCGTTGGTGGGCTATCTATAATCTTCAACCGATACCACGAAAAGATCGTGACTAGACTAAGATCTGCGAAATACGGGGAACAGGAGAACGGATGTGCAGGTATCGTTGGATTCGATGCAAATGCCCTTTATTTGTCAGCATTGATTCAAGAAATGCCTACCGGTTGTTATATCAGGATGAGAGAAGAACAAGAGTTCAAGCCTGAGTACTCTCATACTCTGAGTACTCTCATACATATGGACGTATGGCTCACCAATGGATGGTATTTCATTACCACAAGAGACTGTGTTCAGATTCGGCACCAGTTTAATGGCACGGAAAAGAGAATCGGAAGGGGACAGATACCAGTGGCTGGTTGGTACAAGACAACTTATAGGAAAAAATTGAAATAGCTTTGGAAATAAATCCAGCAGTGGTAATCACTGGCGATATAAATTCTGACCTGCTCGTGGAACGGGGCACTCTACAGTCTCTTATAACACAGTTCAACTTGAAAAATGTTATAACTGAGCCGACACGAATAGGAAACACGTCACGAACCTTGCTTGACCCTGTAATTATTAGCGACACAGTTACAGTCGCTCACTCGGGCACTCTAGAGCTTGGTCTATCTGATCACCTTGCAGTATACGCCCATATAACCGTCGCCCACCCTAAGCAGTCTACCATAACTCGGGATGTCTGGAATTACAGAAAAGCAGATTTTATAAAAATGAATGCCCTCATTGATGAAACAGATTGGGAGAAGCTAATATGCAGTGAGGCAGACATCAATGATGCCTTGTCAAATTTCGTTTCCACTTTCTTGGAAATTGCGGAAAAATGTATTCCACACACAAAAGTTATAATCAGAAAGTCTGATAAACCTTGGTTTGATAGTGCTATCAGAAGCACTATTCGTCTTCGCAATCGACTACGTAAATTAGCAATAAAAAGTAACAACCCAAACACATGGACGAAGTATAAAACAGCCAGAAACAAAGTCAACAATATGAAAAAATTTGCCAAGGCACAGTACTTGGAAAAGATCGACGACTCAATATTCGAAAAAATGACCAGCGACAATTTTGGCATATTGTTAAGTTGTTTCAAACAAACTTTGCTTCAGATCCAGGAATACCAACACTTATACGTAATTCTGGTACAAGTCCGATTTTTTTCGAAACTGACAATGAAAAGGGCGACCTGTTGAATGAGACATTTATTCAAAATAGCATGTTGAACTCAAAAAGCAAACAACTTCCCCCCTTTAAACGTAGGTGTACGCTATCAATTAGCGAAATTTCATTTACTCAGGAAGACATCATTCACATTCTCAAAAGTAATAAAAGTAACGGTCATGACGGTATCGGACATAGAATGTTGAAAGAAACTAAAACCAGTGTCAGTAAACCGCTATTTTTGCTTTATTCTAAATCATTGGAATTGTCTGAATTTCCTAGGGAATGGAAATGTGCTGATGTGATCCCTTTATTTAAAAAAGGGGAACATCAGGATCCCCTAAACTACCGACCCATCTCTTTACTGTGTTGTATAGGTAAAATTATGGAGCGGGTTGTTTTTAAGGAAGTCTACAAATATTTTAAAGATAACAATCTATTTTATGTTTTACAGTCTGGCTTCCTTCCAAACAACAACACCGTCTTTCAGTTGTTAGAGGTTTATCATAACCTCTGTGACGCAGTAGACAAACACAAACACTCGTGTGGAGTTTTCTGTGATATTTCAAAGGCATTTGATAGAGTATGGCACCGAGGCCTCATATTTAAATTAAAACAGTATGGCATCTCCGGTCCTTTGCTCCGCTGGTTTTACAGCTACATAACAGATAGAAAACAGAGAGTGAAAATAAACAGTTGTAACTCTAGCTATAGGGAAATCAAGGCCGGGGTCCCACAGGGGTCAGTTCTTGGGCCTTTTCTGTTTCTTATTTATATCAATGACATCGTCGACAAAATTGATTCAATTACTCGCCTCTTTGCTGACGATACTTGTCTGACTGAATCGTCTGACGACCTTGGCAATATCCAAGCAAAGATGAATTTGGAACTCAAGAAGGTAAACGAATGGGCTAACACATGGCTGGTCTCATTTAATGCTAAAAAGACAAAAGCAGTCCTTTTCACACTCAACAACAATATGTCGCAGTTAAACATTTTGTTTTATAGTGAAATAATAGATTTTTCTAATTCTCATAAGCATTTAGGTTTAACCTTGCAATCAAACTTGACTTGGGCAGATCACATTGATGAAATTTGTAAAAAGGCATGTTCGAGATTATCTCAGTTAAGAAAATTGAAGTATATTTTTAATAGGAAAATTCTTGAAAAAATATATCACGCATTCATACTACCGATCTTAGAATATGGTAGTTCGGTGTGGAGTGGTGCTCCCCAGTATCAACTAAAGCGTTTGGAAGATGTTCATTGCGACGCAGCCCGAATAATTAGCGGGTTGACACGATCTGTTCCACGAGATCGACTTCTGTTGGAAGTTGGTTGGAACAACTTGGAAAGCAGGCGCTATGTTCAGAAACTGTGTAACTTTTACAAAATTGTCACTGGCACTGCTCCGAGTTTTCTCCATGACCTGATACCACCACGTGTTTCTGATGTATCCCAATATAATCTACGAAATTCGTCTAATTTTGTTCCCTACTCCTGTCGAACAAAGCTGTTCAAACGTTCATTTTTCCCTTCGTGCATCCAAATTTGGAATACCCTACCGGAGACGGTACAAAATAGTACATCGCTTGCGGAATTCAAGAAATCCATTTTACCACCTTTGTATAAGCCTCCGTCATACTTCTCAACCGGAACAAGAAAATACAACATCATCCACGCAAAACTACGAACTGGTTGTAGTGACCTCAATTGTGACAAATTCAATAATTACATATCCGATACTCCATTTTGTTCATGTAACGAAGGTGTTGAGGACGCAGAACACTATTTCTTCGTGTGTACCTTGAATTTTGATATTCGCAATACCCTCATCGGTGATTTGTTAAAATTCACAGCCCACTGGAATTCAACTGATTTAGTATTATATGGAAGCCCGTTATTACCCGAAAGTAGTAATATATCTATTTTTTTATCTGTTCAAAAATTCATTCGTGACTCACACAGATTCGATCTACAGCCCCACAATTAGGTATGTTCTCTACACAATTGTGTCCTCTAGGATATAATAGAAATAATCTGACTTCCGCCGTGGGTATGCTATCGCGGCGGGACCTGAAACTCTCACTGTGAGAATGTACCCACGGCGAAAGTTAGATTATCAAGGGTTTGACCACGAGATAAATTTCGAAATAGTTGTGTGAACATCCCCAGAAGTGAAAACCTATGCTTTGTGGCAGTAATCAAGATGTTAATTTAGACTCACATTACGGCCAAGATACTATAGAATGCAAATGGGTGGGTGGCGGGCATCATCACTGGATCTAATGTTGTATTTCATGTTGTTTTTTTTTTCTTCTTTATATTCTTTTTTTTTTGGATATCTTCTCTCTTTCTTCTCTCTCTCTCTCTCTCTCTCTCTCTCGCTCTCTGTTTAATTTGTGTTTGTCTATAATGTTTATAATATTTAGTTTTTGTTAGATTCTGTTATTTATGGAATACGTTCTGCCATATTGTAAATTATTAGTCTTTGTACAGGAACGGAGGGGCTTCTAAGTGGTAAGCACTTGTCCTCCAATCCTGATTTGCATTGTCAAATGGCAAATAAAAATATGTTTAATCTAATCTACAAGACAACTCATACTGTATATCAATTTCACGGGTGTTTCTAGCATGGTCATCAATGTGCTTTGAATATGAAAAAGGATGGTCCAGTTCTCTTCAGTGCAGTTCGACAGAAAACAACGAGAGAGCTCAGGGCAGATACTGCCAAAAATTCGAAATATATCACAGATCTTGGATATAATCTTATCGAGATATGGGAATGTGAATGGCGTGAGATGAAAAGGACTCTTCCTGTCCTGAAAATGTTTCTAAGAGAAATGTTCAGCTTCTCAACTAATGGAAGAATGACCATTGATGAACTGATTGAAAAAATTCGTGCCAATAAAATTTTTGGCTTGGTTGAATGTGACATCCATGTTCCGGATAGACTAAAAGAACATTTTGAAGAAATGACTCCAATATTCAAGAACATCGACATTTCCAGATAAGACGTAGGAGACCACATGAGAACGTACGCTGAGGAAAATAAAATTATGAATCAGCCAAGGCGGAGTCTGATCGGCAGCTATTATGGAGGAAAAATTCTCCTGGCAACGCCATTTTTAAAGTGGTACATTCAGCACGAATTGGAAGTTAGACGTATATATCAAGTAATCCAATACCAGCCTAATGCATGTTTCCAGAAATTTGGCGACCAAGTATCAGATGCAAGACGAGCTGGCGATGCTGATCCTAACAAATCAATAGTCGTTGATACAATGAAGTTACTTGGAAACAGCGGATACGGAAAAACTGTTACAAATAAAGACAAACATCGGAACTTTGTCTACTGTGATGACAACAATGTATCGAACTGCATCAACAACATGGCTTTCTGAAATTTGAGTGAACTAACTGAAGATCTTTATGAAGTAGAGATGAATAAACATACAATCAAACTGGACTTGCCTCTTCAAATTGGGTTTTTCGTATACCACTACGCCAAGCTACGAATGCTTGAATTCTATTATGATTTCCTGAACATCTATATGGATCGGCGAGACTTTGAATTATGTGGATCAGATACCGACAGTTTGTACATTGCTTTATCAAAACCATCACTGGAAGAAGTTGTCCGCCCTGGTGAAAAAAGAAAAACTCTGCCAACTATGGCATGAATGGTTACCATCCAAAGCATGTGATGTCCACAGAGATGACTTTGTAAAAGTGAAAGAACAAGATGGAACCTGGATAACTAATCCCTGTTGTACACGGTGACAAAAAAAATTGACAAGAGAACACCTGTACTTTTCAATGTCGAATGGCAGGGTGAGGGAATCATTGGACTGTGTAGCTAGACCTACTACTGTTTCGTGCCACTGACAAGCTGAGCTGTAAAGGTTTCAACAAACGTCACACGGAACTGACCAAGGAAAACTTTGAATGTAATCAAAACCCAACAGGCAGGCTGTGGTATCAACTGAGACTCCAGAAAAAATGACAACAGAATGTTTACATATACACAGAGCAAAGATGGTTTATCCTACTTCTATCCCAAAAGAGAAGTTCAAGAGGATGGTGTCTTGACCAAACCATTGGTTATATAGGTGACCGATCTCTACTCCTTATTGGCAGTCCTTGAACACTTAAAAATTCCAACTTAAATTTTTCATAAAAGTCTGATAAGTCATGATGTTTTGTTTTCTTCTAAGTCATTTTAGGTATGGATTCTCCTTTAAAGTATTTCACTTGCTCTATCTCCTTTGATGATGGTTTCCTTAGTGTTCAACACTTGACAAATGTGAAGACAGGTTTTTTTCATATGTTTCTCTGCGACATCATAAAATCAATCTGTGGATTCACGGTATGCTTTAGGTTACTCCTATTACAACCAGATGAAACTTGTTGAAAATCATTCAAGGATAATCCATACCTAAAATGACTCTGCATACAAACATTAATGTAGGCGGTGGTAATGCACTTGAGCTATTCGACCTTTATCTATTGGACGGGGGTCGGCTAACTTGACCTGTCCCAAGTCAGTACAGAAGGTAGAGGGTAACTTCCTACATACTGTTACCAAGCCGAACTACAAAGAAGTGTAAAAAGAAGAATGAAGGTGGTAATGCACTCAGGTGAACTTAAATCATCTGACCTGTCCCAAGTCAGTACATAAAGTCAGAGGGCCACTTTTTCAGAATAAGTATTTTCTCCCCAAAATAGCACTGGTAGAAATTAGTTGGTTGATAATTTCAGACGCATGGTGGGTTGTTTTTGAGTCGTTGTCGTTTCGTTTTAGATAACTGGACATATACAATCGAACACAAATTAAGAACACAGCCTATAGGAATCCAGAAATACAGCGAGGTCCATATGATGAGGGCAGAAGTGTGTGCGATATACTACTGGCGTACAAAAAAGAAACAAAATGCAAATCCAGACTGTTTTACAAAAGCATGTGCAATCAGCTCGTCACACTAGAATCCTCGGCCCCCAAGTCTTACTGGAAAATAGTAAACCGTCTTAGATAAAAAAAAAGTGCCTTCAAATGAGCTTGATCCCCACACAACGGTAAATTTCTTCAAAAATCTTTTTTTTGCAAAGAGGTTACAACTGAGAAAAATCATCTTACAAAAACAAAACTTAATTTGAAAGACCCTTTAAATAATGGAAATATAACCGCAGAGATAAATACTGCTCTCTGGCAACTGAAAAACAAAAAGACTCCAGGTGCAGATCAGGTGACAACTGAAATGTTGTAGATTCTGGTACCTTTCGTGATTGACGATATTGTTAAATTGTTCAACCAAATATTAGACTCACACCATTATCCTCTTAGCTGGAGTGAATATACTATCACAACAATCTATAAAGGGAGACAGATATAATCCTGACAACTACAGGGCCATCGCCCTGAGCTGTGCATTAGGGAAGCTATTCAACAAAATTATAAACCGCAGAATTAATGATTTTTTAGAAGATAATAACTTAATTAGTGAAAATCAATTTGGATTTTGAGAAAAACGTAATACGATCGATAGTGTATTTGTTCTCAAGTCTGCTATCAACAAATATAAGGAGCTAAAGAAATCCTTATACGCTGCGTTTGTGGACTTAAAGAAAGTGTTCGACAATGTGGATCGATCAATACTTTTTGAAAAAATAAGAAGAATTGGAGTCACGGGACCTGTTTCACAAATAATAGAACCGCTCTATCAATCAAGTCACTACTGCATAAAAACAAATTGGGGTATTGGACCACCCCTGTTGTCGACAATTGGCGTGAGGCAGGGATGTACCATTTTGCATACTTTTTTAAAAAATATTTATAGATGACATCAGTGTTTTTTTTTATAAAGACTGTGATCCTATAAACTTGAACAACTGTACACTGAATCACTTACTATTTGCGGATGGCTTAGTGCTGACCTCAGACTCACAAAGGGGACTACAGAACTGCCTGAACAGACTAGAAGCATATAGAAAGCAAAACAACTTGTTGATAAACATAGACAAGGCGAAATATATGATTTTTAAGGCCCAAAAAATAAAGAATATCCCTAAGTTTTCAGTAGGGGGTAAAGAACTGGAATGTACCTCAAAATACACACACCTAGGGTTGACCCTTTCGGAAAATGGCGCCCTGAAACATGCAGAGTCTGAACTTGGTCTTCAGGGGCTCGAGGCTCTGTTCAGTTTACACAGCTTGTTCAAAAAGAAATGCACACCAACCGTGGTTGTCTTTTCTAAGCTGTTTGATAAACTAATTAAGCTCATATTATTATACGGCAGTGAAATATGGTCGACGGAGCTGAATATGAGGAACAGAGACTGATCTTGCTTGTAGGTAAACATTCCTCCAACCATGCGGTACGCACGGAGCTAGGTCTGTATCCAATAACAATGGATGCTTTAGTACGATTCGCAAATTATACTGGTAAATTGCTAACTACTTCACCGGGTACCATTCTGAATGATGTTTTTGTGGAAGCTAAGAAATGTAAACTCCTGACTCAATAACTGAAAAGCTTAAAGGACTTGGATTTAACAGTTTGAATGAAACTGAAATTTCCAAAAGTAAAATTAATCTTCTAAAGTCCAAACTTGAATCGGACCTTATCAAATTATTTAAAGAAGATATACACAATTATAATAAGAGAATAGGAAAAAACAAACTTAGGACTTACCGACTATTCAAAGTAGATTATCAAATGGAACCGTATCTCATTCACACTTCTTCGATTGAGGCTAGAAAAAATTTCACCCGATTACGCATCAGCAACCATAAACTGTGGATCGAACATGAAGGCATTTACAACCTCCTCGTCCGATGGAACTCAGAATATGCGAAGCTTTACAATGGAGGAGGTGAAATCAGAATGGCATTTCGTAATGATATGTCCGCTTTATGCACCATTGAGAGAAAAATTATTTCCCGCAATTTCTGACGAAAACATTTACTTCCCTCTAATGGATACAATGGACAAATTTAAAGTAATAATGACTATTGATAATCCAGTGCTATGCAATGTTATTTGTAATATGGTCCAGCTCTTCCTTCACAAGAGGGACTTATCAGTAATATGATTTATGTATGTCATATGAATTAGTGTGTTTTATGATACTGTTTATGTTGATTTTGTGTGTAGCAATCTGCCTTTGTTCCAGTGTATTTGCTGAATAAATCTTATCTTATCTTATCAACGGTTATGGAGGGACATCAAAAAATTTAGCTCCGCTAAAAATTAGCGTTTATCGACGGTTTAAGTGCGCTATTGACTGTCGTTTCAAACAGATATCATCGGGAAACTAGACACAATCGATTTAGCACCAGTCTGTGTTATACACGAAGCGTCGAGCATCTTCATTCCTATTTATTTTTTTTTAAATTTCCCTTTTTCGTTCATATCACCAGTAATCGTTTTTGCCCCTTGGCAGCGGTTTGTTCAGAAACATTAGAACAACTTGAGATACGTTTTCAATAAGAAAACTGAATAAAAGTTCAGAAAGCTCAAACGTCAACAAAGAACGGACGATCGGCAAATAATAACCTTATCTCAAGGAACACAGATTACCACAAAGACAACAACCAGATGAAATCGCTACTGAATACTGTTCAAGATTCTTCTTGTCTTTCTTACTGTTGATATTACTGAACCCAACTTCTACTTCATACAGTTCTTCTGTATCTATTTCTACTGAAAATACCAGATTTAACAAAATCCAACATATTTGCAAAATGATTACAAGACGTAAACACGTGATTATTGAACAAAATCAGAATAGAAATGTGAAATATAACCATCCACAGACCCATAACAAACACACAAGTTATAGACAATTCGTTCATACCCGTAATCCACAAATGGTACGTCAAGTAGAGTATTGTCTAAACAAAGATCGCTCTATAAACAAAAAGCTAACAAAATCATCACAATCAGACATTATCAAAACTGTGTACACATTTGGTGGGACACGTTTATTCTTCCAAGCTGGAATTTGGGAACTATTAAAGAATGCCACAAATCAGTTTTATTCAGAATACCCAAGCAACATATACGTGGCAAGTATACAGAAGTTTCCTTGGCTACGAATCGAAATTAAGTATTTTTATTGTTTACTAATCATATATATTTCATTTTCAGGTTATTTTATTCAACTTTGTGGGGAGGTAGTTTAGTATAGTAACTGGGACAAAGTTAGGAGATCTTAAATAAAACTGTGAGCGCTAAGTTGTCGAACGGTTCGTCGTGTTGCCTTTTGTCGCGTGTTTACAGTTTTCCCTGTCCGATCGCGTAATTTTGTTTTGATGATGGCGAGCAAGTCTGTTCAGACGGAGGTAAGTATGGAGGTAAATACGTGTAATATCGCGGTCCAGGTCAACGGTGCCAACGGGGTAAGTATTGGTGTGCAGACAGAGGTCACTGGGGGTGTCGGTCAGAGCCGGGTTGGTGGGGCCACCGATGGCGATATTGGGCTTGAAGTTTGTAAACAGTGTTCTATGATGTATGGGGACTGTCGTTCGATGGGATATGGAGAGGTATGTGCAAACTGTCAGGAAATCCTCCGCCTACTCGAGACAATTGTTAAGTTTGAGGGGGAGATTGCTGAGCTGAAGGGAAAACTTGGTAGGGCGGGGCTGTCTGGAGTTACGCCTGTGAAAGTAGCTTTCCGAGAAGGATGGATGGTTGTCGGTGGTTCCAAGAGGAAACATGGGGGTAGAACCTTTGATGTGAATGAGGTAGGTGATGAGGTGGGGGCTGCTAGAAAAGTACGTAGGACAGATGAGGGGGGCCCAAGCCGGAGCAATGCTGTAAAGCGTTTGGCGTGGACTATCAAAAGTGGTAGGAAAGGGGGGCCAGAGAAGCAGGTAGATAGGGGTGTAAAGCCCAAAGGCAGTGGGGAGTGCAGCACCAGAAACAGATTTGATGTGCTCGATTCGGAAGAGTCAGAGGAGGGGATGGAGGTAGTTGCAACAGATAGTAGCTTGGGGTCTAGGCCAGGAAAAAGGAGGAGGGATCCGGGAGAAGACCAGGGGAGTAGTCCAGGTAGTTCAGGGCCTGGAAAGAGACGGAGGGACAAGGATAGGAGTAATCCTAGGTCAAAGATACCGATACCGATAGTGATTCCGAGTGCGGCTGTTGGAGAGGAAGAGGACGCTGTAAACAATAGGAGACTAGAGGAGATAAATAGGGCGAGGACCAAAAGTAAGTTGGTGGTTGCGGGAAGTAGCATAGTTCGGGGGATCGACAAGGTTGTCTGTGGTCCGGACAGTAAAAATAGAACAGTTCTGTGCTTTCCGGGGGCTAAAGTGGAGGACCTGAGGAATAGAGTGGACGGTATTGTAGCTGGGTCGGGGCCTGATCCGGTAGTGGTATTACATGTGGGGTCCAATAACATCAGGGAGAGGAAATCAGTTCGTTTGGTGGACACATACAAGGACCTAATTAGTAAGCTACTTACCAGGAATGCTCGGATCATCGTTTCAGGGGTGCTCCCCGTTATGGGTGGTGGGAATGAGAGGAACTCGCGGATTATGGCACTAAACGAGGAGCTGGAAGAGCACTGCAAAGACTTGGGAATACATTTCATTGACCACTGGGATTCATTCTGGGGACAAGGAGAGTTGTATGGGCGAGACGGATTGCATTTAAGTAGGATGGGTACAGACCTGTTGGGCCAAAAAATTTTACAGGTGGCTGGGCCTTTTTTGGAGAAAAGGGGGGTAGGGGACCACAGCCGATAACCCAGAGGGGCACAAATGCTGGGAACATAGGAAGAACAACAAACATGCACAACACAGGGACATACCAGGGGTATAATAATGTGCCAGTGAGAACAAAAAAACAAAGATTCATTAAGTTTGGGTACTGCAACATCCAGGGTCTGCACAAGAAAGTAAGCGAAATATCAACAATGATGGACGAAGGAGACTTCGATATAATGGGTCTAAGTGAGACGTGGATACGACGGGATGAGCGGGTTGATCAGATGAAGGGTTGCGTGTGGATAGGAGCTGGGCGAACTGAGGGTCAGAAACGGGGTGGGGGTGTTGGCATCTACGCTAAAGAGGAATTACAGCCCTCATTGATTACAGATCTCACAGAAGCAAGGACTCAGATTCCAGTATCCAACGAAATAGTCTGGGCAAAAATCAAGTTAGGAAGCAGGAGTGTTGCCGTTGGTGTTGTATACTTAGCAGTGGAGGGAAGTAAGCCCGAGTGGAATGATTCAATATATACAACTCTTAGATCGAATATCACAGAGCTTGAAAGCAGAGGGTTCAGTATTGTCCTAATGGGGGACTTCAATGGGCACATCGGGGATAAGGAGGAGGGCATACAGGGAGGTGATAGGAAAATTAACACGAATGGGAGGAAGATGTTGGACCTATCAAAAGAGCTTGGTTTAAAGATCCTGAACAGGGATGCGAAATGTAAGGGTAAATGGACCTGGGAGAGGAACGATAAGAAAACAATAATTGATTATATACTCACTGACGTTAGCGTATGGAGGGAGGTTATAGATGTAGAAATAGATGACGAGGGAAAAAATGACTTGGGTAGTGATCACAACCTGATAACAGTTAAGATTATGGGCAAAAAGACGAATAGAGACAGAAATACCTTCAAGGAAGTTTGGGGACTAAAACAAGGAGCCGACTGGAAGCAGTTTCGGGAAAAACTAAAACCAAGTCTTGAATGTATACCTAGGGATGCAAATGTCCAGAGTATTTCAGATGGCATAGTAAATAGCCTAACAGAGGCAGGGAAGGATTGTATAGGAAGGGTGAGGGTCCCAACGAGAGAGCTCGGATACAGGGTTAACGAGAGACTGAAAAAGGCTATAAAAGAAAGGAAGGTAAAATGCGCTGTTTACAGAAGAAGTAGGAAGCTTAAAGGGGTGGATAACAATGACACGAGACTAATGAAAGGAGAATATGAACTGGCACGGAAAAAGGTGAATGAGATAAAGAATAATAATAATAATAGGAAGGAGCGCAATTGCAGTCTTGCCAGAACAATAAAGAAAACGGGGGGTTCGAGCTCAAACGTATTTTGGAACTGGGTAAATAAACGGGGGAAAAGTAGTGTGCAGAGTATCAAAGTGGATGGGGAAAGTACAGAAGATAAAGGCCGTATCGCTTCAGAGTTAGTCAAGCACTGGGAAAAGATAAACGATAGGCGATGGGGCAGTGGGTCCCCACCAAAAAGAAATACACTGGTGGAGGAGAACCTATCAAATCGTGTATGTAGCGAAATAACGGCAGAAGAAGTGCGGAACGTGGTCTCGAAATTAAAAAATGGTAAAGCGGGAGGGACTGATGAAATTCCGAACGAATTCCTCAAAAATGGAGGGGAGGCACTTATTGAAGTCCTGACAAACCTTTTCAACCTGGCTCTGCGAAAGCAAAAGGTCCCCAGAGAGTGGAGGGAAAGTAAGGTGTCGTTCATACACAAAAAGGGGGATAAGGAAGTTCTAGATAACTATAGGGGGATATCAGTTAGTAGTAACATCGGAAAAGTATTCTGTAAGGTCATATACGGTAGACTTGAGGAAGTTATTGAAGAGAAAGGTTTTTTAGGAGAAATTCAAAATGGTTTCAGGAAAGGTCGAAGAGTCACTGATCACTTATTTACACTCACCCAACTGATAGAATCAACAAAGGCTGAAAAGAAAAAGTTGTTTCTGGCATTTCTAGATGTGAAAAAAAGCGTACGACCGAGTGTGGAGGGAAGGTATGTGGCGAAAGCTCGAGGGCATCGGACTGGGGGGTGACTTTGTGGGAATCATGAAAGCACTGTATACAGATGTGCAAAGCCAACTCAGTCTAGGGAGTATCACTACAAAACGAGTCTCTATGGATATAGGCCTCAAGCAGGGGTGTATCTTTTCACCGATTTTGTTTGCATTGTATGTTAAAGATTTAGGGGACGAACTAATTCAGAGTGCGGAGGGGGTAAATGTTGGAGACATAAAGGTACCAGGCTTATTCTTTGCGGACGACATGGTGTTAATGTCTAGAACTGAACAGGGGCTAGAGAAATTGCTGGAAATTGTTGGTAGATATGGGAACACTTGGCGGCTCGAACTAAATGAAAATAAAAGCAAGGTAATACCCGTTGGAGGCAAGGTAGATATGACGAAGAGATGGAGAGTGGGGGAGTTCTCAATCCCCGAAGGGGAAAGCAAACAAATCACTGTAGGAGAAACGGGAGAGTATGAGTATCTAGGGGTAAGCATAAATATAACGGGAAGAGGGGTGTACAGAAATTACTCAGCCAAACTGATTCTGAAGGGGAAAAGAATTCTGAACCAACTAAAACTTTTAGGGAAAAATAGTTTCAACAAGGTCTTTGTGGGGAAAACACTGTGGGAGAGGGTGGGTTTACCAAGTATAACGTATGGCACGGACGTGATTCCATTAAACCAAACCGTTATTAAGAAGTTGGAAAGTACTCAGAATGATGCCGGCAGATGGATAACAGGGTCGAGTAATGCTGCAGCTTTGGAAGCAGTAAGGGGGGAGCTTGGGTGGATGAAAATCAAGGACAGGGTAGATTTGGGAAAACTGTGTTACTTTAACTACTTGAGAAACCTGCCTGACAACCGGTGGTGCAAACTGATGCTCGATACCATTTGGAATTCTAATATAGATACGGGGTGGTCAAAACATGTGAGGGAACTAATGGACAATTACTCTATAGAGGTCACAAACATAGAAGTAGGAATGAAAGAAGGCAAAAGGTTTGTCAAAGAGAGAGTCATGGAAGATTGCAATCGAAACTGGCGAGTAGGGGTTAGCGTGAAAAGATCACTGCAGGGGTTACAATATAAAGAAAAGCCAGCTTTTGAGAAGTACCTAGATGGCACCTTTGGAGGGTCACTGCTGTTCAAACTGAGATCAAGATCACTGGAGCTTCGGGGGAAAATTGGGAGAGATGGAGAAAAGGGATGCCAAATGTGCCACTCTGGAGTAGTGGAGACCCTGGAACATTTTCTCTTGGAATGCCCACAGTATATACCTCATAGAATAAAATTTACTGGAAGAATAATGCAGAAGTGGGGTGAAGAAAAAAAGGATAGATGGCTGAAGGGGGACACGAGGGAGAGGGTAGGAATGCTTATTGAAGAAATTGAAAAAGAGGAAGTGAGGGACACTATTAAGCAGTTTATATCTGAATGCTGGGAGGAGAGGAGGGGAAGAGGGGGTGGGGTGCAGGGGGAATGATGGCCTTCTCTTATGAGGACCGCGACAAATCAGCGGCTGGCCAAAGAGTTATTATTATTATCCAAAAGTGTTGATAAAGACAAACAAGGTTGTATTCCTTCACAGTGCTATAGAGTATTAAAAAGAGATGACACGAAATTATCATACACATTAAACTTATATCATACAAAATGTTTGTTTTAATCAATGGTCCTGAAGAAAAAAGATTTTTGGAAATTGATTTACCAGCTATTCTTGATGGTATAAACCAACAGGACACATCTATAAATGCTACAGAATTAAATGAGTTGATCAAAACTCCAATAAGAAGAATGAAAGGTGTTTAAAGACAAGCAGAAGCAAGTAATCAGAAAACAGCCTAAAAACCTCATAATAAAATGAATCCTGGAATGTGTTAAAAGCGACACACAGCAAAAAACAAAATAATGAAATGGTGAAATGTCCAGTGTGGAAGAAATCTACATCTCATATAGAAGCAACTGAATGTACAGACTGTTTAGAATGGGATCACCCAACCTGTCTGAACATGAGTAATGCTGATTTCCAAACTCATCAGAACAACAGCGATCTTGTATTTTCTTGCATATTTTGTTGACATGAAGAAACGAACGTCTGCTGCTCTTCCGAAAACTCAGATTCTGAAATATTCGATTCGGCAGTTACATCCCAAAAGCAGTTGAAATTACAATCGGTCATCCCCAGTACAAACACAGTTGGTAAACCAGAAGACTTAAGCCAGCCATCAACATCATCAAATCTAGATACCACAAATGTACAGCTGCCATAGAATATAAAGGGTACAAACAAAAGAGAGATTGCACAAAATTTACCAAAAGAAAGAAATTCACTTATTGTACCATTACATGAAAATAAACAAAGTGTTAGCAATAATTGTAGAACTACGGATGATCATAATAATAACAATGCGAATGAGCACCCACTAATAGCATTCAAAGTACCACCGAATGAAACAATCACAGCACCAGAAATTATTGCTGCAAATTATAGCGACACTCAATCTTCAACTAACTGGCCATCATCCAATATAAACAAAATCCTGCAGAACCTACAATGAGCAACTAACCCTAGAATTCGTGTTTTGCATCTCACTAAAAACAATGGGCAGACATATACTAAAAGTTATGCCACCTCCGATAAAATAAACCGGAAATTTGAGATGGAGGAAAGGATGAAGAAGATTGATAACATCACCATATAAGAAAACTAGAAAGCGAGATAAATGAACTGAAAAAAAGCATGAGTTTTCGTACACAGATACCACAAAATAATCTCAAAGAAAATTACCATCAGAGAAAACAGAAAGACGCCATCAAGAGCCTGAAAGATAAAGTCCATCAATTACAGATAGACAAAATCCAAATGAAATGTGATTTACAGGTGGTGGTGGAAATAATAAATATAAGAAATGATTATGAAAACAAGTTAAAAGACTATAATTAGAGGTTGAATCAATCAAATGGACACTACAGAATTGTATGTATAACTCAACCCACACAACTAATAATTACAACAAGAACCAGACGACAGAGCGACCAAGTGTGAACAACTCAAGAAACCAGAGAAGACAGAAACCAAACTTCTCACAGCAATCTTCAAATTTCTGTATGATAGATAATAAAGCGCATACCATAACCCATTTCCCTACTCATCACACATCGTATCCAATAACAACACCTCAGGATCTGTCAGTGAAAAGAACTATAGATAGTTGGCAACAAATACATATGATCAGTATCTTAATAATCATCAATATGAGCAAACCTACATGTATAATAAACAATTCAATGAACTTGAAAAATCACAACAACCTGATATTTATGGCTACAGCATGAGTAACCAAGTGAAAACCATCTCGGCTGAAACACAGTACAATGAAGAGGAGATAATTTTTAATCAAGAGAAATTTCATATAGATGCGCTAGACCAAGAAGAAATATACGTTCGTGATAGAGCTCAACTTCTGTTACTCCAAAAACATGTACAATGACAAATGCACATGAAATAATGTGTGACGACCACTCATATTCTTCAAAAACTACATCTGCTGAGAATGAAAGAATACAAAAGACCCAGATTTTCCCAGAGCCTAAAGTTGTTACATCAAACAGTTTGCATTTTACCAACAATATACATCAAGGAACAGATAATATATATGCCAGAGATAATTTTTTAAGGGTGGGCCAAACAGAGAACCCCAGACCACCATGGAATTAAAATCGACTGAATTGAAGGTTCCTCATCCTCATCTCATTGATCTCATACAACATTCATGAAGTAAAGTCAAATTCATCTGCACTGAAAGAACTCTGTGAAAAACATGACATTATATTTCTACAAGAGCAATGGCTGTACCGTTTTGAAGTACCAAGCTTTTCAGAAATGATAAAATCACTGGGCTTCTGTTCACACTGGAATACTTTTGATAATGAAGATACACAACCACTTATTCAGAGAGCTAGAGGCCAAGCTGGAGTGGCTTTTTTATGGAAAGACATCCTAGACAAGTACATAACAGTACATTCCGATGGTAATAGTCGTACCCTGGCTGCCACAATTTGTAACAAACCCAAAACAATATGCCTGATTGGGGTATGCATGCCTTGTGATGGTTACAAAAATTCAGCTACAGCCTATGAAGATACATTACTCCAACTTTCTGAACTACTTCTGAAATTCAACCCTTCAGACCTTATCCTATATGGGGATTTGAATGCTTCTTTCCATCGTAGCACAGACAGAAAACTTGATGGTCTTCTAAAGAAATTTTGCGAAGATGAAACTGTAATCTTACCCTTAGGTGATTCTTACCCTCAAGAGCCAACATTCTACAGCTATTCAGGTAATACCTCAACAATAGACTATTTCCTGGAGAGAAAATCCAATTATCAGAAAGTAATAAGTGGCATCAGCTTCAGACCATATCCCCATTTGCGCTAAGCTAAAAGTAACACTAGAACATAACAAGATACAAAATAAAGGGAAGCCTCTTTGGAACACTGCTGATATTACTAAATATAAAGACAACTTAAATCATCAAAGGCAGATGAGTTTTGACACAGTTTTCACTGGCTATGATATAGAGGTTTTAGTGACAAACATAAATAGCATCTTCTTAGCATCGGAAAATAACTGTGTTAGAAGGCATAGCAGCAAGCCTCATGTGAAGAAAATCAAACCACTTCCTACCAACTGTATTAGTTTACACAAGACAATAAAATCTACATTCTGGAAATGGAAACAGCAAGGCAAACCATATCATGGAACATGTCATCAAGAGCTAAAACAACTCAAGAAATCTCTACGGTGTATCCTGAGACAGAATGAGGATATTAATAGAAATGCATTTTATGAGGAATTAGAGAAATCATCAGAAAAGCAATCGGGGCGTATTCTATAAACTTATAAGTAAGCAGAGGAAACCAAATAAAAAATGTACAGATGTGTTAGAATACAATGGCATGAGATACGATGGAGACTCGGAAGTGAGAAATGGCTGGTGTAAATACTTTAGAGACCTAGCACGTAAACATCACACTGAACATGACGATGAAGATCACAGATAGCTGGTGGAATCGGATATTAATCTTTTAGAACAGTTCCTACCTTCTGATAAGGCACTTTTCTCTTTGACATCTACTCTTCGATCAGAAAGTTAAATTGAAATAAAGCACAAGATAAAATGGGTATCACAAGTGAACATATCAAATATGGTATTATACAGCTTACTCCCACCCATACTTATACAGCTATACAAGTCTATTCTATCCATTCGGTATATACCAGACATGTTTAAGGAAAGTATTCTCAATCCAATCCCAAAGAAACCTGGCAAAGCTAAAGACGTTCCTACCAACTACAGAGGAATTACTATCTTGAGCATCCTTGGGAAAATATTGGAACTGATCATTATAAGAAAAATTAAAAGTATCTTCAATAAAAAACAACACTGTCTTCAAAGAGGATTCATAGAAGGAGTTTCTCCACTATTCTATTTGCTTCCTTCATACTGATGGAATGTTTACGAGAGAATGAAGAAAGACACATTGATACGAGTGTGATACTCCTGGATGCAGAAAAGGCTTTTGATAGAGTTTGGCATGGTGGTCTGTTTAGGAAACTAGCACTGATGGACCTACTGGCTAATACTGAGAAATTGGTATAGAGGATTCAAGATGCAAGTAAAATGGGAAGGACGACTATCTTCACCTTTCAACACATACCAAAGAACTTGGCAAGGTAGTACAATTTCACCCCATCTATTTAAGTTGTCAACAATGAAGTCATGAATAGTATTACAAAAAAAAAATTGGGACAACATTGGTACAATATGCTGCTCTCTTCCCACCTGTGCAGATGATAGGGAAGTCATTACAGACACCGACTCCATAGACTCAGAAGAATTACTTCAGTCAGTGGAGAACTCTGTCAACCTAGACAGAATAGCCATCAACAATACCAAGTCAGTTGTTTTGAATTATAAATTCAAGAAGCCTCAGAAAAGTTGCAACATGAGTTATTCGCCAATGCTAAACAAACAAAAACTACCAGAAGAAGACAGTGGTACACATTTAGGCATCTTTCTCTTAACAAACTCAAAGGTAAATGAACAAAGAACAAAAGAAAGAATAAACTGTGCTTGTGCCATTTATGCTCTCTTGGGAGCTGGTTTTCACGGCAAAAAATGGCCTCAATTCATCTATTATCAGAAGATTTTGAATGGCATACATCATTCCAAGTCTCCTTTATGGAACAGAACTGTGGGCCTTTGACAGAAAATCAATAAATATATTAGAGAATTGGCAAAAAGAAAACCTTGGGATTATTCAAGACCTTACGAAACACACTCCAGTCATCGCAGTTTATGGTCTAATAAGTATACTGCCAGTGGAGGCACAGATACATCTAAAAATGCTTACTCTCCTCGGAAACTTATTATCAGACAGTCAGTCAATTGAGTACAGAATTATAGAGCGACAAGCTGCATTAGAACAACCATCTTCAGAATGTTGGGTCACACGAATACAACAAGTACTGAATAATACAGTCTACCATCTATCCATTCCATTATACAGTATGTTCAAGAAAAACAGTTATGGAAGAAACAAAACTGACAAACGCTATTCATAAAAGTCGCAACTCAAATTTATTGCGTTGTTTTTAAGTTTTTGTCTCGTGAACGTGGCGTATGGCCCATCATTGGGGCGAGGTCATTGAGCTCGTTCCGATGATGGGTCATGGGGTGTGTTTGGGGGACGGAAAGTGAAAGGGTTCAGTCATACATGAATTCTGAAAGTGTCGTCTGCTAAGGGGTATCGCCGGAGTAATTTATAGACCGAACTCAGCACCTAAAGCAGACCTTGACACATTCCTTTCTAAATTAACTGAATTATTGGACACCTTAAGTAAGGAAAATACGAAAGTTTACCTCATGGGGGACTTTAACATAGACTTGCTCAACGTAAATTCGCACAGTAAAACAAATACCATTATAGATGTACTATTCAGTGCGGGTTTTATACCTGCTATCACAAAGCTGACGAGGGTCACAGAATTTTCTGCTGCCCTGATTGATCACATTTTTTAGTAAATATATCAATAAACTTATGTCAGGAATTATAATTACTGACGTCAGCGACCATTTTGCTATGTTTTACATAGAAGTAGCAGATAAATGCCCACTCCCTCAAATGCCAAATTATAGACGACCATTCAGTGTTGAGAATATCACTCGGTTCAAAACTTCTTTATCACTTTGTGACTTCTCTGATGTCATAAACGAGGTTTGCCCAGACGTGGCATTCAGTAGATTGATTGATATATTCTATGAAGCGTTTGAACAAGCATTTCCCAGAAAGCTATGCCCATAAACAAAAAGTATATCAGACGTGAAACATGGATGACGCAGGGTTTATTGCAATCCTCTCAAACGAAACATAAATTGTACGTTAAAAAATTAAAATCTCCAAACATCCAAAACACAAAAAATACAAGGATTATTGTCATGAATTCAACTGCTTGAAACGAACCTGCAAAGCAGATTATTATAAGAAGATACTATTCGAAAACAAAGGTAATATTAAAAAAACATGGGAAATTCTTCGGAAAACTATATACAAGTCAAATAACAACTGACCACTTCACCCCTCCTTCTTAGATGGAAACACAGAATTAACTGACCCGAAAGGAATCGCCGACCGATTCAACAAATACTTCGCTGATATTGGGAAGTCTACAAGTAGTCAAGTGCCCTCGACTCAATGTCGATACTCGGATTACCTAAGCGGCAACAGTAGAGGCTCTTTCTTTATTAGCCCCACCAATAAACAGGAGATAATCATTTGTGTTCACAAACTAAGAGGCAAATCAACCAAAGATAGTAATGACATGTCCACAAAACTATTAAAGGAAATAATTTTGGAGGTAGCAGATCCGCTGTCTCATATAATCAATTTGTCCTTCACTACAGGGAGAATGCCGGACAAAATGAAAATGGCCAAAATTATACCCATTTTTAAATCAGGTGATCCACAAATATTTACTAATTACCGCCCTATAAGTATTCTCCCAACATTCTCGAAAATATTGGAAAAAGTAATTACTCACGTCTATACACATTCTTAGAAGAACATGAAATCATATATAAGTACCAATTTGGGTTCAGAAAGGGACACTCCACTGTGCATCCTATACTGCATCTCATAAACCAGGTTGTAGAAGCAAATGATAAACTTACGAAGGACTGCACACTTTCAGTTTTTCTAGATTTTTCAAAAGCCTTTGATACCATCAATCATGCAATCCTGCTGAAGAAACTTCAAAGTTATGGTATTAGAGGCCTAGCTAATTCCTGGTTCCAAGATTACTTAACAAGAAAATGCCAGTCTGTGTCTTTCAAGGACAGCACGTTGGAAGTCACGACTGGTGTACCACAAGGTTCCATTCTAGGTCCTATCCTCTTCTTATTATACATTAACGACATCAGCCATTCAACCCTGCACAAAATGCTGTCCTTTGCAGATGATACTACAGCTTTTGCATCAAGTAACAATCTAAACAATTTGATAGACGAGACCAACATCGAGCTAGGAAAAATCAGCGAATGGTGTTCCGCAAAAGGATAATGTCTTAACACAAATAAAACAAAATGCATCTTATTGCACCCTCAAAATGATTCTTGCAACGCTGCTAGTAGAACAACATCCCTAAACAACACAGATATTCCATTTGTTGGAAACCAGAACGATGAAAAAACAGTCAAATTCCTAGGAATCCATATGGACGAGAATCTAAAATTCAAACAACATATACAATATATATAAAGTGCATGCTAAAAAATAACACTAAAAAAAGATATATATCATTTTCATTCGTGGAAATTTTATTCAATCACAGATGAATCAATTTGTGATCAACACGAGAAATTCCATTACGCTACGACGAATACTCTTGGTGCCATGGAGAGTCAAAGACACTAAGGGTCCAACACAAAAGTCACACACTCAATATCTGGTATGACCTCCGTCTGCATCGACTACTGCTGTGCATCTATGCCTCAGGGAAGCGAACAAGTTAGCATGGAAGTGGGTTAGGGTAGGGTTAGGTTAGGTTAGGTTAGGTTAGGGTTAGGGTTAGGTTAGGTTAGGTTAGGGTAGGGTTAGGGTTAGGTTAGGGTTAGTTTATGGTTAGGGTAGGGTTAGGGTTAGGTTAGGCTAACCCTAACCCTACTCTACACCACTGCAGTCAAGCACGACGATGACATAACGTCAAAATTGGATGAATTGCAGGTCTTCGAGGACGTAAGCCGTATTCTTTCAGGCGGTTGATTACTGTTTGAGGATGTATCCATCTCAGGTTAGGGATGTTCCTGGCTGTCGTCATTGCCGTTTGTTGCCGGTTCCGGAGATGGACGACACGGATATACCGATCTTGTGCAGGTGTGGTAACTCGGGGTCTCCCGGAGCGGGGTCGGTCTCGAACGTCATCATGTTGTGCATGTCGATGGACTAGCCTGTCTACAGTGTTACAGTGGCAGTTCAAATGCTGGGCAACCTCTCTGTGTGTTCTGCCAGCTCTAGTCATACCCAGGGCAAGGAGACGTTGATTCATTGTCAATCTTGGCATGCTAATTTGGAGTCGTCTTAACAGCAGCGCAAGTTTGAATGTGAACGATAGGAAGGCCTTATTTTAGTGTTTAAATACCCAAGGATTCACACTGTTGCATGAATTTTCAGACTCTCCACGTGCAAAACATGCCTTTTCACAAACGTGCATCGCGTTATTTAACGTTAATGCATTTTTAACGGGGAAAGCTGTTTTTGTGTTCAATATAACTTATTCATGAACAGGTTAACACTCTTTACACCTACTAAATTATTTTTTTGGAGTTTGATCAATTTCTGCAATGCACACTTTCTTTTTTGGGCGAGTATACTTCAGTAATCTGTCTAAAAATGGCTAGGGCAATCTTTGCCCTTAATAGGGCAAAAAACATTCTTCCTATAAAAGCCCTAAAGACACTGTATTTTTCACTTATACATAGCCACCTATTTATTGTGTGGTATACTTGTATGGGGTCACGCACCATCAAGCAGAATTCTTACTCTGCAAAAAAAGGCTATTCGCATAATAACGAACAGAAAATATACCTCGCACACAAAACCTCTATTTAAAAAATGTGGCACACTAAAATTTGAAGACTTATATAAGTTACATGTCCTTTTGTTCATGTTCGATTGGTATCATGATAGATTACTAGTGTCTTTTGACGGTACATTTGAAATTTACAGAAATCCTTCTGGAATGTAAACCAGGCAAGCTGGGAATATACGTACAAACAAACCGAGAACGCATTTCTCGGCGGACCTACAAGTACATTCTTTTCCAAAGGTATGGAATGATTTAAACCCTGAAATATAGCAATATAGTA
Source organism: Pictodentalium vernedei (assembly GCA_031216915.1). Classification (NCBI taxonomy): domain Eukaryota; kingdom Metazoa; phylum Mollusca; class Scaphopoda; order Dentaliida; family Dentaliidae; genus Pictodentalium; species Pictodentalium vernedei. The sequence goes on from CM062296.1 coordinate 571,202,549, forward strand.
GGCCCTTTTTCAAAAAGAAAATAGTCCATACAATATTAGATTCATACTCTTCCATAATCACTTGTACCAATCCATTTTGTCCCGACTGTATATCAATTTAAAGGGATCTCACCAAAAATACTGCACTCTGAGGTCGGTTGGGTCCTCAAGAAGGATAACCGGGTTTGCTTCCTGTTCTCCTTTCTGGTGATTGGCCCGGATCGCCTGGGTTGGGAGAATATGAACCCCAAGTGGGTTCATGTTTGCCCAACCCAGGTGATTTGGTTTATTTCTTGACCCCGCCGATTTTAGAATGTACATTAAAGTAATAACTTATTTGTTTCCGGTCTGTGCATTGGGAACGTTCCACTCAATTTGAATCAATGAAGACAACAATAAAAAGGCAATGATGTCAAGAAAAGGAAAATTGTGTGGGATGGCAGAAAGATAGCCTCTCAGGCTATGCCATCTCCATGCAGTGTACACTCACTTTATAATTTGTTTTATTTGTCTCACATTGTATATCTGTATGCTGCAGAATAAAATTAAAAAAAAAACAAAACATTTCAATAAATCAAAACGCCTATAATCGACCACTGGGAAGATCTACATCAGTCTAGAATAACAAATAATAAATTGTCATCGGTGAGATTTTTCTCTGGCACATCACTGAATTTAACTGAGCCTGCATTGGTAGGTCCAATTCTAGATTTAATCCTCATGAAACCAAAAAAGCTAGAGTGAAGGCAAAGATTTTGACTGGCACCTATTACCTAGAAGCTCATACAGCTGTATACAAGGACTCAAAATCTACTAATCAAAACTATCAAGTGACAACTAACTTATGTACATTATGCAACACTGAAGTTGAAAACAGAGAGCACTTCCTCCTAAGGTGTCAAACCTTAGAAAAAACAAGAACAAAATTCATTACAGACTTGTATAAAATCTTGCAAGATAGGATCTGTCTTTCCTTAGACTCTTCACTTCCTTCAAGTCTAATCCTTCAAATTCTACTTGATCCTCTACATAACTCTCTTTCATCTCATGCTCGATGCTAACACAATCTACAACATAGAACAGATATTCAGAAACCTCATTTATGCACTACATGTAGAACGAACCAGAATCATCAATGATACCGTGGCCAGGGTGCAAAAACAATTATAATCTAAAATGCTTATCGTCACTCATAATTCTAAACACCTATTAAAACTTTACAATATTTCATAGGAATATTTATTGGTGCTCCTACAAAAGGAGGAATTTACAGATTCAGGCCTTGACCTTCTTGGAACCTAAAATATCACGAGAGTTAATGATAAAAACTTGGAGGCACATTCATATTATATTTCAATGCCTGAAGCATAATAAAGTATACCGTATGGTACAAAGTACGTACTTTATGATGCTTGAAGGCCGTCTTCTGAACTCAAAAAATACACTAGAAGCACCAATAATCAAACGGATCGGGTGCCACGCGAGTAACTTAACACTCTTGAAGTCTACTTGATCTAATTTTAGTATCGTGTACAGCTCTAGTTGGAAATTGTTATGTTATTCCTCCCTTTTGTAGTGACCACAATGCAACTGCTGTTACATTAAAATTCAAAGAGTAAAACAGCCTGTTTTAAAAGACAAATTTGGGATTATAGTAATATGGATAAAAACGGATTACAGGAACATTTTGCTCAAACTACGTGGGAAAGCTTTTTTACTGAAAATTTAAATGATACCACAGAGAGCCTTACATCGTGTATCATTTAATCAGCCAAAAATTATATACCAAACAAAACCATTGTTGTACGTCCGAAAGATAAACCTTGGATGAATTCGACGATCTGTAAAACGATGAGGGTGCGTGATCGATCACACAGAATAGCTAAACAGACAAATAGGGCTGAAGACTGGGCGAGATTTTGGCATCATAGAAATGAAATTATATCACTCATACGGACAACCAAAGCGGAGCACGATTTTGAAACTGAAACCTATGTATCAACTCGTAACTTTGGAAGTAAATTCGGGTGGGGAGGTGCTTAAATCATTCTCTAAAGAGACCAATCTTTCGAGTGAACTTTTCCTGCTACTTGAAGAAAATGGAGAAATAATTAGTGATGCGAAGTCGATTGCAGACTTATTAAATACGCATTTTGTTGATCAAGCTAACTCAGTTGGTGACAAAGAACTACCACCCATCCCACGTTATGTAATAAGCCTCAAATCCATAGTAATCTCCGAAGAAGTAATGTCAGTTATTAGTAACTTTGACCCCCAGAAAGCTAGCGGGCCAGATTTAATTAATAACAGAATCATTAAGGCATGTGCTCAACATTTAGATTCCCCTCTAACTTATCTTTTTTAATCTGTCCTTATCACGTAAGGAGGTCAAGGTTGCGGCCAGTTTTGTGCCTATTCATAAGAAATTATCAGTTAATGACAAAGTATCGGTCAGTCTCTTTGACAAGTTCTGTCAGTAAAATTCTAGAAAAAGTCATTTTTAGACACAGTTTTTCCTTCTTAGTGGAAAACGAATGGTTAACACCCTTACAGTCAGATTTCACGCCGGGAGTCAGTACAATTTACCAATTAATAAATATTGATAACTATATTGCTAGTAATATGGACACCAATAAAGAAGTCAGAATAGTATTCTGTGATAGAAATAAGGCATTCGATAGAGTATGGCATGATGGACTAATTCATAAATTAGACTCTATTGGAATAAGAGATAACCCACTCACGTGGTTTAAAATCTACATAACAAATCGCTCAGAGTATGTAATCGTGAAAGGAGAGAAATCCAAAAATCAAACCATTAAAGCTGGGGTGTCACAAGGATCCGTTTTAGGCCCACTACTGTTTGATATCTGCATAAATGATATTGTTAAAGATATCACGTCCAATATTTAAACGGGTCAATATAGCAATTAACATCAAAAAAATTGCAAAAGAATTCTTTTTGATGGTTTTCTATACTATTGGATGTGGAGAAAAACATATCAAAAGTTGGACAAAATTGGCCAATGGGAAAGTCTCCAAAAATGAAAAATCCAAGATGGCCGTCGGCCGTCATATTGGAAATTAGATATTGTCATATCTTGGTTAATATTTAAGTTGGAGACGTGAATGAGGTGTCTATTCCTATTAAATTGATGATACCCAATCATTCTACGTGGTTATTATTGCAATATGAGGTCGGGTAAGGGTTAGGGTTGGGTTAGGGTTAGGGTACTGACCTTGAAATCCAAGATGGCCAACATTCACCATCTTGAAAAATTGATAGTTGGGTCTTTTGTAATATAAACTATTATGATATATGTTTCCTATGTAACTTGCGGTCCCTGAATTGACGTTTTATGTCAATTCTGCAATCTGCTCAGAATTTGTATGGCCACTTCATTAATGATGTACATGCGAGGGGGCAACATTGGTATTAACTACTGACGTGCTACTGTACAATTTTTCTCATGCGTCATCCTCATCCTCTTATATCAGTGGCTCATTTGTCATATTCTCGCAGTTGCCATCTTGGCAAGGCCCACATGCACTGGCACATTCCAGCCCATGCTTTCTACAGGTACACCTTAGCGTATTACATCCACTCGAACACTTGCAGTGAATCATATGAAGAAGTACCTCGGGAGCAGGGCTTTTGTCTGTCATAACAGGGAGGAGCTTTTCTCCTTCTACCCTCCAACCCCACTCTGTCGGGTTCATGTCAGCACTACTGCCCATCCACTCCATAACCTGGTAGTATGTCCGCAGGGAGTGAAATTTACAGGCATATGTCGTTGGTGGGAGTCTTTCCGGTGTAACGAAAGTCTTAGCTCTGGCAACTTATTTGCAGAGCATATTGTATCGAATTGATGCCAGGGAGTCATTCTGACTTGCACTGAACAAAGCAACCATTGCCCTAGAGCCGTTGGTTTCCACAACACCATGACTTTGCTTTGGTGAGCAGAATGCTTTAGAACAGTCTTTGATTGCCTTTTCTTTCTTGATGATTTTTTGGAACCCAATATTCTTTCCAATACCAAATATTCTGGACGTCGAGTCGCATCCAGTGAAGGCATGCAGAAACAACAGATCATTGCAAACTTCTTCTTCGAGTAACTGCTTGAGGACTTTGATATTATAGGCATTTGATTTCGCCTTGTCCGAACGGAAATATAGTTCAGTGCAGTTTGTTACAACTACGTGGTGTAGCAAGAGTACGAGGAGGTCCGTATCTTCCTCAACAAGGGTGATAGATTTGGAAGCAGACATTGTGACGGCTGCTTTTGCGATCTCGACGTCAGCATCTCCTTCAGCTTGAATCACTTCGTAGCCTCTCTGTCGCATACATTGCATGATGAGCAGGATTATTGCCTTATTGTTTTCATCATTCGACAAGAAGTCCTCTTTCTTTCCAACAAACGTTGTCGCCTCTGTAATGTTGACCTTGTTCGCATTCAAATGTTTACCACGACGCTGATGACTACAGTCCTTTATGCTTGGTCCACCCCCATAACCATCGAACACTACAGTGGCTCTCGCATAATGCTTTACAGTGAACGAGGCATAGTCATCTGCAATCGAACTGTAGGTGGATCCAGCTGTCCATTTTAAACGGTGCAGAAGTGACCCCCATCTAGAACATAGTGATCCGTCAGTGGGACTGTCTGTGTGACAGCAATGTCCGATTTGGGTGTAGCATAGTTCCTTATCGCTTCTGCCAGTGGTGGCTTATCCGGTTGACGCAATATGTTCTTTGCTTCAAACAAAGATGGAGGGTAGGGAGAGAGTTCGTAGTTCATAACTTCCTCTAACCGGAGATCACCTGTCTGTGACACAACTAGCAATCTCTGAAACAACAATGCCGGATCTATGGTACGGTTCTCAGCAACGTTGACTGCCATGTTGGAAGCTAGCGTCTTGACCCTCAAACTCCTTTTGTGTGAATAAGTGAAAACAGAATGTCCGTCCATTTTCTTACATATTTCGTTTCTATTGCGAACAGATCATTGACATCCTCATTTGCCTTGACCCCTGTAATGATGTTGCACAGTGCATTGACATCCGAAAATGGCGTGAAACTGTCTAGTTTTGCTGTGACTTTTGCAACGTCCGCCTTATCTCTACTGACTCGGGAGGTGGACAAATCCTTATGTTGTTCACCTGTTGTGTACGTATTCGCGGTTAGTTCTTGCATGACAAGGTTGTATGTGGATGACGCAATGGACGGCATAGTCCAAACTGATCTCTGGTGCTCTGACATCCCACTTCCTCGTGTTAGCCCTCGTTGACTTTTTAGTGAACGCATAAGTGTCTGTTCTATCACAAGATCAGAGCCAAGACCAGCCCAGAATTGGCTACTGCGCCTGGTTACATGGCCCCCAGCCTGGAACTTTTGATGAACCTGAGGGTTGTCAACATCCAGTGCATGCATCTTCTGGAGATAATACCGAGCCGATTTCAGATAGTTCGGATGCCCAGCAGCTGCGAATATCGGTAAGCAAGCTGAGATGCTACTCCGATGCATATCCCATGACCCCATTCGATCGGCAGAAAGAAGTGCCCTAGCAATTCCTAACATCTTCTGGTAGTTGACCCACAGTTCGCTGGTTTTAGAGGTCGCTGACAGTTCAATCCTTTTGAGAGATACAGCTTCGTCAATCTTGCGAATGCTATCTGATTTCAATACCGTCTCTTAGTCACTTTCGCCAGTCTCCATCAGCGTGTACAGTCTCTCAAGTTCCTCCACTTGGTCTTGAAAACCAGGCTCATCCTCCATGATTTTAGCCACAATCCTATGTGTAAGACACTGATCCACCAGCAGGTGCTCACGAAACGCCCGTTGCACTGCCTTTCCGCTCATCATATGAACAACAGCATTTTCACCGTATACTGTTTCCAGAATCTCCCGAAGTCCAATACCATCCATCAAAGTCCCGATGGCACCCAACAAATTCATGAATGTGTGGAAACTACCTAGCAGTTGCACCACATCCTTGATCGGGCTATCATATGGAACCTCATTCGCTATCTCAGAAGCCTCCCAATACAGTGGCTGATCAAATGTTACAATAGCTGGCATGTTATGTTCCGCCGCGGGTTTGCAGAGTGTAGGGTAGACAGAATACAGGTCATGTCCCCTGGATTCATGTCAATCATAGGCAGAAAGAGAACTGATGACTTCCCTGGATGGTCACAGTTTTTGTGGAGTAACTGCATCATCCCTTGCCAGTTAGGTGTACTCTGGTGGAAGCTAAAGGACAATTCCCAGAAAATGTCAACTATGCGGCCACAGGCAGACAAGAATGGGACAGACTGAAATTTAGTGTTCCGGTTGACATGCTTTGTAAAACGGTAATCAACAATGTTAATCTTTGTCAGTTCAACCAGTTTCAAGTTGGACATTTTCTGTCTTGAAATGGTATGACTAACTTGCTTCCCTGGTGTGATGGTGGCTATCATGCCCATCCCATGAAAGGTCCCCTTTCCATCCAAGGTGATAATGTTATGGTCCACATTGTCTCCAGCAAATAACAAAGACGTATCAAGAACGTCCACGTCACTTCCCAACACATCCGGAGCAAGTGAACAAGCCGCATTCTCTTCGAACCTTTGCAATTCCGGGTAAGATGAAGAAAACCCCATGGTTGACAGACTATCGATCAAGTACCGTGACCTATACAAGTTGTGCATTTGTACCGCGAGACCCAGCTGTAGTGGAGCAATTACAGCCCTTGAGCGCACAGCTTGGATAATTGCTTCCCCAATTGCAGCAACGGTTCTAGACGCATCCTTGCCAACAAACAAATGTTGCAGCAAGAATCGCAAACTTTCTGGAACATAATCCAACACAGCTGCAAGGTTTAGTTCTACCGCAGTTGGGTAAGTATCTCCCAGAGGCGCAACCCTTGTTTTTATATCACTTTTGATAAGTTTTGCTGCGGTATGTAGAAGTGCTCGTTTCTGTGCTTCCCCGTCGTCTTGCTGAGGAGAATTGTAGTAGTCACGAAGAATGTGACAGGTTTTTTCCCCAAAGGTCACAATGTTTTTGACACCCCTGCCATCAGCCATGAATATAGAGTCTCCACATCGTTTTAGAAGTTTCTCCTTGAAGTACTGATTTCCATATGCTGAAACTTTGCTGTCGGGCAAGTATTCTCCCATCTTAGCAACAAGGTTCGATATCGTTAGCTGTTCTTCATCATTTTCCTCCAGGAATGTGCAAACCTTTTCGAATGCCTCATCCTGACTACTGTCCTTTGGTCGACCAAGTTTTCTTTGTTTGGCAGAATCAACTGATCCGAACAGTTTTGGAATTCCCCGCATTGTGCGGAATTTAACGTTACATGACTGGTGGTAAACACAGTCGGCCGCATGAAGATCACCCCTGAAGTACTCAATTCGGTCTTGAACAGCAATAGCCCATTCGTCTCTCCGTGTTTTACAATGGACCAATATCGTTTCAACAAACTCGTCTGTCTTCATATAGTAATACGTGTACTTGTCTTTACTGACTTCAATCCCACAGAAAAAAGCAATGTGTTTTACTGTTATAGGGTCCCAGGGAAACACGAGCACTTCTTTTTACTGCTTGAACTATTATTTTTTTCTGCGATAAGGAGATGTCCTTTTTGTTTATGTGGTTTATCCGACATGTCTTGTGTATGCTAGTTCCAGCTGCGACTCTGATGTTGACACTTCTTTCAATGCTAGCATTGTTGATACCTTCAGCTCCTTTTTCACGAACCACTACTGTCTCCTCACAGTTCAACTCCCTTAGACACAAAGGGCAGGTTTCTATGCTAGAGCTCATTTTCCTAGCCCCGAAAAGACTTGAATTAAATTGGGAGGGGTAGAGTGCACGTAAGTCTTGAAAAAGACCGTTGAACTGCAATGCAACAATAACAATGAATGGAAGCAGTGAATGAATTAACTTGGGAGGATGGAAGCAGTGAAAACGCAACCGTTCGCCCGACATCTCGAAATGCGAATGACGTTCAGAGCATGTTGTTAGACGTGATGTCACTCTACCAGCGCGCTTTATCCAATGAATGAAAGCAATTGGAAACGGGTTTTTTCTTGCCAAACGCGAGTGCTTTGACCGATCGGGACGACACTTGGCAGGTTGATTATATTCATCGGAAGGACCCCACATACGAAACGTCAGAGGATTCGGTAGGGTAGCTTTCATTTTACGGCAGCTCGAAATTTACTATAGAAAGCAACGGGAAACGCGTTTTTTCGTGCGCATGCGCGAGTGCGTGGACGAACTCGAAAGGTTAAGGGTGGTAAACCATCGCGAAGACAAACGACACTTACAGGCGAAATTTCTGCCCGATCGGCCCGGTAGTTTGGGAGTCTATTACACCTCATTCTCGTCTCTAACTTAAAATATTAATACTCTACCAGTACAGCGCTAAACGCGAGTGCTTCGACCGATCGGGACGACACTTGGCAGGTTGATTACATTCATTGGGAGGACCGATCGGGCTAGTAGTTTGGGAGTCTATTACATCCCATTCTCGTCTCTAACTTAAATATTAATATCCAATGTCCAATATGGCGGCCATCTTTGATTTTTCATTTTTGGAGTCTTTCCCATATACCAATTTTGTCCAACTTTTGATATGTTGTTCTCCACATCCAATAGCATAGAAAACCATCAAAAACAATTCTTTTGCAATTTTTTTGATGTAGTGTTACTTTGGCGCTATATTGACCCGTCTAATTAGACTTTATAACGATGATACGACACTTTATCTAGTAATCAAAGATGCAAAATTAACAGCACAAGTTTTGAATAATGACCTGAGAAAAATTGTCCAATGGTCCAAAACATGGCAGGTCCTATTTAATCCACTAAAGACTAAATAATTTATCAAGTAAATCCCACGCTTCACCCCCATCCTTATCTTCTAGGACAGCAAATAGAAGAGACGGACACTCATAAACATCAAAAACAGGACAATGGGGTTTCACATATAGAGAGTCTTATAAATAAAGTCAACCCTCTGTGATAAACTGTCTTAGAAGCCTAAAATACAGACTGTCCGGACACACATTGAAAACTCTATATACACACTTTATTCTCACGCTGTTTGATTTATTTATTTATTTATTTATTTATTTATTTATTTATTTATTTATTTATTTATTTATGTTTAAGGTCACATATTTATGCACAATGGCTAATCATGACCGTGACAGTTTTACTGGTGGAGGAGAGAACCACCGAGCAACGACGAACAGCTGCCAGCTCCCCAACATCGTAACTCCGCACTGCAGCACAGGCAGGGTTACACTGGTTGAAGACAAGCGTACCATCGACGTGCAGTACGCCTTAGTACACGGCGTCATCGTGCCCCCACATGGGCAGTGGGGGTGAAGTGTCTTGCCCAAGGACACAACGCGGTTGCCGCAGGTGGGATTCGAACCGAGGACCTCTCGGCTTGCAGCCTGCACCTCTACCTACTGAGCCCCCCCCCCCCCCCCCCCCCCCCCCCCCCCCCCGCTGTTTGATTATGCCGATGTTATGTGGAGCGGTTGGACGAAGACTGAATCAATACACCTAGAAAATCTACATGTGGGTGCTCTGCGAACTCTAATAGGGGTAACTAGGGAGACAAGCCATCAACTTATTTACAGGGAATCTGGAATCATACCACTCAAAGAACGCAGACGAAATCACAAATTAGTAGCTTTGTACAACACCATTCTCACAAACGTGCCAAACAACATCAGGCTGTTCATTCCGCGACCTGTATCAGAATTGACTTATTACCCGCTAAGATCCTCAAACTTGTGAAGGGAAATAAAATGCAACACTAATAGGTTTTCTAACTCGTTTCTGCCATCAGCGGTAAAACTTGGAACGGCTTAAGTGCCGATCTGCACTTGAAGATTTGGTGTTTTCGTAAAGTAGTAAACTCATAATTTTTGATTGTGCAACCCCACCCCGATCGCGCGTCCTGTGGGTCTAGCATACATTCACACGTATAACAGAGTGTCTCCGTACCCGATAGGTAACAGATATATAAGAGATGACGGAATATAGTGTGGTACTTTCTTTCAAATTCACTGGATCAGTTTAGAACTGTTTTATGTGCAGTTGTACTTGCACGATTGTAGTGTGTGTTTCTGTAGAGTACGGCGTTAATATAAGCATTTCCTGCTCGCCAAACCCCATTTCAATAGGGAAATAAAAATATTGTTAAAAAAAAAAAATTAAAGCTTAAAATTATTTTTCTACGTGCAGATATCCGAGTTGGGTCACATTGTCATTTATTGTTTGACCCGGGCCACCAACTGAGTATGTTGGCAAAGATGTGGTATGTTGATGGCACTTTGAAGATAGTTTCATTTTTAGCTCAACTTTGACGAAGTCAAATTTGACAATGAGCTATTGTCATGGCCCGTCGTCCGTCTGTCCGTACGTCAACAATTGGCTATGGCTCGGGCTAGAGGTCGTATTTATGAACCGATCTTTACGAAACTTCTTGTGTACCTTTGTTATGACCCTGGGACGGGAACGAGTGTTTTTAGGTGTGGTCCGAAATTCAAGATGGCTGCCAGCGGCCATTTTGTACCGATGATGCAAAAATCAGTTTTTTGTACAGAACTTCTGTATGAAAGTTCTGATTTGAATAAAGTTTTGTATAAATGTTTAGTATCATGGGATACATCACATATAATACGGATTTTTTTCTCGTGCGTAAATTATGCAAATTAGACTGACTTTGATTTATTTAGTGTTACTTTCTGAGCTGTAAGTGCCAAGCTGCTATGGCTCGGGCTAGAGGCCGTATTTAAGAACCAATCTTTACGAAACTTCTTGGGTACCTTTGTTATGACCGTGGGATGAGAACGAGTGTTTTTGGGTGCAGTCCGAAATTCAAGATGGCTGCCAGCAGCCATTTTGTACCGACGATGCAGAAATTTTTTTTTTGTACAGAACTTCCATATGAAAGCTCTGATTTGAATAATTTTTCGTATGAATGTTTAGTACCATGAGATACATTACATATCATATGGGTTTTTTTCTCGTGCTTATATTATGCAAATTAGACTAACTTTGATTTATTTAGTGTTACTTTAAGCACTGTAAGTGCAAATCCCTGTACGGCTCGGGGCTAGAGGCCGTATTTATGAACCGATCTTTACGAAACATCATGGGTACCTTTGTTATCACTGTGAGACGAGAACGATTGTTTTGGGGTCTGGTCGGAAATTCAAGATGGCCGCTGGCAGCCATTTTGTACAAAATTAGGGGCAATCAGATTTTTGCACAGAACTTCCATATGAAAGCTCTGATTTGAATAATTTTTTGTATGAATGTTTAGTACCATGGGATACAGTTCATATATTACAGGTTTTTTTCTTGTGCGTAAACTATGCAAATTAGGCTAACTTTGATTTATTTAGTGTAACTTTCAGCACTGTGAGTGCAAATCCCAATACGGCTCGGGCTAGAGGCCGTATTTATGAACCGATCTTCACGAAACTTCTTGGGTACCTTTGTTATCACTGTGGGACAAGAAGGAGTGTTTTTGGGTCCAGTCTGAAATTCAAGATGGCCGCTAGCAGCCATTTTGTTCAAAATTAAGTGCAATCAGATTTTTGCGCAGAACTTCCAAATGAAAGATCTGATTTGAATAAATTTTTGTATGAATGTTTAGTACCATGGGATACATTACATATAATACAGAGTTTTTCTCGTGAATAAATTATGCAAATTAGGGGTCCGGGTGGGACTTAGAAAATTTTGGACCAAAATCCGGAAATTAGTTTTTTGTGTTTTGATGCATTTTGGTCAATTTTAAGAAGAAGAAAAAATTTTAGTCGGAAAATATTTTGTTTGGGACTGAAAATTTCCACACAAAAATAATAATCTACAATGATTGGTCTTAATCTGTAGTCCATTACAGTCACCTTGTAATTTTTTTTATTATTGTTGACTGGGCCAAAAGAAATACTAATTCCTGTCATATTCATTATTCAGTTGTCTTGGTCACAGCAAGTACTAATTCCTGTCATATCCAAGTTGAGCTACAGAGTCATTGACTCTTTCATTTCAACTGCAATTTCATTTTCCCTTAACAAAAAACCCAGTCCGAGTTGTCCAGATTTTCAGAGGCGAGTAGTCCAAACTTTGGGGCGAGTTGTCTAAATTTGCAGGGGCGAGTTGTCCAAACATTTGGGCGAGTTGTCCAAACCGAGGGCGATCGAGTTATCCAATGGAGAGTTGTCTTTGGTGCGAGTTGCCCACTTTCCAATTATACAACATGAATAGGCCCATCAAATATTGACCTTCCATTGCCTTCTAAATCTAGTGTTCGCTCTGTCTCGTTTGTCCCCATATAGGCCTTTGGGGCAAGACGTGGTGATGTATTCTGAACTACTGTAAGGTGTGACGCAAGAAAATGACGTGAAATCAGGAGGCAAAAACGTTAAAAGATACATGTCTGTAATACTTAAATATGAATTATGTGACGTAAACAAAAAATTAAGTACGAACAATTTAAAGAAAACCCGATTTTTGTGCCAAATCATGTATATAAGTTTTCGCGTTGGTCCACTACGGAAGCCCATTACGATCAAATGCGAATGGTAACTTTTTTTAAACGGGAAATGTTTGCGTTATTTCACTTATATCGCAAAACCTTAGCGAAATTTCGCAATACTTTTGCGTTATATCGCAAACCGTTTGCGTTATTTCACAAATGTTTGTGTTGTTTCACAAAAGCATTGCATTATTTCTCAAAAGTATTGCGTTATTTCGCAAAAAGTATTGCGTTATTTCGCAAAAAGTATTCCAGAAACAGATCCTGTCAAGAGTCAGTCAATTTCAACCAGTGGTGCTATACCGTAATATACAACGGCAGTCCATTAAATATCCTGGTGTACCATGGTCCTAGCCTGGTATACCATGGTGCCCGATGTAAAACCATGACAAACCACAGTATATTATACTAAACTATGGTGTACCATGGTACTAAACCATGATATTGCATGGTACTATACGACAGTGTACTATCGTCGCGATGATTTTCATACGAGTTCAATTTCAATGAATTATTCAATGTTATTAGATCCACTTCAAAGACTATTTCCTCCATTTCTGTACTTCATTATGTTCTAATTCCATCAAATGTCACATTACAAAGAGTTAAGTTAATTTCAAAAGAACCTTATTTATGACAAGTCTGAACAACTCACGGTAACTTTTCGCCAAGAGTCCCTTAATCAGCCATTGTTTAATCTAAGCTAATTGTTCATAGTATTTTGTCGGGGTAGCTATCATCGCGGCTTTTGTTAATCTATTGTGTAATTTATATGTGTATAAACGCAGTTCTTGTATTATTTGGTAACTATTCTGTTAGTTAGACGCCTCAGAAAGGTCATTCTTTACGTTGCAGTCGGGGGTTCCCGATTGTTCGTGAACCTTTGTTACTGCTGTACCTGGAGTTCCAGTACTGTCGCTGTAAATAAACGCTAATTCCCCGAGCACTCGCCTTCGACTTCTATTTCAACGATCCAGCTCTACCATCCCACTAGTTCGTAATTTTCGCGTTACGAAAGTACCACGGTAATCCATGGTTTCATGGCGTAGGCCTATCGTAATATAGGTATAGCAGGTATAAGAAGAGGCCAGCATGAGTTCCAGTAGGGATGCACCGGAACTTAATTTGAGTTCTGGTCGGAACCGGATAATGATTTTACACTATCCGGTCGGAACCGGATATTTAACTGAACTGTATCCATTGATCAGGTCTTCCTACAGAAACATGTTTCTCAAAATATTTGTCAGTGTTCAGACACACTTGCTCAGAGAAGGAAACCTATTTCTGAAATCTATTGGCAGTTGCAGTTCAAACATGAAGAGTTTCAATCATGTTGGAGAAAACTGGTCTCAGAATTGTCTGTGACAGTTTTTCGGGGGGAGGAAGCCGGAATACCTGGAGAGAACCCTCAAGGAACAACCAGCTCCCCAACGTCGTAACTCAGCACTGCAGTACAGGCAGGGTCAGATTGGTTGAAGACATGCGCACCATCAACGTGCTCTATGCCTTAGTACACGGCGTCGTGGCCCCATGTGGCCAATCGGAGTTATGTGATATTACAGGTTATACTCCCTTTGGTAAACAGAGGTGCTAGTAGTGTTCCTGGCTGCGTTAATTTTATTTTGTTTAGAATTATCTTACTCATTTAATATTCACTTGAATTTTGCAATTCACCAACAGTACCAAACACAATATGCAAAATCACCATTTCAAACTTTCTGTAATTTTTTAACTTTTAACTCTTCCAAACCACAGATTATGACTACAACCAACATATCAAGCTTAGTCAAATAATGGTTCAAAACCGACGTCTGGGCAAAAAAATAATATTTACATTTTCTTTTTGTGTTGATTTAAGTAAGGACAATATACTCAGTAATATATGTAAGTTTCATTTATGCACTCATGTATGTGAAATTTAAACAGTCTTTTAAACATCTAAAGCTATATTATGACTACAACACCTGCAAGAAGTCTAGTTTGGCAGAATCTTAAGAAAGACCAATTCCGGCCGGATTCGGAAAGAGTTCCGGCCGGAACCGGAATGAGAAGTTGAAGTCAGATCCGGCCGGAACCATTATCCGATGCATCCCTAAGTTCCAGCATTGGGCACAAAAACCTTAAATAATATACATCTGGAACTTAATTAAGCACCCCCTGTTGTTTTCGCAGTGGTGTTAATAGAAACTGTCATTACTTTTATGCTATCTTTCAGATGGTCAAAAGTGACTGTTTGCAGAAAGAATGGTCAATCGACAAATGAAAGACAACACAATGATGAAAATATGCAGTATTTTAATGGCACTAATTACATATATCTGTCACTAATATTTTTGATGGAAAAATGTTCTCTCGACAAGTATGGGGCCGGAACGGTCCACGATGAAACAATGCCGGTAATTTCTGCCAAAATGTAACTTGTGATCTCCTTAACACAATAGCAGTGTCTGACGCTATTAGCGAGTGTATCGACCACGTGCCCGGATGACAGCCTGAACACTCATCCTAATCCTACCAGTGAGCCTTCTGATACAGTCCAGAGGCAACTCCGGCCACTCCTCGTGCAATGCAGCTTCCAAATCGGTCACACAATGTACAGGCGGATCCCTTGCTTGCACACGACGTCCAAGAAAGTCCCAGATGTGTTCTAATAGATTAAAATCGGGGCTTACTGCAGGCCAAGGTAGTGTTGTAATGGCGTTGTTCTGAAGGAATGCTCTCACAGCATGGGAACGATGTGGCCTTGCATCGTCGTTCACGAATACAGGGCGAGTAGCCAACGGGTGGTTGTCAAAATGAGGCACGACAACCGGATTGAGAATGTCCCAGATGTACTGATGATCATTGAGATTCCCACGTACAGTCACCATATCAAGTTTACAATTATGAGAGATGCATCCCCAGATGATCATTACTGATCCTCCACCATAAGGAACAGTAGGGCTGGTGTTCCTGGGCACGTAAGCAGTTTTCTATGCCTCCAGACTCTCACGCGACCATCTGTGACGTGCATCAGGAACCTACTCTCGTCTGATCAATGGACTCTCCTCCAGGTCCTGAGATTCCAATGTAGTCGTGCCGTACATCACTCCAAACATCGTCTTTGGTACTGGTCAGACGGAGCTGGACGCTTGATGGCCCTTCTGACCTCATATCCAGTACTTTGATACGGTTTCGGACAGTTCTGTTGCACAAACGCTTGTTGGGGAGCCAAAGGCGTTTCTAAAGACTCCGATCTTTCCTATGAGAGGTCTTTCGGGGTTGTCGAGGCCTTGGTCGGTCCTTAACATCGTTGGATTGTTGATGTTTTCGGGCAAGTCTGCTGATGACAGAATGACTATAGCCAAGTTGCCTTCCAATATCAATGACATTCCTGTTGCATGCACGCCAACGATTTGCCATCTTAGTGCCTCTGACAGTGTCCTCCTTGTCATGTCAACATTTATTGATAAAAAAGTGACAAATTTTCTTGTTTTATACCCAGATATTGCATGTGAATGGTCGTGTTTTTGTGACATTCGTGGGAAGCATGCTTCACGTGGACGAGGGGGTGCAGGCCTGGCAATCTAGAAAATCAAGGAGTGCAAAACTATTGCCCTCCTCGGATTGCTTGGGAGTGCAATTGCACCCGGAATTTTCAATACATATACTTGTATGCTGTTTTGGTTACAGTGCGTGGAGGGCGGATTGTCACCCAATCACCCATGGAGTGGAGGTATCGCCCAAGGTACTACTCTAAAATTTCGTACAGAAACACAAGAAGCACAAGCCAAGTTTCAACCAATGGACCTCATGGTTTAACCTGGAGTTCCATTGGCTGAAACTTTGCTTATGCTAATTATGCTTTGCATCAAATTAGCATTTTTTGCTTGAGAGAAATCATCACACCACAGGTGATTTATTGACAATACACTCTCTATGTACTGTATACTCACTTCAAGGTATTACTATTGTGACTAAAACATTGTACTCCATTCAGCTACATAGTGGAAAAATTGGCATACTCATATTCTCATTAAATGTTGTATTCAATTCTTATGTGACTATCTTCTACACTCAAAATGTATCCAAATGCGACAGAATGGGTCATAAATTATTGCGAATCAATGCAACATTGTCAAATGATCACAGATTTTAAAGGCAGTCCTAAACAGGTCTGGCATTCCAGAAAATCAAGAGGTGCAAAAAATTGCCCTCCTTAATTTCTTCTAGGTGTGCAGCACTCCTGCAGTCATAAAGAATGTCAGGCCTGGGGGTGTGTTTGGGGTACACTATCATCCAGAAACATCATGTTTCACTAGATGAAATGTACTTCAAGACATAGCAATCATTAAAAGATAATAATCAGTGACAGCAACGACACTGTCATGAAACATTTCAGGGGGTACTTAATTAAGTTCCAGGTGTATATATACATATACATTCTGGGTGGGTGGCTAGACTCCGAGTGGGTACTATTGGGTTGAGTATTCTCTCGGGGTGGGGGTGTAATTTGCCGTTAGATGTTTTTTTTTTGTAATCTTGTACATGCTATGAACGCAGTGTATATGTTGTTTTTCTGTGGTATGATATTGCGGTTACGATGGACACAACATAATTCGCGCATATTTTTTACTCACGTGATGTGGAGGTGAACGGAAAAAACCCTGATGGAGAAAAGCCCTGGTGGAGAAAAGCCCTAGGGAGAAAAGCCCCGAAATTGCATCTGAGGAGGAAAGCCCTGGTCCATTTTTGCAAGGAGTGGAGAAAAGTACTGATTCAATTTTTTTCTGTTATTTTTTTATTCATTATTTTTTATATGGAATCACATATTTTATTCTTTTTTTTTTCTTTTCTTTTTTTATTTATTTACTGTTTTGCCTGTTTTTTTTTGTACAGTAATCACCTTGTATGTCTAGTTTTTTCATTCTTTGTGTAATTTTTATTTTTTTAATTTTCATCCACTTTTATTTTAATTCTGGTAAAAGCTGCAATGCAATAGACTTTGGCTTGGCTCATATGTTTACAATAATAACATTAATTAATTTACAAACATGGACAGGTGGTTGTCTACGTGAACAGCAGAGGGATGGGAGGGGGAGAGAGAGAGAGAGAGAGAGAGAGAGAGAGAGAGAGAGAGAGAGAGAGAGAGATGCAAGGTGATCTTAGTGGCGGGTTAACTTAGTTCCATACAGCAACAATAAACAAATTATAGAATAACTAAAGATTTTCATTTTTTGTCTCAAAAACAGCTTATGACCCCTTATTTGGGATGAGCTTGATGAACTCGATCCAATGAGGGGTCATAAGTATGTTTTTGAGATCTAAATTGAAAATCTTTAGTTATTCTAGAATTTGTTTATTAACCAAAGGAAATTGATAAAATAGTAAAAAAAATTCAACCTGGGCTTTTCTCCACCCCTTGAAAGTTGCTTTAATAAATCATCTTAATATGTACGGAATGCAGGTATAAGACCAGACCAGCATGAGTTCCAGTATTGGGCCCAAAAGCTTTAAATATATACATATACATTATGGGTGGCTAGACTCCGTGTGCGCACTATCGGGATGGGTATTCTCTTGGGGGCCGAATCCCGGTGGGAATTATCTCATTAAGAAATCTCCGGTGGGTAATATACCTGGGGTATTCTCTCGGGGGTCTCCGGGGGGGGGGAACTATTTGGGGGGCATTCTCTTGGGGGAGAGGAACTGAACTATTACGACCTTGTATACATATGTGTACATATGTATAGCACCATTGTACTGCAAGGTCTTCCACTATTCGGTACAGATCATTTCATACTACCATGGTATAACAAACTTTACCATGGTATACCTTGAATGTACAATGCTACATTATGGTGTGCCATGATACCATGGATTACCGTGTTACACCGTCGTATGGTACCATGCAATATCATGGTTTAGTACCGTGGTACATCATAGTTTAGTATAGTACACTGATATGATTTACCATGCTTTTACTTTGGGTGCCATGGTATACCATGTTACGACCCTGGTACTCTATAGTGTTTAATGGATTGCTGTTGTATATTATGGTATAGCACCACTGGTCGAAATTGACTGACTACAGTATCTGTTTCTGGAATACTTTTTGCAAAATAACGCAATACTTTTGCAAAATAATGCAATATTTTTGCGGAATAACCAAAAATTATTGCGAAATAATGCAATACTTTTCGAAATAATGCAATACTTCTGCAAAAATAACGCAAACGTTATTGCGAAATAACGCAAAAATTATTGCGAAATAATGCAATACTTTTGCAAAAGAACGCAATACTTTTGCGAAATAATGCAAAAATTATTGCGAAACTAGAGAAACAGAATTTACAGCCATCAGAAAATTCAAGTCTGCGTGAAAAGAGTTAAAGAATCAGGAATAAATTATATAGAAAGAGAATTTATGGCGGGTTATTTCCAGGAGTAAAATATTTTTAAACAAATCAGAAAAGGGTTTTCGTTAACAGTATTTACAGATAATCATACAGGAATCAGAACACTTTTTATAAGAAACCAGAAAAGGCATGTATGTGCACAGCATTCAAAGGGTTCGATATAGGAATCAGAAATGGAGATTTTTCGGCTCTGCCAATTATTTGAAAGATGAGATACATGGATAATCTTCAGTATTGCATCAGCTGTTATAAAATGCAATTCCTAATAGTTCTGAAAAATATGCTCTTAATGATCTCCATTGCCCGCATTGAGGTGGACCACATTTTTGGTCCTTTCATCACACCATGCTGGAGTTGAGTGTGTCCAAAATTTTTGGCCACGTCCAATTTTTTTCATGAAAAAATACATGTATGGGTTGTCGGAATGCAATAGGAGGTTCAAAATGTGGCTTCCGGTAATTCTGAGAAATGCACTCAATGACCCCTGGGTGACGTCAGTGACCTTGACCCATATTTTGAATCTTCATCGAGTGTCGACTCATTTGGTGTTGGTCCCAGGTCCATCTGTCATACCATGCTTGAAATTATGAGCGTGACCCACTTTCAAATTTTTTGGCCACGCCCCACTTATTCATGCATTTTGGAGCAACAAAATGTGATTTTCAGCAATTCTAAAAAAATGCACTCAATGACCCATTGGTGACCTACGTGAACTTGACCCATATTTTGAATCCCCATCAAGTGTCGACTCATTTAGTGTTAGTCCCATGTCCATTGATCATACCACGCTTGAGATATGAGTGTGACCCACTTTCAAAAATGTTGGCCACGCCCACTTTTTTAACATAAAAAATGGATTATGAACCCCAGGAATGTTTTGGTGGGTCAAAAAATGTGATTTCCAGCAATTATAAAAAATGCACTCAATGACCCCTAGGAGACCTCCGTGACCTTGACCCATATTTTGAATCTCCACCGAGTGTCGACTCATTTGGTGTTGATCCCAGGTTCACACGTCATACACGCCCGAGATATGGGCATGATCCACTTAAAAAATTCTGGCCACACCCACTTTTTTAATGTAAAAAAATGCATGTGTGTACGTCAGGAATGCTTTTGGGGGGCAAAAACTGTGATTTCCAGCAATTATGAAAAATGCACCCAATGACCCCTAGGTGACCCCCGTGAGCTTGACCCATATTTTGAATCTCCATCGAGTGTCAACTCATTTGGTGTTGTCCCAGGTCCATACGTCATACCACGCATGAGATATGGGTGTGACCCACTTTCAAACATTTTTGACCACGCCCACTTTTTAATGTAAAAATGCATGTGTGTACGTCAGGAATGCTTTAGGGGGTCAAAAAATGTGATTTCCAGCAACTATGAAAAATGTACTTAATGACCCCTAGGTGACCCCCGTGACCGTGACCCATATTTTGAATCTCCATCGGGTGTCGACTCATTTGGTGTTAGTCCCAGGTCCATACGTCATACCACGCCTGAGATATGGGGGTGACCCACTTTCAAAATTTTTGCCACACCCACTTTTTTAACATAAAAATGCATGTGTGTGGGGTAAAAAAAAAGTGATTTCCTGCAATTATGAAAAATGCACTCAATGACCCTAGTTGACCCTAGGTGACCCCTGTGACCTTGACCCATATTTTGAATCTCCAACAAGTGTCGACTCATTTGGTGTTAGTTCCAGGTCCATTCATCATACCGCGCTTGAGATATGAGTGTGACCCACTTTCAAAAATTTTGGTCACGCCCACTTTTTTAACGTAAAAATGCACGTGTGTACGTCAGGAATTCTTTAAGGGTAAAAAAAAATGTGATTTCCAGCAATTATGAAAAATGCACTCAATGACCCCTAGGTGACCCCCGTGACCTTGACCCACATTTTGAATCTCCATCAAGTTTCGACTCATTTGGTGTTGGTCCCAGGTCCATATGTCATACCGCACCTGAGATATGGGCGTGACCCACTTTCAAAAATTTTGACCATGCCCACTTTTTTTACGCCACAATGCATGCGTGTACGTCAGGAATGCTTTAGAGGGTCAAAACATGTGATTTCCAGAAATTATGAAAAATGCACTTAATGACCCCTAGGTGACCTCCGTGACCTTGACCCATATTTTGAATTTCCATCGAGTGTCGACTCATTTGGTGTTGGTCCCAGGTCCATACATCATACCACGCCTGAGATATGGGCGTGACCAACTTTCAAAACACCCCTACAGACACTACTAACACCCCAGGAATCTGAAAAACATAGGTTGTCGAGAACTTGTGACTATCAGCATGCTAAAAATCAACGAGATACGACAAATCGTTTTTGAGTTATCGTGCGGACAAGGAAGCGCATAGAAGATAGAAGACAGGAGAATAAGAAAAAGAGAAAGAAGAAGAAAAAGAAGAAGAAGAAGAAGAAGAAGAAGAAGAAGAAGAAAAAAGAAGAAAAGAAAAGAAAAAGAAACCATACAAAAACAATAGTCTGTGTGTTTCACACAGACTAATAATGCAAAAGTTTTTGCGAAATAACGCAATACTTTTGCAAAATAATGCAAAAGTTATTGCGAAATAACGTAATACTTTTGCGAAATAATGCAACACTTTTGCGAATATCGCAAAGTTATTGCGAATTTCGGAAATAACGCAAAAGTTATGGCGAAATAACGCAATACTTTTGCAAAATAATGCAATACTTTTGTGAAATAACGCAAAGAATTAAGATTTGTGAAATAATGCAAAGATTTGCAAAATAATGCAAACGGTTTGCGAAATAACTCAAACGGCTTGCGAAATAACGGAAAAGTATTGAGAAATTACGCAAAGGGTTTGCGAATCAACGCAAAAATTTCTTGTTTAAAAAAGTTACTATTCGTATTTGACCGTAATGGGCTTCCGTAGTTTACTCTTTCATCGCCCCTATTTTATTTCGCCGAACCTTCTCGAAAGGTTCTAAGCACTGAAAAAAATAATTCTCCAGTCGCCGAATCGTCCTGCCGTCGAATCGTTCTGGCACCCCGCTTTCTGTCCTTATTGGAAATCTCTGCGCATCCCCATGGGTGGGCAAAAGGGCTATCACTAAAAAGTATATACCGAGGCCGAGGCCGAGTCCGAGTCCGGAATTGGTATATACAGAAATCAGTTATTCCAATATCTCATTAATGCCGAGGTGTTGACCAGATATTTTAATCTATATGTCGTATAAACCCATCTTCTTTCGAAATAGTGAAAGAAAATCCAATTTCTTTCCATTTTCTGACTTATATCGTGAAAAATGTCTACCGCCAAATTAACTCACAGAAGGACCACCAGATTCTTCAAGACGACCTTAAAAAATTAGAAGACTGGGCTGACAAATGGGGAATGCGTTTCAATGCGACAAAATGCTACATAATGAGTATAAAGCAAACATCATCCCACTTATACCAGTTATGTGACCAGATATTAAAAACGGTAGATGACAATCCATACCGTAAACCGTTGAACAATTTTTAGATATTTTGTTTCGGGGTTGTTTCTACTTCTACCGGATAGTAGCCACCATCAATATTTTGATTATTCTGCTACTTTTTGGCAGGGATGAGCATCTTCTCTCCTCACACAGAATTGTGATGAGTGTGACAAAATATACATTTGGTCCAAAATCATGGGAAGCCAACGTTTTTCTGAGAAAGCGTGTGGCATCAATAAGACATAGATATGAACGAATTTGTGGTGTTCAAAGTTACCCCACCATTTGGGGTAACATTGAACGGCTTGGATATTATACTCAAACGCAGCATGCTACAGTTGACTAGTCAAGATTTAAGAAAGGGGGCGTAGTCCTACCTTATGTCCGTTGTGGTGTTATATAATTTATTACACACTCCCCCACCCCACCCCCCACCCCCCCCCAAAAAAAAAAAATGAACGTATAGCCTGTTACTTTAAATTAAAATTCGTGTCATCTTATAAGGCGAGGAATATCCATGGATTTTCTATTGACGGACTACTTTTAGATATGGCGTACAAATGACACACAGCATTCAATTCATAAATTGGATTCTAAAACGCGCTGTGTGTAATAAACACAGAATGGCACGGTTTAGCAAATGGTACATTGATGCGGCACTCTATTGCCGCGGAAGGATATAACTCGGGGAGGTGCCTCTCATTCTATCCTTCCACCACATCATTCGTGCCATGTTCAACGAACAATTTGCGAAACCATGCCGTTCTGTGTGTTTACAGTACTCTACATTCTGCAAGGGTGGGTGGGTGGTGTTCATCGAAAACCATGTCAATGGAGCATAATGCTTGCTAGTGTGGGCTGAAAGTACAAGGGTATTTGGCAATGGAAATTTCATTAATACGGCAACACTAACGTAGATTAACCTCTATAAGCGAAATAAAAGGGGGCTAAAATTATACTTCGGCCGGGTTGTAGTTAATGACTGAGAACGGGTAAAATGACTTTTAATGAGTGATTTATCTTGTTTTGAAATGCCGAAAACGCGAAATTAATCACGAATCGTCTCTTCAATCAAATGGGATCCTCTGTCAGTTTTTTATTGGACGATCTGTAGGGACTCGCTGACTTTCAGGCCGACAAGGTGTCACCTGAGAACCATTCTGTACCAAATGTACCTAGTTTAGAGTGCATTTAGGACTGAATGGTTCTGAGATGACAAACACTGTGAGGTCATTTTCGCATTTCCGACAGTCCTCCCTTATACCACAGCCAAAAGGTGGAGAATCTCTGCATGTAATTGAAATAAGCGTATCAAACTGGAGAACAAATTTAATAGGAATGAAAATAACAACTCAGTCGATGTGACCCTATTCAAATTGATTCTAGAATGTTTAAATCCCCCAGTGTTCTTCCATTTCTTGAACTTTGAACATCCCACGATTATTAATAGCTTTGGGTTCTTGATTTTTTTCAATTATTTCATCTGGCGAGTAGAATTCAATATCTGGGGGTCTTTGGCCACTTCCATCCGACCTTTTTTACACTTGGTCATACTGCTGATTTCAGCTCCATCTGCACTTTCTCTACTTTACCGGGGAAATACGAGCCTTCATACATGAAAGTTGCATAATCGCCAACATGCAAGATACCCATGTCAAAAGTGGCACCACCAGTGACTTCCGAACACACCTACGTTTCATCAGAAACCCCTTCCGAGCTTGATTCGTCAGACTCGTCTTGTGCATCAATGTCACAAATGTCGTGATCTCCTTTATCTGAAGCTTTCAAAAAGTCCTCATAACTTATACTACGCCCTGGGGAAACATCGATTCTCTTCCTCTTCCGCCGCGGCTTATCGCCATCATCTATTCCTCTCATCTTCTTCAACAAACTCAGCAGAGATTCTAAAACTGATCCTAACACAGATTTGTCACATGGTTTTGTGGTCACATGGTTTTGTGCATTCAGCATCATCGACTTTGGCATCTGGCAGACGTCTGAGAACTTGCGATTTATCAATTGGCCATATTCCACATTTTCGGAACCCAATGCTGATATTTTCATTTCGCGTTTCATTGTCGTCGCCATATAACTTTGAACATAATTTTTTCAGCAACGCGGGAAAGCGATCTTTGGATAGGCATGCTGTTTTTGTTGTTGCAGACACCTTCCACTCTTCTAAAATCTTTCTCCAGGCTTGCTTCAACGGTCGTTAAAATGCGACATCAAGGGGCTGCATGAGATGCGTTGAGTTGGGTGGTAAATATATGAATATTACATCAAACTCTTTGGTCATTTTGAGTACTTCAGACGTGAAATGAGAACTCAGATTATCGCCAATAACAATCTTCCAGCCAGGTTTCTTTCTAGCATCTGGTATTAGAATTGTTTTAAACCAGTCACTGAATGTATACCCATCGAACCAACCACTACGACTCCGGTTATAACGGGTTCCTTTTGGCCCACCTTCCATCCACGTGTTCCACAAATTTTCAGCTTTATACACTACGTAAGGTGCCAGCATATTCCCATCTGCCGACCCACAGAACATAATTGAAATAGCTGTTTTAGAAGAATCCATGACTCGTTCCGGGTATCTGACGCCTCTTTTAAAAATGCATTTTTTCTGACCAGGATCATCACTTAGGTTTGTCTCATCGTAGTTATATATATTGCTGTGGAGCACCGGAACATCATCAGCATTTGTAAGAGATTCAAAATTACTGAAAAATTTGTTAACATCATCAGTGCATACTCGTGCTCTTAATTTTTTTTATATTGCTACACGTGCGTTCACTGATGCTCTCTTTATGGCGTTTTAGGAACAATCTTGCCCATTCAATACTTGGCAAATTATTTGAAAACTTTTCGACTTTACGACCTTTTTTTGTCGAGATAGTCTTTTGCGATCATTCGCAGGTCGAATGTGTCTAATGGGAATCCCCATTCACCTACGACTTGCAGATGTGCGACAAAGGCACTCTCTTCCTCACTGCTAAATACCCGCGGCGTGCCGACATTTTTTGAATGTTTCTCTTTCTTTTTATTGAATAATGTCCCCACTGGTGTCTGATACACACGACTGGCACCACGAATAGACATACCTGTCTGTATGGCTTGTACAGCATCGGCGAATGATTTGGAATCATAACGCTGATAACTTCGTCGCCCAGGCTGGGCCTTTTTGTATTCTCGAGGCATTAAGTCCACCCCTGAAAAATAAGAGAACGTCCTATTGAGTATCTGCCAACAATTGATAATCTGAAATACGTACAGTTGGGACAAGAAATCATGACAGTGTATTTTTTACTGCCGGTACTCCGAAAAACAGTGCGCTAAATGTGTAGCTTTTACTAACATGCATCGAATACCTGTAGAATTAATTCACATTGGGAATCGGTTTTCACCTGATGATCTATGTGATTAAGGTTTTCAAGAGAGTCATAGTTTGTGCTGCTTTAAGGAGTAATAATTTTTTTACTTGAGTAGATTGTAACAATATGCTGTAGCAATCAGTATCATATGTTAACTAACAGAGATATTCTGCACTAGTAATGACATGACTTCTAGTATTAACTGTACTCAAATCAATACAAGACCCATTTTGTAAAGAATTACTATTGTCATCAGTTTGTCATGGAAATAAAATTATTAATTTTTTGTCGGTTAGTGAATTCGGTTGAACTGTTATTTTATTTATCAGTGTCTAAGGTCATATATTTCTTCTCTACAACGACTAATCATGACCACAACATAGATACTAGTATGCACTCAACTTAGCCAATCATTTATACCCACGTTTCCCATTTTAGAGGACGTCTACCCCACGCATTAGTTACTGGGTCCTATTGTACAAGCAAAACAGGACTTGCGTCTCACAGTAAACAAGCACTGATTTCCCCCGTCCCTCATCCCGGGGGGGGGGGGGGGGGGGCACAGGGAACACGGCAGTTTTCGGGGTTTATAACTAATGGAATTAATAGAAGAAATACACCATTCCTCATTTACGCCCCTTTAATAATGCTATTTGGTGGATTTTATCAAAATATTATGTGAAGCCAAGGTTGGGGTAACTTTGAACACCGTTCAATGTTACCCCACAAAGTCACATGAACTGGATTTTTTTAAAATCTTCACTAACAGAACAAAAATATCAAGCAATCACTGAAAATACAAATAAGTAAGGGTTATTGAGATTATCGCCGAAGTTATGAAGGCTGTTATATAATACTAACCTTGTAAAAGACAGGTGTAGGTTTAAAAGTTCCCGTCACACAGCTTTCAGAAAAAATTCACAAGGACATCAAAATGGCCGCCGTTGTTACTGCTGAACTGTGATTATTTTTTCAATATATAAAAACACACCTAAAAAAGTATCCGGGATCTGGAAAGAGTGATTAAAAATTAAAACATCATCAAATATTGGGTTTTACTGTCATTTTCACACGGATATCATATATGAATATTTTTCTGAAAAAACGTTCAATGTTACCCCGCCGTTCAAAGTTACCCCGGTTTACGGTACCTTGGCCTCATGTTCTCAAACGATCTTAAGTGGAATGCCCATATTGGTAAAACATCCAAAAAAGCCAGCTGCACATTGGGATTCCTATGCAGAAACCTAAGAAGAGGCCCACTGGAATGCAAGAAAATGGCCTATATTGCCATGGTGCGTTCAGTAATGGAGTAGGGTGCAGAAATATGGGACCCACATCTAGTGAAAAATATAAATCAACTGGAGAAAATCCAAAAGAGAGCTGCACGTTTCATAACAGTTGACTACAAATCCAGAGACACCGGATCGATGCATGGCAAAAATGTTGGAAAATCTACAACTCCCGTCACTGCAAGAAAGACGCCGCCACAAACGCCTGATACTCTATCACAAGCTAGTGGAAGGGTTGGTGCCAGCAATAAACACACAGGAATATATATCACCTCAAAGGGCTAGTAGAAAAATTAAGGCTAAATCATACTCAGATTATATTACAACTAACATCATCAACAGCAGAGTATGTAATAATTCCAGACCTTTTACACTGTTCCAAGCTAACACAGAACAATATAAACATACGTTCTTCCCCAAAACAACAGTGGATTGGAACCATCTACAAGAAAATATCGCATGCTGTAACACCACAGAGAGCTTTACAGCTGCTTTCCAGTCCCAGGACTGAGCCTCACTTCCGGTGCACTCATAGACCAAAACAGAAACAGAACCACGCAAAAAAAGTGTATACAGAAAGACTATTTGGTCACGTGATTTGTCTCTTATTTTGATTGGCGGTGTTATGAATCTTATATTTTCGGCAAGTTCTGGAAGGAAATTGGCACGAGTTACACCCGTAAACTTCCGTAGTAATTTCGTTTCGTATATTTCTGACGTGTGTCCAAATTTCAATGTTGTACACAACTTATTTATCGATTTATTATCGATTGAAGTGCCTGAGGCGAAAATCATCAACAGCCGAGTCCCAATCCGGGAAGGTGTTTCCAGAAATTAACACTAAAAAGTGTATACAGCTGCCGAAGCCGGATCGCCGAGAGAGATCGCGTATCTATAATTATACTTCAATTAAGAAAGCGTCCAAATTCTGCATTTGCTAAACGGAAGGAAGGCCAAGACTAGAACACTCCTTTTTCAACAACTCTCTCTCTCTCTCGGCGATCCGTCTTCGGCAGCTGTTTTCTCTTTTTAGTGTTAATTTCTGTATACATCTTCCCGGACTCGGCTGTTGATGATTTTCGCCTCAGGCGCTTCAATCGATAATAAATCGATAAATAAGTTGTTTACAACATTAAAATTTGGACACACGTGAGAAATATATGATACAAAATTACTTCCGAAGTTTACGGGTGTAACTCGTGCCAGTTTCCTTCCAGGACTTGTCGAAAATATAAGATCCATAACACCGCCGATCAAAATAAGAGACAAATCACGTGACCAAATAGTCTTTCTGTGTTCACTTTTTAGTGTGTTTGAAAGACATTTTTCACGATATAAGTCAGAAAAAGGAAAAAATTGGATTTTCTTTCACTATTTCGAAAGAAGATGGGTTTATACGACATCGAGATAAAAATATCTGGTCAACACCTCGGCATTAATGAGATATTTGAATAATTGATTTATGTATACACCAATTCCGGACTCGGCCTGGGTTTTCACTTAAAGTGATTCGCGAGTTTTGCTGTGAACGCGATCGATGATGGGTTTGACACACAGATGAAGGGGACCAGTCTATTATTAGACAGGAAATGGCTCCGCATTATTCTGAGATATTGGAATAATATAGTTCTAAAATATTTGATCATATACCATAAATTTCCATCTTATGAGCTGTTTATCTTATCTGTGTATACATTTATCTATATGAGAGCAAGAAAAATACAACCACACATTGCTGATTGCTATTCAGAAAAATATTTATTTGATGCAAAAAATGAAGTCATCATTTTGCACTGGTTGTGGTATTGGATTTTGATGCCTGATATCACCTTACAATCCATGTTTTGTGGAGTATCATGGCAGTTCTCGTATTTTGAATTCACAAAACACCCTTATTGTGGACGTAATGGTAATTCATCGGAGTGTTTAATTCAACTTACCACTGGCAGTTCAAGATAACTGCGTTTACCTGGGTATGATATAAAAAAGGACGTGTCCAGAGACATCGTCTACACAACCCGTCTGCACGGATTGCAGACAATTTACGTCAAAACTCCAACTCGAATTAAGAACGCAGAATTCACAAACAGTTGCACCGCTCAACTCGACACCCACGAGAGTGTAAAATTTCCACAAAATATAGAGCGTACATCGTAATTCGGTACCTGCCCACTTGATGGGCTGACACCAACCCACACACACCTCTGTCTACTGCCTGGTCTGGTAGGAACTTGAGGAATTCTCCACTCCGACGAGCAATCTTCATGAACCAGTTAGTAGTACTCTCTAGGCAGTTCGAGTAGTTTTGACTTGAGGTGCTATACAAGTAACAGAATTTTGTGTATTTTGAAATTCCCACCTCTCATATTCCTAAAATTCAAGAAAATGAAGGTTGAGATGTATAGAACATGAAACACATAAGTAATAAACTCATAGAGTTGACTGACACCAGGCACCACTGGTTCCTGGAACTTGGAAGTATGCTACTTGCTAGTGCTACCGTAATCGTACCAGAACTGATAATAACATGATATTTCCTGAGAACAACTTGTGGCCAAATGTGCTTCATACATCCAAGAACAAAGCTTGGGCATCAAAATCCCTCAAAACACAATGACAGAGCTGCATGGTGGTAAATTCCCAAAGTGACTGCTTTGTTTACATATATTCTTACTTTCGATTTCCGACGAAATTCCGTTCAACGTCATCGGACGGAGAAAAGCATCGAAAAACAACACCGTCTAAAATCAAATAATGAGAAAGATTGCCTAAAGGTGCTATACAAGTAATGGAATTTTGTTCATTTTGAAATTCCCACTTCTGATATTCCTTAAATTCAAATTAAATGTACACAAATTATATACCAAAATGAAGGTTTGGATGTAGAGAACTCCAAAAAATATATGCAATCAACTCATAGAGTTGACATAGAGTTGACAGCAGGCACCAATGGTTCCTGAAAGTCGTACCAGAACTGATAATATAATAATATTTCCTAAGAACAACTTGTGGCCAAATGTGCTTCACACATCCAACAAAGCTTGGACATCAAAATCCTTCAAAACACAGCGACAGATCTGCATGGCGGTAAATTCCCAAAGTTACTGCTTTGTTTACATATATTCTTACTTTCGATTTCCGATCAACGTTATCGGACGGAAAAAACATCAAACAACAATGCAGTCTAAAATCAAATAATGAGAAAGATTCGCCTTAATACATCATCCTATTATCATATAGAGACTGCATAGTTGCCATATTCTGTGCAAGGTATCTGGTGAAATTTCTTAGAATTACGATTTTGTTTTTTATGGAAATTTGTGGTATCGAGTGACGAGTGATTTGTGCATATCCGTTGAACATGGTATCCATCATCAATAAAAAATGCAGATAGTGTTGTCCTTGACCCAAATGCAGTTCTATCGTTGCATCCTAAAGTGTTTTGAATGCCTAGCTTTGTTCTTGGATATGTGAAGCACATTTGGCCACAAGTTGTTCTCGTGAAATATTATTTTATTATCAGTTCTGGTACGAATATGGTAGCAGACTCCCAGGAACCAGTGGTGTCTGCTGTCAACTCTGAGTTGATTACATATGTGTTTCGTGAAATTTGTAAGAATTACGATTTTGTTTTTTTTATCGAATTTCGTGGTATTGAGTGATTTACGCATGTTCGTTGGAATCCATCTTCAATGAAAAATGCAGACATTGTTGTCCTTTTCCCAAATGCAGTTCTATCACTGCATCATAAAGTGTTTTGATCCCCGCAGGAACCCTGGGAAGTGAAGCAGTGCCTGTTCACTGTGGTAAACAGGCTCTGTTTTACTGGTAAAATAGGACCCAGTCACCAATGCTTGGGAGGTGCAAACCCTCTCTAAAATGGGCAACATGGCTTATTAACGCTCACCCCTGGTCTTGAGTTGATACTCATGTTGTGATCATTATTAGCCATTGTGCAAAAATATGTGACTTTAAACACCAATAAATAAATAAAGTTTTTTGAATGTCTAGCTTTGTTCTTCGATATGTGAAGCTTATTTGGCCACAAGTTTGTTCTTCTGAAATATTATGTTATTATCAGTTCTGGTACGAATACGGTAGCAGACTTCCATGAACCAGTGGTGCCTGGTGTCAACTCTATGAGTTTATTACTTATGTGTTTCGTGTTCTATACGTCTCGACCTTCATTTTGATGCATAACTTGTGTATATTTAATTTGAATTTAAGGAATATGAGAGGTGGAAATTTCAAAAGAAACAAAATTCTATTACATCATAGCACCTTACTTAAGGTGCTATGTAAGTAAGATAAATTTGTTTACTTTGAAATAGTCTCATAGTCGAATGTATTGTTAAGTTGCTATATAAGTAATAGAATATTAGAATTTTGTTTATTTTGAAATTCCTGCCTCTGATGTTCCTTAACTTCAAATTAAATATACACAAATTAAGCATCAAAATGAAGGTTGGGAGGAATAGAACACAAAAAATATATGAAATCAACTCCTAGAGTTGACAGCAGGCACCACTAGTTCCTGGAAGTCTGCTACTATATTCATACCAGAACTAATAAGTAAATAATATTTCACGAGAATGTGTGACCAAATGTGCTTCACATATCCAAGAACAAAGCTAGGGCATCAAAATTCTTCATAACACAGTGGCAGAGCTGCATGGGAGTAAATTCCAAAACTTTAGCTTTTGTTTACATAAAATGTACTTTCAAATTTCAGGTCAGTGTCATCGGACGGAAAAAGCATCGATACACAATGCCATCTAAAATCAAATAATGAGAAAGATCGCCTTCATTCACCATACTGTTATTTATAGAGACTGCACAGTTGTCATATTCTATGCAAGGTATCATGACACCTGTTGAAATTTCTTAGAATTACGATTTTGTTTTTCAATGGAAATTTGTGGTATCAAGTGATTTGCGCATGTCTGTCGAAAATGAAATCCATCTTCAATAAAAAAAATGCAGACAGTGTTGTCCTTTTCCCAAATGCAGTCCTATCGCTGCATTCGAAAGTGTTTTGAAAGCCTAGATTTGTTTTTGGGTATCTGAAGCACATTTGGCCACAAGATGTTCTCATGAAAAATTTTATTATCAGTTCTGGTACGAATATGGTTGCAGACCTCCAGGAACCAGTGGTGCCTGTTGTCAACTCTATGAGTTGATTTCATATATTTTTCGTTTTCTATACCTCCCAACCTTAATTTTGATGTATAATTTGTGTATATTTAATTTGAATTTACGGAATATTAGAGGTGGAAATTTCAAAATAAACAAAATTCCATTACTTTATATAGCACCTTAAAGTAAGTAAGAGAAATTTGTTTACTTTGAAATTTCCACCTCTGATAATACTTAAATTCAAATTAAATATGCATAAATTATAAACTAAAAGGAAGGTTGTGATGTATATACAGAACACGAAAAAAATATGCAACCAACTCACAGATTTGACAGCAGGCTCCACTGGTTCCTGGATGTCTACTACCGTATTCGTACTAGAACTGGTAAGAAAATAATATTTCACGAGAACAATTTGTGGCAATGTGTACTTCAGAAAGTCAAGAACAAAGCTGGGGCATCAAAATTCTTCTAAACGCAGCGATAAAGCTGCGTGGGGGTAAATTCCAAAACTGTAGGCTTTGTTTACATGGTAGGTTCAATTTCAATTATTTTAGGTCAAGGTCATCGGATGGAAAAACATCGATATACAGTGTAGTCTAAAATCAGGAGTCGTTAACCAGTCCTCCTCACGAAGCGGGTGCTGTTGTATTGTGCTTGCACCCGGCAATGCCCGCAAATATGATTTTCCAGGTGCAAAATTTCGTCCCCGCCTTGTTTCACCTGTGAAACTAGCTTTTGTTTACATTTTTTACAAACTGGAAATCTTACTTTCTTTCTGGAATGAGAATCAAACAAATACACGATTACACAGTTCCTAAGGATTTGCTTTACATAGTAACGCAATGTCATTTCGCACGATGATTCCATGGGTACACAAAATATGCAGAAATCTCTTACGTGGATGCAGACAACATTGTGTATTCATAGATAAGGCATTAAACATGTACTGAATGAAACCGATCAGTACAATTATTTGCATAGCTTACATTTGAATGAAAAGGTTGGGTGGTGTATAAATTTGTTATTTGAGGCCAAGGAAAAATAATTAATTTGTTCAGGGAACATGCTGGAAAAAATTAGGGTCGGTCGGTCAGCAAAATATTATTTTTTGTCTCCAATTTTTTACCATATGAATGACTTCCCAACTGCATAGAAATCAGCCAGTACACCCCTACTTTCATGTTTGTTGGTGATATGCAATGTGCATGTGTAATAAAACAACAAGCCTTTTGATGCATACTTGCTTCCTCAATTGAAACCCATTAACCAGTCCCACCCTCCCACCCCACCCCAGATTGTGGCAAGTTGCTCTAGTCTGTCACTTCTCTGATTGACGTATTGATAAATCTATCGGCGTTCAACTTTTTCAATCATGTAAAAATTATTGCAAAACTAGTTGTTAACTTTGGTAGTATTGAGAAGGTTAATTTATTTGAACTGACGTTGTCTCCAAACTTTTTAACACTAAAACAATTTCCAAGAAATTCTGCATGGCAGGTTGTACATTATATGTAGCATGATTCAGGACAAGTGATATTTTGTAGTTGTGTTGAGCCCCCCCCCCCCCCCCCCCCCCCCAAGTCCCCCGCACCACTACCACGTCCTGTTGACTCAACTTGATAAAACCGTGCAAATGGCTGACTTTCAGTTTCAAGCACTCATTTCGTTTCCCCATTTGGATCCCCTTGGCCAATTCTGGTTCTTTTCGCAATGGAAGTCCAAGGTGGAACAAGTGTTCTGTTCCCATGTGTGTGATGTCACATTCGTATTTGCATGCTGCATTCGTAGCCATTCCTCAGTAGTAATTAACTTATGATACTGAAAGCATAAAACACGTCCTGAGAAGGAGTAGCGATCAAGTCCAATTTGCGGGAGCAATTGCTCCCATAACCTGTTTTGCAGGAGCAATATATTGTTCCCGTAAGGAATTCGTCATGATAAGGTCTGGTTAACAAATGGTTTTTCATAGTCAAATTCCTGAATGTCTAATGAAACGGAGACGTTTATCTTGAAGAAAAACAATCAGAACAATGTCATTTTCGATCTCGGTTTATTTGCCATGATCACATTTACAGGGTGTGTTCGATCTGTGATAGGAGTGGTTTCGCGCCATTACTTGTGCGTATTGTGGATACAGACGTGGTCTAATTGACCTGCTTCCGGCAACTAGAGTATGCTTATTGGTAAGAGTGAATTTACCTGAGATTAGAGCATGGTGCCGACTGGCTCTCGGCCAATCAAATTACGGGTTCAGAAAGAACAATGAGGTCCAATTGAACTGATGAATTACAATTACTAAATAGAGACTGCACAGTTGCCATATTCTATGCAAGGTATCATGACACCAGGTGAAAATTCCCAGAATTTCGATTTTGTTTTTCATTGGAAATTCATGGTATCGAGTGATTTTCACATATCCGTCAAACATGGAATCCATCTTCAATAAAAAAAAAAAAATGCAGACTGTGTTGTCCTTTCCCCAAATGCAGTCCTACTGTCCTAGCGCTGCATCCTAAAGTGTTTTGAATGCCTAGCTTTGTCATTGGATTTCTCAAGCACGTTTGGCCAGAAGTTGTCCTCCGGAAATATTATTTTATTATTAGTTCTGGTACGAATAAGGTATCAGACTTCCAGGAACCAGTGGTGCCTTCTGCCAACTCTAGTTGATTACATGGATTTTTCGTGTTCTACATGTATACCTCTCAACCTTCATTTTGATGTATAATTTGTGTACACGTTTAATTAGAATTTAAGGAATATCAGAGGTGGGAATTTCAAAGTAAACAAATTTCTTTTACTTATATAGCACCTTTAAGCACTTCATCATTTTTAGCTCAACTTTGACGTAGTCAAATTTGAGGTTTTGTCATGGCCTGTCATCCATCTGTCAACATTTCAGTATGGTTTGGGCTAGAGGCAGTATTTAGGAACCAGTCTTTACCAAACTTCTTGGGTGACTTTGTTATCATGGTGGGACTAGAATGCGTGTTTTTGGATGCGGTCCAATATTCAAGATGGCCACCAGCAGCCATTTTGTACCAAAATCAGTGCAATCAATTTTTCATACAGAACTTCTGTATGAATGTTCTGATTTGAATAAGTTTTTGTATGAATGTTTAGTAACATGGTCTACATTACATATAATACAGGTTTTTTTCTTGTGCAGAAATTATGCAAAATTAGATGAACTTTGATTTATTCAGTGCTACTTATACACATACTCAGCCCTCAATTCAGCACTGTCTAATGTTACTCAACAGGGTTTCAGGAATTCAAGACATGAGGTATTTATTTCTGAGCAGTCATAACTATGCTTGAGGAGCAGGGTTCTTGGCGACAAGGATTTCCCTAAGGACCAGACTATGACAGGGATGGGTGGGAAAAAAAATATATTTTTTTTCCCCCGGAGGGGAGGGAAAAAAAACTAGAAATATTTAATAAAGTCCTATATTCACCAAAGACACTAAATATGGGCAGTATATAACAAGCCTGCTGCCAAAATGCCAAGAAGTTTTGATAATACAGTAAACCTTCTGATGACATGGAATCTTCATGATTCTATCAAACCTCAGCCCCCAATTCTGCACTGTCTAAAGTTAATCAACAGGGTTTCAGGAATTCAAGACATGAATTGTTTATTTCTGAGCAGTCATAACTATGCTTGAGAAGCATGGTTCTTGGCGACAAGGATTTCCCTGAGGAACAGACTATTTTGTATATGATAGGGCGGGGAAATATTTTTTGAAGTTCTATATTCACCAAAGGCACTAATTATGTGCAATTCTTAACAGGCCTGCTGCCAATGCCAAGAAGTTTTGATAATACAGTAATCCTTCTGAAGACATTTTAAACAGTTAACAGACTATTTTGTTTTTGTGGCTTTATAAGTATATTCATGGCTTACCTTTTCGCCATGGTAGAAGAGAATGCCATCTTGAATTGAAAACTTCTTACATTTTCTTCTAAAGTCTTTTTTCTGTGTCCGACTCAGGGAACTCGGATATTTATGTTCATGCACATAATTGAAAATATCATCTAAGTTATCAAGAAATGTTTGATTAGAAGGACGTTCAGTTTCATCAGCCATTTTTCTAACAAAATCACAAACTGAAGCAGTGTGGATTAAAAGTGAACATTGAGACCTTTAAATAATTGAACTGAAATATTTCAGGTTGAATGGTTTCGCATGCCGAAGACGCGCATGGACGTTGTGGGGCAATCCCCTTTCGACCCTCTGTAACAGTTGAAGATTTTGGAAATTGCATGTCTGGTGTGGTGAAGGTGGAAAATGATCGGGTACTCGGCAGGTGTCTCTGGTGAGATGGTCAAATGATGTTGTTGGGTTGTCTATTTGATGGTAGTTGACTCTACCCTTAGTGAGGACCCGAGTGAGAGGGGGTCCTCACACAAAGGTGCTACCCCTCCCCAGGTGGCACTTTGATGGTGATTTTTGGGCAACTAAAGTCTGCCACTTATACGTGTAGTTAGATGGGGTAGAGGTGGTAGAGGGCCATCATTGGCAAGTATAGCCTGCCTCAGGCGGTTTGTGGTAGTTGAAGCTGTGTCGGATTTCAGGATAGCACTTGATGTTATTGTTCGATAGTGGAAGAAAACAAAGGCTTCTTCTGGGGACCACCCAAAGAAAGACCCAAACTTCCCTGGTTCGGGGGCAGGCCTGCATTGAAACTTATTTGGCTGGGTCAAAAATGCGCTCTTCAGTCGCTTATGAAAAAGGGGTGAAGGTGGGACGCAGGACCAACGCTCGCCTTCTGTGAGGTGGGTGGCCACTTCTAGAGAGGGAGCAAAGGATGTTTGTAGTCCGTTGAGGTTATTCTTATCCATAACGATTATCATAGCGGTTATTGGGATACTGGCGATAAAAAGAAAGCATCTCTTGTGTACCTGCTAAAAAGAAGAAGGCAGAATTAGTCTCTAATAAAATATAATAAATAAAATAAAATAAAAAAAAACCCAGAACAAAACATTTAGCTGAGTCGGTGAAGACAGCCCTTTCTGGTAGAATGCCACAGCTGAGCTGTTAATCTGCCTTTAAATTCACCTTCTCGTTTACGATTTTATTTTTGGATTTCCGATTTTTAGTGATTTAAGCTGAGTTGGTGAAGACAGCCCTTTCTGGTAAAAGGCCACAGCTGAGCTGTTCATCTGCCTGTTGGTTCACCTTCTCGTTCCCTAATTTTTTTTTTTTGAGGCTTCAAATTTTTAGTGATTTTAGCTGAGTCGGTGAAGACAGCCCTTTCTGGTAGAAGGCCACAGCTGATCTGTTAATCTGCGTGTTAGTTCACCTTCTCGTTCCCGATTTTATTTTTAGGATTTACGATTTTTAGTGATTGGTGTATTCTGCCCTAATCTCCGCAGATTGGATCCTATGTACATGGTTGCTACACTATATTTTAATTTTTCCTGTTGAAAAGGGGGAGGGGGGCAGGCTTTAACGAAAGAGCCACACCCGGGAGTGTATTCTGCCCTAACCTCCATGGTTTGGTTTCTATTTCACAGTTATTTCACCATAATTTGGTGTATTTGGGTTTGTCGGCTTTCGCAAATTACTTCTAGCTCAGAAATTAGTTGGCTGTCGGCTAACTGATCGTGATTATTCGTGGCTAGGGAGGCACGGCAGTCTTTAATGGTGGGGATTTCATCTCTGTCATGGAGTGTTTTGATAGGTGTATCCCATGGGGCACGGAGGACGATTCTTAGGCTCTTTTAGGCTCTTATCGCGTGATTTTGGAACTTCTGTAGTTTATCCATATTTGTTTGATTGAGCTCAGTTAGGATGGTGGCCCCATACTCGAGTACTGGGTGCACAAAGGCTTTGTATAGTTTATGTAGAGTAGTCTGATTGGCTCCTCAGGTAGTTCCCTTTAGCATTTTTAGTAATTTAATATGTTTGGTTGCTTTACTGGCAATATCGTTGGTGTGTTTATTAAAGGATAGATTTTGATCAATGGTAATGCCGAGGAATTTCGCTCTTTGCATTCTGGGAGGATTTTATCCATTAGCTTGAGGTCAAAGTCACGGATGTTTATCTTGCAGGTAAAGGTGATTTGTTGGTTTTTGTTGGCATTCAGTTTTATTCTTCATTTGGCACACCAGTGTTCTAAGTCGTCGAGAGTGCATTGAAGAGGTTTTTGGAGTAGATTGGCTGTATTATTAGAGTCCCAGAGGCCCTTATCCTCCGCAAATTGTGAGACTTGAATGCGATCCTCGGAGAATTTGAGATCGTTGACGTAGATGATGTACATGAGGGGGCTGAGGACGGACCCTTGGGTGGTGCCTGCTTGTAGGGGGTCACTATCGGACATTTCATTGTTTACTCTGATTTTATTTTCACTATCGTTTAGGAAGGAAGAGAGTAGTCTAAGCAGTTTCATGGGGAGTTTCATTTTAGATAATTTAAGGCGCATTCCGTTCTGCCATACAGAGTCGAATGCTTTTTCGACGTCTAACAGGACTGCCGCGCCTATTTGTTGATTGTCAGTCGCGGTTTTCATTTGAGTGACTAGGTGGTAGACATGCTCGATGCCTTCTTTACGGTTTCTATAGGCTCTTTGCCATTTATTGAAAAACTCGGTATCTTCGAGGTGCCCCCTCAGTCGATTGGTAAGGATTCGTTCAAACACCTTTCCTATGCAACTGAGGAGGCTGATTGGGTGGTAACCGGCCGGATCGGAGAGGCCTTTGTTGGGTTTTGATATCATGACACCGATGGCTGTTTTCCAACATTTAGGAAAGTAGTCATGGGTGAGGCATGCATTGAATGGTTTATTGAGTTTGTGCTTTATTTTGGAATTTTGTAACTCACCGAGCGAGGAAGAATTTCTACATTTTTTATGATGTTGCTGATTTCATCATTGGTGATGGTGGTGACGAGGTCATCGTCATCCCCTTCTTCTGGCTCGTTATCGAATTTGGGGTCACGGTAGATATCCGGGTGTTCATTGATGAAGTCATCAATGGCGTTTATGATGGCGTCATCGTTGCCCGGACCTTGATACGGGGGATGCGTTTTTCTAAGGAGGTCATCAAAAGTGTCGGCCTTGTCTTTGTCGGTGCACGGGAAGGAGCCATCTCCTTTTTTAAGGGGTTTGCCTGCAGCTTTACCGGTTTTGTTTTTTTTACCCAGTTAGGGTTTTGAAAGAGTCCCAGAATTTTTTAGCATCCTTGACCCCGTTTAGGTTGGCTGTTGCCTTTTCCCAGTTGGCTTGTTTTTCAGCTTGGAGGGCTTTCTTAACCTCGCCATGAAGATGGTTGTATGTTTTTTTGAGGTCAGCTCTTCTTATGGGGTGAGTTTCGGTTTTGAGAGCGCAAGAGCTTTCTGTTTGGTTTTGATTAATGAAAGTGTGTCGCCCGAGATACTGCTTCTCCAGGGGCGTACTTCTTCTTTTGGGCATATTTCATTAAGGGTAGAGTTGATGATTTTTTCTATGCCCTCGCATTGGGCTTCGAGTTGTGTTACATTTGATGGGGAGCTGTTTGTGAGTTTGACATCAATGATGTCACGGTAGAGGTTCCAATTGGTAGACAGCCAATCTGGCTATGTCGTCTCCCTATGATATGTGCAGAAAGAATTCTGTTATTAAAACTTTGTACTCAGAAATGTCTATTTTGTATACAATGCTCATGTCGTAAAATAAAGTATTATTATTATTGATTTTTCTAAAATTCCTGCGGAGAGTGGGCGGGGGTAGGGGGGGTACCTGAGTGGGCCATTGCCTAGTTGGATTTAGGCATGGACCGGGAAGTGGTCGCTGCCTAGGTCATCATCGCCGACCCAGTGGTCATCGATGTGATTTATCAGGGAGTCGCTGGCGATTATTAGATCAAGGATTTCGGATGGGAATAGTGGGTTGCTGCTGATGTAAGTTGCTAAGTTGTCGTTCATAACCACGTGCAGGTTATGTTTTTTGGTGATTTTGAGGAGGGCTTCACCTTTGGGGCTGGTTTTTTTGCAGCCAAAGTATTGGTGTTTGGCATTGAAGTCGCCGAGGAAGATGCAGTATTCATGACTTACCTATTTGCCATGGTTGAAGAGAATGCCATCTTGAATTGAAAACTTCTTACATTTTCTTCTAAAGTCTTTTTTCTGTGTTCGACTCAGGGAACTCGGATATTTATATTTTTATACTGTACCAATGACCCAGACTTAGCTGACTTTGCTGGTGCTAACTCTAACAAAACCAGGGCCAAACACAAATTTTGCCCCCCAATCCCCAAAATTTGCATCCAAAACAAAAAGAAATCATGTCCTAAAGGACCTCCATACTACGCCTCTACTGCGCATGCGCAGTGACGCAGATGTCCCGAAATTGGCGCCAATTATCATTCTCTGTTTGGCCCTTCATCAGTCAACATCTCACTGATCTTTGTGCTTGTAAATCTCAGTTTAAAGGATGCCAGACACGTAATTTTTGGAGAAAATGTGATTCTAAGGAGGATAGAAGGAGGAGAGGAAAAAGAAGTGACAAAAAATAATCAGGGCTGTACTTAAAATTTTTTGATGAAATTATGTTAAGTTGCCTATTTTCGAGGCATGGGCCTCTTGTTGTAATTCTTGCTAAATGTTGCACTGCTTATTCAGTGTTTCCTCTCCCCTAGCCTTCTAAAGTCCCCCCTTGCAATTCTCCCATGCTTTTGGCATATTTTTGAGAAACTTCATTTCTAAATTTCCTGGGAGAGTTGCTTGGTTACAGAATGTTTTCTGTTATTTTCCCCATAGTTACGTTTTCACCCATGGGTGTATAACGTTTGTGTTCTGCATCTTCCATCTGATGTTCTGCAGATTCTCCCCTGGGAGTCTCTGTTTTGCA
Source organism: Pictodentalium vernedei (assembly GCA_031216915.1). Lineage (NCBI taxonomy): Eukaryota > Metazoa > Mollusca > Scaphopoda > Dentaliida > Dentaliidae > Pictodentalium > Pictodentalium vernedei. The sequence continues at coordinate 571,243,585 of CM062296.1, forward strand.
TCAGATAGAGGGTAATTTGATGACTGATTCCGGGCCAGTTTTTTCAGTGCCTGGAGTCATGTTTTCTGGTGTTTTACACTGATTGTTTACATTGGCAACAGCCTTTTTTGAGGGGGGCTGTTTGCCTTTGCTGTAATTTGTCTCACTATAAGATACATTTATATTATCCGTAAGTGTCTCATTAATTATTTAATATAAATTTAAAATTTTTGACCACACTTTGCCATGGGATCCATCGGGGCTCAACGTTACTTTTCAGCAACTTGGGCTTCGCTGAAAAAATATTTTTTCAAAATTATTTTGATTTGCAATTGTTTTTTCATTTATTAATGGATCATGTTATTATGTATCTTTGTGTCAGGGGTTTTTGCGAGTAACTAGGACTTGTTGTTGTCCTTTCACAATGAAGGGACATTGTTCAAATTGTAATAGGAAGAAATCTTCCTCTGACTTTCATGATCATTGTATTAATTGTAGTCAGTGTTCTCGCATTAATCACTGTCCTATATGTGAATATTGGGATGAGAAACATTGGAAACGTGTGTCACGATATGTTGTTTCTGGAGAAAGGGCTATGCCGGCTCTTTCTCCGCAAGGTCACTCTACTCTCTCAGTTTCTATTTCAGAGGAACAAGAACAGGGTGATGTTTCCATGTTATCTTCTACAAGTGTGCGTCCGTCGTCACAAATGAATTCAGAGCTAGCGGCGAAAGTGCTCATGGAGATTAGACAAATGTCGTCCGCTAGCTCGCCCGGTGTAGCGTCCATTCACGGAATGGTTCGGCAGCCGGGTTCGTCCGATGCGGTCCAGGAGGAAATTTTGGGTGATGCGAGTACTATAAACATAATAGATGCACACCCAGTGACGGCGGATAGTAAGCGAGAACGGAGGAAGCCTTTGAGTCCGGTTCCTAGCTCGTCCAGGTCCAGCCGGGCCGCGAGCGAGAGAGGCCCCTCTCTCGTACAACAACATCTGGGACCAGATGTTGTGGTACAAAATGTGTCTTTAGCGGAGCATACGTCCGTCGCTCGGGACGCTCCGTTGTATAAGCAGTCTGCAGAGACTGTTAAGGCTTCCTCTTCTCGTCAGCGCACACGACCGCACCTTGGCTGCGTGACCGCTGATATATTACCAGCTTCGCCGATCAAGGATTCTTCGGCGACCAGATTCTTCGGCGACCAGGTCACACCATCCGGCAGCCAGGGATTCGAGACCGATGGACTCCGGACGTTCGCATAGGAAAAGTATGCAAGAGCCATCTGGTGCGGAGCTGCCCTCGGCGAAGCAGCGAAAGACTGCGCCTCCGTAGGTCTCGACGCTGGACATTCTTGTGCAGATAGCACAGCTTATCGCAGCATCCAACAGAAACGGTGTCGGATCGAGAATTATCCGACGGCGCTGGGTCGGTACGCTCCGCCGAAGCATCGGGGACGGACGACCGGGAACATCATGAGGTCCTACCGGATGGTGAAAGGGATACGGATGACTTGGAGCTATCCCTTTCGGAACAAAATAAAGCTGCCGTGGACTTCATCCGGCACTTTCTCCCTCAAGTTGTTCCGTCGGGCCAGACTGCTGCGGTTCCGGACAAGAGGATTATAGCGTCATTGGACTCTGAATTTTTTGAGCGGTTCAGGGACATCGCTCCCGAGTTTCCGTCGCAGTCCAATAATGTTGCAAGAACATTTGAATTATTGAACGACGCTATATTTAAACTTGCTTCCAAGACGGGGAAAGCAGGTTTCTTGTCCGCTAATACTCTCAACCTGCCTTTCATTAATGCAAGGAATAATTCGATACGGCAGGACAGGGTATCCCGAGAGTTCCTCTGCGTATGGACGACGAGGCGGAAGACTTAGAGCTATCATTACCGTCGTCGGCTTCTATTCCAACCGCTGTGTTGGAAACAGCTATTGCGTCTAACAGAGCCAATTTAGATGCCTTATCTTACGCAGATCACCTTACTAAGGCGTTATCACTGCGCCTTCAAGGGAAAGAGTTTCAGGATATACAATCCTCTTTAAGACTTCTTTCAAGGGCAGTAGCTTATTCCACGTGTAACTCCGCCCTTTCAGTGGCAAATCTGGAGTTGGTTAGACGTGACGCAGCCCTAGCTACATCCACACTAGTGGATACTAAGGTGAAGAACTCTCTTAGAGTCGCTTCGGTCTCAGGAGAACTTCTCTTTGACGGCAAGCTTTCTGCTATTTATGATAAAATTACAAAGAAAGCTTCGGATTTTCTGTTGTTCAAATCTGCTTCTAAGAAGTCGGATACAGCAGACAAGAATAAGACAGGCACTTCTGGGTCTAATGCGCCCAAGAGAGGTTCCTATAGAGGTTCCGGTGCGTCCTCTTGGTCTTATTCGAGAGACCGTCAGGGTAGCAACTCTCGTTCGGGACGTCCTTCAGGCCGGGACAATCGGTCGGACGCCCCGAGGTCGACGGGGCGAGGTGCGGGTCATGGAGGACGTGGTTTCTCCTACCGCAGGCCTCGCAGGTCCAGGAGGTGATGGCTTAAACCTCTATCGCGTACCGGTTGGCGGAAGGTTGTCGAGCTTTTCACAAGAATGGGCGTCGATTACGGACGACCCTTGGGTGAGAGGAGTGACTTCGGAAGGTCTAAAGATATCCTTCAAATGAAAGCCTCCATTAACTCGAAGTCCAAAGTGGACTCATCTTCCGTCAAATCCGCAGAAAAGAGACGCTCTGTTATCAGAGGTGCAGTCTCTTTTAATGAAGAACGCGGTAGAGGTCCTAGAAAACCAGGAATCTCCGGGATTCTACAGCCATCTGTTTCTGGTTCCGAAACCAGACGGCTCGTTCCGTCCAGTCATAGATTTGAGCTGGATAAACAAGCTGATCGTCGCTCCGAAGTTTTATATGGAGACGATTCGGTCGGTCAGAGCGAATATTCGGGTGAACGATTATGCAACAAGCATAGATCTCAAAGATGCGTACTTTCACGTCATGGTACATCCGACATTCCGAAAGTACCTACGCTTCGCAGTCCTAGGAGTGGTGTATCAATTCCGGGCGATGTTCTTCGGATTGAATCTAGCACCCTGGGCTTTCACTCGGGTAATGAACTCGGTAATGATCTATTTCCGAGCTCATTCGTCTGCGGTAACGTCGGCCTACCTGGACGACATTCTTCAGAGGTACGGCAATGAGTTAACGCTTCAGAACAATGTTCAGAATCTTCTTCTATTGCTCCGACGTCTCGGTTTTATAGTAAACGAGGAGAAGTCAGATCTGGTGCCGTCCAAGTCATTCACTCATCTGGGAATGAGCTTCGAGACGTACAACAATCTCGTTCGTCTGCCGTTAACCAGAGCGAAATTAGTCAGTTGTTACGCTCGCTATTGTCTGCACGCAGACAAAGTCACAGCGAGAGAATTTATGAGACTGATAGGTCTGTGCGGAGCCGCCGTGGATCTCATTCCGATGGGGCGGTTACGCACACGTCCTCTTCAAATTTTCTTGACTCAGAATTGGAGTGTGAAAATTCATTCGCTCGATGTAGACGTTCTCTTGTCGGATCAAGTGAAACAAGAGATTCAGACTTGGGCAGACATTCAGTGGTTAACTCAGGGAGTTCCGCTGCAGTTGCCGGATCCGAGTTTTACCATTATGACGGATGCCAGTCAAACAGGTTGGGGTGCATCATTAATCCCAACGGATTCGAGATGCCAGGGTCTTTGGGATCCGCAATTCCTGTGCAAGCACATAAACATCAAGGAAATGATGTCAATTTGGCTTGCGTTACGTCACTGGATGGACATTATTCACAATGCTCATGTCCAAATCCTATCCGACAATACGACATTAGTGGCGTATATACGGAATCAGGGAGGCACTCATTCAGTTCCGTTGTTCAATCTAAGGGAAAAAATCCTTCTGTTTGCGCTAGAACATCACGTTCTTCTTTCGGTCCGTCACATACCGGGTCGTCTGAATATGCTAGCAGACTCCCTTTCACGAAAGGGTCGCTTGTTGCCGTCGGAGTGGACTCTCAACAAACAAGTATTCAATCAGATTTGCTACCAATGGGAACGGCCAATGATAGACTTATTTGCGACACATCTCAACAATCAGTTGGAGACGTATGTGTCTCCGTGTCCGGATCCAAGAGCATTTGCAGTAGACGCTCTGTCGATCCCTTGGGACGGAATGATAGGATATGCGTATCCTCCAGCGCCGTTAATTCAACAAGTATTGCTAAAGATAAAACAATCTCAATGCAAGATTCTGTTGGTAGCATCTCTGTCGCCACAGAGACCGTGGATAAATCTACTCAGGTGTCTGTTGTGGGACCTACCGCGAAAGCTTCCTCCACGGGAGGATCTTCTTTCGCAGGGGAAATCGCGCCAACTCCATCACAACCCGCAAGGTCTCAACCTTCACGTTTTTCCGTTGTGCGGTCCTTCTTGCATGGCAAACACTTTACAGGACGAGCAGTGGACGCGATTTCTAACTGTAGGAGGACCTCCTCTTCGCTAAACTATGCGGCTAAGTGGAAGGTTTTTCGTCGTTGGTGTAGGGATCATTCTGTAGATATATTCGATCCCTCTATACCAGACATTGCAAACTTTCTAGTATACTTGTTTGACGAAATCAAACTGCAGCCTGTTACTATAAAGGGTTATAGATCTATGTTATCTGATACCTATGCACATCATGATAGTTTACAAATTGGATCTATTGTCTCTTTATCTAAGTTGGTTAGAAACTTTTCGATAAATAGACCCAGAACTCTTAGACTAATTCCTAAGTGGAATTTAGCTTGGGTTCTTCTTAAATTGAAAGAAAAGCCATTTGAACCTCTTGGGACAGTAGATTTCAAATTCTTATCTTATAAGACAGCTTTTCTCTTAGCTTTCTCTTCTGCTAGAAGAGTCAGTGAGCTTCATGCACTGTCGGTGGATGATTCTCACTATCGTAGTGTCGGGAACACTATCACCTTCACTACTAATGTGGGTTTTTTAGCTAAGAATCAGGCTCCTAATAAATATCCAGAACCTATTGTTATTAAGGCTCTTCCGTCTTCAGACGGGCGTAGGCCTTTACTCTGTCCTGTTAGAGCGTTACGTATCTATAAACAGAGATCTCAGTTTATCAGAAAGGGACGGAAACGTTTCTTTTTGTCTTTGATGCCTAATAGAAAGGACATTTCGGTCCATTCTATTGCTAGATGGATTCAATTAACTATCCGTACTGCTTATGAAAATTTATCTTCTTCTCAGCAGTCTGTGCTTAAGATTTCTGCTCATGAAGTAAGAGCTCTTTCTACTTCCTGGGCTTATGCTAATAGTGTTGCTATTACAGATTTAATGAAGGCTGCTTATTGGTCTCAGCCATCCACATTTACGAATTTTTATCTCAGAAATATTGAGTCCATTTCTGGAGACCTGCATTGTTTGGGTCCGTTATCTGTTGCTCAGAATGTCGTCCACTAAACAGTTGCAACTATAGTTATGCAGGCTTTCTGTTCCGGCAGTGACTCCGTCCGGCTGCCCTCTTCGCTCTGGGCTATTTGACCCAGGGCAAGGGGAAGGGGGGGGGGGGGGGGGGGGGGGGGGGGCGGGTGTTCCCTTAGGTCACCTGCTTTATAGTGAAAAGCAAGGGAATGCCTCCTCCAAGTCAGTATTTCTGAGTCGCTTCCGGGATGGTTTTAAAGTGTAATATTAATGTTAAAATTCATTCATGTCTTATTTTTAAAGTGTAGCTCGGTGTGAAGCATTTGTATATGTCAAGTGTCAAACAGGCTTTAATATACAATACTCGGACACTTTTAAATGACTATAAAGAGTCTCAATTCTCTGGACTACTTTATTTATTGGCTTACTTTAAAAATAATTAGTATAAGGGATATACTGGATGTTAATAGAGAACATGAATGTTATTGTGCTCAATTATTAAGGGTAGTGTATCTTTCTAATTTAATATTAAATAAGAAAGATACATGTAAAGCCTAATACTCCTTTTCTCCTTAAGGGGTTACCTCTTTACTATATAGTTGAGCTTATTGGATTTTCCTCTATGTCCTAGGCCCTCCAGCCTGTTTACTATTCAGCTAAGTCTGGGTCATTGGTACAGTATAAAAATGTTAAAAAATTTATAGTAATTTATATATTTTTTATACTTACCAATGACCCAGACGGGGATGGCCCTCCCAGGAGTTGGGAACTCTTGCCTCCCCGCTGAGTACATAGCGCTGACCAGGCACTGCCAGTAAGAATGATAATTGGCGCCAATTTCGGGACGTCTGCGTCACTGCGCATGCGCAGTAGAGGCGTAGTATGGAGGTCCTTTAGGACATGATTTCTTTTTGTTTTGGATGCAAATTTTGGGGATTGGGGGGCAAAATTTGTGTTTGGCCCTGGTTTTGTTAGAGTTAGCACCAGCAAAGTCAGCTAAGTCTGGGTCATTGGTAAGTATAAAAAATATATAAATTACTATAAATTTTTTAACTTTCATGCACATAATTGAAAATATCATCTTAGTTATCAAGAAATGTTTGATTAGAAGGACATTCAGTTTCATCAGCCATTTTTCTAACAAAATCACAAACTGGAGCACAGTGGATTAAAAGTGAACATTGAGACCTTTAAATAAGTGAACTGAAATATTTCTTGCAGTTAGCATTATTTATAACACTGGCTGATGTTTTGTGAAAATTGTTGGAAAAACAAGAAGGAAGTTGAGAAATTAAAGAAACTGGTTTCTGGATGGATTAGGTGCAGGATAAACGTAATGTTATAATTGTTTTTCTAATCAGGACGTGTTAATCCTCACACTAATGGGCATTCAATAATCCTGGGGGCACGGTGGTTCAGTAGGTAGAGGTGCAGGCTTCAAGCCGAGAGGTCCTCGGTTCGAAGCCCACCTGCAGCAACCACGTTGTGTCCTTGGGCAAGACACTTCACCCCCATTGTCCATGAGGGGGCACGGTGACGCTGTGCTTTAAGGCGTACTGCATGTCGGTGGTGCACCTGTCTTCAACTAATGCTAACCCTGCTTGTGTGGAGTTAGTATGCTGGGGAGCTGACAGATGCTTGCCGTTGCTAGGTGGTTCTCTCAGGGTACTCCGGTTTCCTCCACCCGTAAAACTGACGTGGTCATGATTAGCCATTGTGCAGAAATATGTGACCTTAAACACTAATAAATAAATAAATAAATAAAATAAATAAATTCAATAATCCTCCTCAAAGCAGCAGATTACTGGCTTGGCTGAGTCATAATCTATTGTCATCTCCATAAATCTCATCATTAACTATCTGTTCTGTATTTTACCCTGTATGACCATTGTCAAAATTGGAGAAAAAAACAGAAATCTTTTGTTTTTCGCACCATATTAGCAAATAGTATGACAAAAAAAGAAAAAAAAAAATTCAGACAGGGAGCAAAAAAATCAGGGTGGGGGTAAAAAAAAAACTAGGGGCGAAAATACTGTAAAATCTATTTTTTTTTCCCCCGGGGGAAGTTTTACTCGGGGGGGGGGGGGGGGGGGGGGGGGCAAAAAAACTGGGACACTGGAACAAAACGTCTATTGTGGTGCTCAGTGTTCCGATCACAACCGACACAAGGGTGGGGAGTAAGCAGACAAAATGATCGATTAAAAGTCTATCTTTTCTATCATAATCAATCATGAAAAGTCATAATCGTGGCAGCATTATAGGGAAGCTCCACTTTTTACATTATGATTAACTGAAGAAAAGGCATGATGCTTGGACTATTTTAGTCATTCCTGAGGGGCTCAACGATTGATAATGGATCCTGGAGATTGATTGCTTAATGTAGATTCATTCTTGGACTCTGTATATGTCGGTTTCTATTCAAGGTGAGCGCTTCAGGCCCCGTGGGGCCTTTTGATTTTTAGCTCACCTTGACAAAGTCAAGCTGAGCTAATCCCATCGCTCTCCATCCATCGTCTGTCTGTCCGCCATCCGTCGGTCGTCCGTCAACACCATGTTTTGGTCTTCTCCAAAACCACCAGGCCAATTCAAGTGAAAGTTTATGTGAGCGTTGGTCCCGAAGGGGCATTGCAATTTTGTTCAACTCAACATGTCCAGCCCCATAGGGAGGGGGTGAGGGAAAATGCTCCAAAATATTTTTAAAATCTTCTCATGAACCAGTTGGTACAATGATTTTATATTTGTTATGGAGCTTCCTTTTGAGGTGTAGATTCAAGTTGGTTCAAACGAAGTTCGTGAAGCAATATTTGGCTTTGTAATGGGAGGGGGTAAGATTTTTGGCTCCGCCCAAAATTTGTTTTCTGAACCGATGGTCCAATTTGAACGAAATTTGGTATGTGGTATTATTGGTATCATAAGAACTTGATTCATGCCAAAAAAAATATTCCTGCATCCCTATGGGAACCCAGGAGCTAAGAATAGAAATATTTTCAAACGCCCATATTTCCCAAACGACACGGAACAGAGAACTGTTATACGGTACGAAGCATCCTTAGGACCAGCAGAATTGAGTGGTAAAAAAAATTGTCCAACGGTTATGTTAGGGTGTTTGGAGAGGGCATCGAAAAAATGCTGAGTCAGCATATTTTTGCAAATATTAAAAAAAATCTTTTCTCCAGAACCACTGGTCAGAATCTTTTGATATTTAGTATGCAGCATCCATAGGGTGGGGGTGGGGGGGGGGGGGGGGGGGGTCAGATACAAGTACGCTAAAACAAAGCCCACTGGTTCATATTTGGACTCAATACAGGAGCCCAAATTTTTAACTTTGGGCAATATGGGGAATATTCTTTAAAAATCTTCTTCTTCAGAACCACCAGTCAGAATCTTTTAATGTTTGGTATACATCATTGTTATGAGGGGCAGATTCAAGATTGTTCAAACCAAGTCCCCAGGTTAATTTTTGGGCTTCCTATGGAACCCCAAAATTTAACTTGGTTCAATATGGGGGATAATTTTTAAAAATTTTCTTCTTCAGTTCCAATGCTTTCATATTTGGTATACAACATCTCTAGGGTGGTCAAATTCAAATTTGTTCAATTCAAGTGCCTGGCTTAATATTTGGGCTCCATATGGGAACCTGAAATTTAACTTAGTACAATATGAGGGAATTTCTTCAAAAATCTTCTTCAGATTCACCTGTCAGAATCCTTTCATATTTGGTTTACAACATCTCTCGGGGAGTCAGGTTCAAGTTTGTTCAAATTGGTTCCCTGGGTTAATATTTGGGCTCCCCCCACCCCGAGATGTTGTATAGCAAATGTGAATGCATTCTGACTTGTGGATCTGAAGAAGAAGTTTTCAAGAAATTTCCTCAAATTGCACCAAGTTAAACTTTGGGCTTTAATAGAGAGCCCAAATATTAACTCAGGGACCCGATTTGAACAAACTTGAATCTGACCCCCTAGAGATGTTGTATACAAAATATGAAAGCATTCTGACACGTGGATCTGACGGAGAAGAAATTTGCTCACATTTCACTAATTTAAAATTTGGGCTCCTCCGGGAACCCAATTATTAACCCAGGAGCTTGATTTGAACAAACTTAAATCTGACCCCGTACAGATGTTGGATACCAAACATGAAAGGATTCTGACCGCTGAATCTGAAGAAGATTTTTAAAAAATTATCCCCCTATTGAACTAAGTTAAAATTTGGGCTTCCATAGCGAGCACAAATATAAACATAGGGACTCGATTTGAACAAACTTGAATCTGACCCCCCCCCCCTCCCCTCCCTTCCTAGAGATGTTGTATACCAAATATGAAAGCATTCTGACTGATGGATCTGAAGAAGATTTTTAAAAATTATCCCCCATATTGAACTAAGTTAAACTTTGGGCTTCCATAGGAAGCCCAAATATTAACCTAGGGACTTGGTTTGAACAATCTTGAATCTGACCCTCATAAGAATGATGTATACCCAGCATTAAAATATTCTGACTGGTGATTCAAAAGAAGAAGATTTTGAAGAATATTCCTCATATTGCCCTAAGTTAAAAATTTGGGCTACTGTATTGAACCCAAATGTGAACTAATGGGCTTTATTACTTGTATCTCCCAAAGTTTAACTTATTGCAATATGAAGAAATTTCCTTAAAATTTTTCTTCTTCAGATCCAACAGTCAGAATGCTTTCATATTTGGTATTCAACATCTCTAGGGAGGTCAGATTCCTTTTTGTTCAAATCGAGAACCTGGGTTAATATTTGGACTCCCTATGGGAGCCAGAATTGGTCATGTAGCTGAAGAATTAGAAATTTTGTATTTAGTGTGCCCTCTAGAGGTGTGTAACTAAGATTAATCCACATAGGTTATATCAAGGGGCTTCATAGGGGATCTCCACATTTTACATTATGATCATCTGAAGAAAAGGCATGGTGCTCAGACTATTTTTGTCACACCTGAGGGGGCTCAAGGATTGACAGTGTATCCATTGGAGATGGATTGCTTACTGTAGACTCATTCTTGGACTTGATTATATTGTGTTGTGTGAGTGCTTTAGGCCCCATGGGGCCTCTTGTTTATTTTCAGTTCTGGTACAAATACAGTATTAGACTTCCAGGAACCATTGGTGCCTGCTGTCTATACATCACAACCTTCGTTTTGGTGTATAATTTGTGTATATTTAATTTGAATTCAAGGAACGCCAGAGGTGGGAATTTCAATGTAAACAAATTTCTCTACCTTATATAGCACCTTAAGGTGCTGTATAAGTAAGGGAAATTTGTTTACTTTGAAATTCCCACCTCTGATATAGTGATATTCCATAAATTCTAATCAAGTATACACAAATTATACATGAAAATGAAGGTTGTGAGGTATACATGTAGAATATGAAAATGACTCATACATGTAAGTTGACAGCAGGCACTAATGGTTCCTGGAAGTCTGCTACCGTATTTGTACCAGAACCGATAATCAAATAATATTTCAGGTGAACAACTCATGGCCAAATGGGCTTCAGATATCCAAGATAAAAGCTAGGACATCAAAATTCTTCAAAAAGCGGCGGCAGAGCTACATGGGATAAATTCCGAAACTCTTGGCTTTGTTTTCGTCTGTTTGTTGAAATTTTTAGCTTAACTTGACATAGTCAAGATAAGCTATTGCCATCACACATGCGGAAGTCTGTTAGTCTGTGTGTCTGCGTGTCTGTGAGTCTGTTCACATTTTCCCGTAGCACAGGCTACACCTCGTAGTTCTTATCCGATAGTCACAAAATTTCATATGCAGGTTTGAGGTCATGTCTGGATGAGAACGTCCCCTTTTGGTCACGATCGATCAACCGTGGTGGCTGCCCGAGCCCAAAACTCGAAAACCATTAGCACAATCTACAGGTCATATTTATTAAGGAATTTCATTGTAATTTGGTAGGATGCCGCTGTATAATATCTAGATGAGAACTTCCACATTTGGTTGCGATCTGTCAACCGTGACGACTGCCCAAGCCCAAAACCCTAAGCACAGTCTACGGGTCGTATTTATGGAGGGATTTCATTGTAACTTGGTAGGCTGACTCCATATAATGTCTAGGTGAGAACATCCCCTTTTGGTCGCAATTAGTAAACTGTGTCGGTTACAGGGACCTGAAGCCCCAAAAAACCTTTAGCACAGTCTATAGGTCATATTTATGAAGAGATTTCATTGTAACCTTTGTAGGATGACTCCAGAAAATGTCTAGATGAGAATGTCCCCTTTTGGTTGCAATCATTCAGCCGTGACAGCTGCCCAAGCCCCAAACCCGAAAACTTTTAGCACAGTCTACAGGTCATATTTATGGAGGGATTTCATTGTAACTTGGTAGGTTGATTCCATATAATGTCTAGATGAAAACGTCCCCTTTTGGTTGCGATTGGTCAGCTGTGAAGGCTGCAGGGACCCGAAAACCTTTAGCACAGTCTACAGGTCATATTTATGAAGGGATTTGATTGTAACTTGGTAGGATGACTCCAGATAATGCCTAGATGAGAATGTCCCCTTTTGTTCACGATCATTCAACCATGACGGCTGCCCGAGCCCAAAACCGGAAAAGCTTTAGCACAGACTACAGGCCATATGTATGAAGGGATTTCATTGTAACTTGGTAGGATGACTCAGTATAATGTCTGGATGAGGATGTCCCCTTTTGGTTGTGATCGGTCAACCAAGATGGCTACACTGGCCCGAAGCCCAAAAATCTTTAGCACAGTCTACAGGCCGTATTTATGAAGGGATTTCATAGTAACTTGATGGGATGACTCGTTTTGGAATAATTTCACTGTAAATT
>CM062296.1:571255928-571454502 GCA_031216915.1 Pictodentalium vernedei
AATAATTTCTTACCTCACCACTTTCATGACTCGTAGCATATTCTCGGCAGACATTTCATTGCGAGAAATAAGTAAATGTAAACGTGGAACTGTTAGTGACATTTATCTTAGCAGTAAACAGAAAAAACATACTCAGAAAACTAGGAGTACATTTTCCCGCAATGATCTCATCAAATTCATGGCACTCAAGGTGAGAGGCTCTTTTCTAATACAATTAACCATGCCCTAACTACAATTTACAAACTGGCGGAAAAAGCTTAACGCATATCAATGACAATCTTCCCTCACTTCAAATGCATGCCCGTGGTAACAAATCACACACGCAAACTTTGTTTCAGATGCACGGCTATCCACGCACCTGTGATTTTTAAACTGATAGGCCTGGTTTTGTGGCCTGGTAATGCAGGGTGACCACAGCTATGATTTATTGGGGTTTAACGACACTTTCGGCAGCCAGGGTTGCCTTGTGTTGGACAGTTTCATGGATGGAGGAATACGACGTACTCCAACGAGGCGACTGTACTGTCATACTCCACAACGTACTACTAGTAACTCTACGCGTGCAGGGTTAGCCCTGGATGAAGAAAAATTCACCATCGACGTGCCGTACGACTTAGTACACAACACCCACATGTGGGCAGTTGGGATTAAGTGTCTTGTCCATGGACACAACGCAGTTGCCAAAGGTGAGATTCTAACCTAGAACCTCCCGGCTTACTGTCTGCATCTATACCTACTGAGGCACTGCACTTCCACCACAGTAAGGATGTATCATCACTATTATGTGGAACGATCGCAGTCATATAAATTGTTTACGATCGTTTGCACAATGGTGATTTCTGTTGGCACTCCTATCATATTATGATTTTAAAGTGCACTTTTGGGTAATTTCACATAGTTTCTGGCCACAATTTTTTCATTAGTGCTTATCTCCTCATGCATTGCTCACAAACTTGGGCAAGACACTTCACCCCCGTTGCCCATGTGGGGGCACAGTGGCATTGTGTACTAAGGCATGCTGCACGTCGATAGTGCACTTGTCTTCAACCAATACTAACCCTGCTTGTGTAGAGTTAGTATGTTGGGGAGCTGACAGTTGCTCGCTGGTTCTCTCCGGCTACTCCGGCTTCATCCACCCGTAAAACTGTCATGGTCATGATTAGCCATTGTGCAGAAATATGTGACCTTAAACACCAATAAATAAATAAATTGCCCACAAAGTTATAATCTGTCGTGTGTAATGAAATATTTTGATCACATATTGCCAGCCACATAAGGCTTGTTCGGGTCTCACTTGTCAGGGACGTGAACAGTTTTATACAGCAAATCGAATTTACAAATGCCAGACACAGTCAACTTATTTTCGACACAAACCTGGCCATTATCGACCACATGCACAACTTGCTATAGGCCTAAATATTGTTTTGGATGTGTTATGGCAACAACGAAACTGTGAAAGATTGGGCCAGTTGTAACAGTGCACTTAACTGGTTGAGGGCAAGATTATTATTTGTGGTTTAAAACCTTTCAAAATTTGATTTGTTTTATTACAAACTATTTGAGAGTGTCCACAGGCAGTCTCCCATGATTTATAATAGAACAAATTTATATAAACAAAATATTATTTGCGTTTGACTGAATATGAAACATGACAATGCAAATGTTGGCTTTTGCTCTGGTACCCTTATAGTTATTGTTCTGAAAGCCCTGTTAGTGACGTCTGGCACTCAACCTGTTAAATACCTATTACTATTGCCAGAGTCGTCGCTACCGGATGGGATTGTACGTGCTTACATTGGGAATTTGGGTCAATTACCCACTTGAGTTTGACGTAATTCTCTTTGAAGTCACCAGATGCCACGCAGCCCAATCAGTCAGTCAGATATTATAAGTAATACGATTTGGATTCATTTAAAGTTTTCAAATGACTGGGCTAGCATGGACATGTTAAAATCAAGATCAAGTCTTCATGGCGTAAGCCGCATAACACCGAAAGACCTTGATAATGACACATGGGGAAGAAACAGCAGTCATGAGTATGCTGGTAAACAGTATCAATTTACTGTTCATCTTTCTGAAATAAGAAACTGACAATTCATCAATTAACACACAATAAGGGAGCGCGGTGGCTCAGTGGTAGACTTTTGGACTTCTATGCTAGAGGTCTCGAGTTCAATCCCTGTCCTTGACGACCCACATTGTGTCCTTGGGCAAGGCACTTTATCCCGGTTGCCTATATGGGGGCAGGATGCCGGCGTGTACTAAGGCACATGTCTCGATGCACATGCACAATGGCTAATTGTGACCATGACAGTTTTATGGGTGGAGGAAGCCGGAGTACCCGGAGAGAATCACCAAGCATCGACGAGCAACTGTCATCTCCTCAACATTCTAACTATGTTTAAGCTCTGCTCAAGCAGGGTTACAGCAGTTAAAGACATGTGCACCATTGATGAGCAGCATGCCTTAGTACACAGCGTCATCGTGCCCCCATGTTGGCAACCGTGATAAAGTGCCTTGCCCAATGACACAATGCAGGACCTCCTGGATGGGGATCGAACTCGGAACCTCTAACAAAGAAGTCCAACAGTCTACCACTGAGCCACAGTGCTCCACCCTTACAATGAAGCATTCGCGTGCAACCTGGCTTCAGGGATGGTCATATTTTGCATGCGGGGAAAGTGAATGACATAAACTTCCAGTAACAATATAATGAATAAATGGGATATAAACTGACCCCAGAGAGGCCTCCCATCTTAGAATCTGGTCTATCTAACAATTCCAATGTTCAGGCAGTAATAAAAAAAATAGTTGCTCAAAACAGTCAGGGCATACCTGTTCCAACACCAGTGACAGAAAAAACTACACAAAGAAAATGAATAATGATATGATAAAAAATTATTGGCTACTACATAAATTTGTTTCATGTGGGACAACCTAATACTCATTTAAATGGTACTGAATCCTTGATCTATTTTAAAAACCTGGTCATTGGTGTGAAGGTGTTCAAGGCAGCAGTGATGTAAATTTCTGAATTAGTGACCATTTCAAAATGTTGACATATTCATATGACTGGCGTTGTTATTATGGGGTCTGGTCAAAGGCAAATGCTCCTACACATTTGATGAAATAAGAAGCTCAGAATAATATAGCCCCTCCTTATATATTAAATATACACATATAAGGAAGGGACATGTTTTTTCTGAGCATTTCATTTCGTAAAATGTCTGGGAGCAGGTGCCTTTGGTCTGGTCTGTTTCTTTGCCCAATATTGTTTTTTTTTTGTGTGTGTGGGGGGTGGGGGGGGGTGGGGATGGTAGGAGGGTGTTCATTTATTTGTGGAGATGTGTCCCCACACTTTCCAAAACAACGATGGCTACGCCACTGCTTTTAAACAGTAAACGTGACAGGATATTATCAACCAACACTATGTGGAAATAGTCATGCAGGTTGTTTCAGTTCACTTTAGTTCTTGGCGTTACTAGCCTTTGGCAGAAATTTTTTCAACAAATCTTAATGGTTTTTTGTGGGGTCGTGGTGGCATAGTAGGTAGAGGTGCAGACTGCAAGATGTCCTTCATTCAAATCCCACCTGCGGCAATTGCATTGTGTCCTTGGGCAAGACACTTCACCCCCATTACCCATGTGGGGGCATGGTGACGTTGCCCATGTGGGGGCAAGGTGTACTGCACGTCTATGGTGCACCTGTCTTCAACCAATGCTAACCCTGCTTGTGTGTAGTTAGAATGTTGGGGAGCTGACAGTTGCTCGCCGTTGCTCTGTGGTTCTCTCTGGGTACTCCAGCTTCCTCCACCTGTAAAATTGTCGTAGTCATGATTAGCTATTGTGCAGAAATATGTGACCTTAAAAACACCAATAAATAAATTAAATGATCTCTTTGTAAAGAGGGTATGACTTTCAATGCTAAGGAAAAGCCCTGGCCGTGATTCTACAGAATCACTCCGTCTATTTTTTTTTTTTTTAGCTCCCTTTGCCTAAAAGACCATGTGAGCTTTTGACATCACTTGGTGTCCGTCGCCGTCCGTTGTCCGGTGTCCGTAAACTTTTCACATGTTAATTTTCTTCACTGTAACCTCTGACCCGGTGTGAACCAAACTTGGCAGGAATGGTCTACGGGAGGTCCTCTACAAACGATCCTCATTTTGTTCCCGTCGGATGAAAAACATGGCTTCCAGAGACATTCTTTGATCCTGGTTGGTGGATTTTCAAAAATCTCTGAAACCGCCAGGCCAAATGTTTTGAAACTTCCCACAACTGATGACTGGGACCCCCCTCTACCAACGATCAGGTTACAAACATGACCACAATTGCGGCTTATAGTTACTATAGAAACCCTATGAGAAATCACATTTTCATCTTCTTCTCTGGAATTACTGAGCTGACGTGAACCAAACCTGGCAGGGATAGTCTATGGGAGGTCCTCTACAAACGATCCTCATTTTGTTCCCATGGGTTTAAAAACATTGCCGCCAGAGACATTCTTGGATTCTGTTTAGTGGATTTTGAAAAATCTTCTCTGAAACCACAGGGCCAAATGTTTTGAAACTTTGCATGGTTGATGACTGGGACCCCCCTCTACCAACGATCCTCATTTAATGTTGATCGGGTTGCAAACATGGCTTCAATTGCAGCTTATACATGTAGTTACTATAGAAAACCTATGGGAAATCACATTTTCATCTTCTCTGGAACTACTGAGCCGACGTGAACCAAACTTGGCAGGAATGGTCTATGGGAGGTCCTCTACAAACGATCCTCATTTTGTTCCCGTGGGTAGAAAAAACATGGCCACCAGAGGTATTCTTCGATTCTGGTTGGTGGATTTTCAAAAATCTTCTCCTCTGAAACTGCCAGGTCAAATGTTTTGATACTTCACATAAATGAGTACTAGGATCCCCTCTACCAATCTACCCTCTACCAATGATCCTCATTTAAGGTTGACCGGGACGTAAACATGACTGCAATTGCAGCTTATAGTTACTATAGAAACCCTATGGGAAATCACATTTTCATCTTCTTCTCTGGAACTACTGAGCCAATGAGCCAACATGAACTAAACCTGGCAGGGATAGTGTATGGGAGATCTTCTACAAACGCTCCTCATTTATGTTACCGTGCATCAAAACATGACCGCCAGAAGTAGACTTGCTGCGATTATGAAATTCCATAGTTGATTAATCAGAGCCCAAAATCGATGATTAGTCGACTTTTTTACCACATTTTTTTAACAAAGGGCCGACTAAAACAAGATGGCTGAATGGTCCTAAAGGTAGGTATAACCGGGCGTGTGGCCGTGTACATTTCAAATAACATGGTGACATAGTCAACGATCCATCATTCCCACATTATACTGTTAAGTAGGCCTGATCAGATGGAGAGGGATTTTACAACTTACAAGGACTATTCTGCTGGACCCTGTAAGGGCACTAAGGATGTAAAAAGTCCCCCCCCCCCCCCCTTCCACACACACACTCACGATAATTTATCAATGATGGGAAACGTGATTTTCGGATTTCCAGCACGAAAGAGTGACCCAAGGGAGCTAAATCGAGTTTTGTGATGCAAAATAGATTAAATATTTTATTGGAAACGATGCTGTTTAAAATACTGACATGTTGTTGACATGACAAGAGCAGTAATACTTGAAAATAACTTTCATATTTTCCAAAAAAAAAAATCATTAAAGTGGGAGGTAATTACCGCAAACATTCCCGAATCGGACTTAAAAAAATGACGATTTATTTGAGGGGGGGGGGGGGGGCTAAGGCCGCCCTCCTTTACCTCCATATGGTCTAGCACTGTCGTTTATACATCCAGAAAAGTTCCCATCATGTATATACAGCATGATCACATTCTGGCAAGGCAGTGGTGTCGTTATCCATGCAGGGATAAAAAAATTTGACTTTCAAATTTAAAGTCGATCAATTGGCATGACCGACGATTCATTCAACTTTTTGCATAATCACGGTAAGCCAAGCCAGAAGCATTTTTTGATTCTGATTGGTGGATGTTGAAAAATCTTCTCCTCTAAAACCACAGGGTGCGAAACTTTGTATGGATGATGTCTGGGACCCCCCTCTACTAACGATCCTCATTTAATGTTGAGCGGGTTGCAAACATGGCTGCAATTGTGGCTTACAGTTACTATAGAAACCCTATGGGAAATCACATTTTCATCTTCTTCTCTGGAACTACTGAGCCAATGAGCCAACATGAACCAAACCTGGCAGGGATAGTGTATGGGAGATCTTCTACAAACGCTCCTCATTTATGTTACCGTGCATCAAAACATGACCGCCAGAAGTAGACTTGCTGCGATTATGAAATTCCATAGTTGATTAATCAGAGCCCAAAATCGATGATTAGTCGACTTTTTTACCACATTTTTTTAACAAAGGGCCGACTAAAACAAGATGGCTGAATGGTCCTAAAGGTAGGTATAACCGGGCGTGTGGCCGTGTACATTTCAAATAACATGGTGACATAGTCAACGATCCATCATTCCCACATTATACTGTTAAGTAGGCCTGATCAGATGGAGAGGGATTTTACAACTTACAAGGACTATTCTGCTGGACCCTGTAAGGGCACTAAGGATGTAAAAAGTCCCCCCCCCCCCCCCCCCCCCTTCCACACACACACTCACGATAATTTATCAATGATGGGAAACGTGATTTTCGGATTTCCAGCACGAAAGAGTGACCCAAGGGAGCTAAATCGAGTTTTGTGATGCAAAATAGATTAAATATTTTATTGGAAACGATGCTGTTTAAAATACTGACATGTTGTTGACATGACAAGAGCAGTAATACTTGAAAATAACTTTCATATTTTCCAAAAAAAAAATCATTAAAGTGGGAGGTAATTACCGCAAACATTCCCGAATCGGACTTAAAAAAATGACGATTTATTTGAGGGGGGGGGGGGGAGGGGGGGGGGCTAAGGCCGCCCTCCTTTACCTCCATATGGTCTAGCACTGTCGTTTATACATCCAGAAAAGTTCCCATCATGTATATACAGCATGATCACATTCTGGCAAGGCAGTGGTGTCGTTATCCATGCAGGGATAAAAAAATTTGACTTTCAAATTTAAAGTCGATCAATTGGCATGACCGACGATTCATTCAACTTTTTGCATAATCACGGTAAGCCAAGCCAGAAGCATTTTTTGATTCTGATTGGTGGATGTTGAAAAATCTTCTCCTCTAAAACCACAGGATGCGAAACTTTGTATGGATGATGTCTGGGACCCCCTCTACTAACGATCCTCATTTAATGTTGAGCGGGTTGCAAACATGGCTGCAATTGTGGCTTACAGTTACTATAGAAACCCTATGGGAAATCACATTTTCATCTTCTCTGGAACTACTGAGCTGATGTGAACCAAACCTGGCAGGTCCTCTACAAATGCTCCTCATTTTGTTACCGTGCATCGAAAAACATGGCTACCAGAAGCATTTTTAGCTCAACTTTGACGTAAGTCAGATTTAAGCTTATGCCATGGCCGTCAACAATTCAATACGGCTCGTGCTAGAGGCCATATTTATGAACCGATCTTTATGAAACTTCTTCGGTATCTTTTGTATCACCGTGGGACAAGAACAAGTGTTTTTGGGTCTGGTCCAAAATTCAAGACGGCCGCTAACAGCCATTTTGTACAAAATTAGGTGCAATCAGATTTTTGCGCAGAACTTCCATATAAAAGCGCTGATTTGAATAATTTTATGTGTGAATGTTTAGCACTATGGGATGCATCACATATAATATGTGTTTTTTTCTCGTGCGTAAATTATGCAAATTAGACTAACTTTGATGTATTTAGTGTTACTTTCAGCACTGTAACTGCAAGTTCCAATACGGCTCGGGCTGGAGGCCGTACTTATGAACCGATCTTTACGAAACTTCTTGGGTACCTTTGTTATCACCGTGGGACAAGAACGAGTGGTTTTGGGTGCGGTCCAAAATTCAAGATGGCCACCAGCAGGCATTTTGTACTTTAGTTAGTGCAATCAGTTTTTTGCACAGAACTTCTGTATGAAAGTTCTGATTTGAATAAATTTTTGTGTGAATGTTTAGTAATATGGAATACATCACATATAATACAGGTTTTTTTCTCGTGCAGAAATTATGCAAATTAGATGAACTTTGATTTATTCAGTGCTACTTATACACAGCAAGTGCACATGTCAATACGGCTTAGGCTAGAGTCTGTATTTATGAACCGATCTTCACGAAACATCTTGGGTACCTTTGTTATCACCTTGGGATGAGAACGAGTGTTTCTTGGTGTTGTCCAAATTTCGGGATGGCTGCCAGTGGCCATTTTGTACCGAAATTAGGTCCAATCAGTTTTTTGTACACAACTTCTATACGGCTCAGACTAGAGGCTGTATTTATGAACCGATCTTCACAAAACTTCTTGGGTACTTTTGTTATCACTGTGGGATGAGAACGAGTGTTTTTGGGTGCATTCCAAAATTCAAGATGGCCGCCAGCAGCCATTTTGTACCAAAATTAGTGCAATCAGTTTTTTTGTACAGAACTTCTGTACGAAAGTTCTGATTTGAATAAATTTTTGTATGAATGTTTAGTAACATGGAATACATCACATATAATACAGGTTTTTTTCTTGTGCAGAAATCATGCAAATTAGATGAACTTTGATTTTTTCAGTGCTACTTATACACTGTAAGTGCCAGGGACCAGCCGTGAGGGCGACTAGGGCGATTATGTCGATTATGTCGCCCTTCTAAGCTCAAAGTCGCCTAGAAAAATAGTTGGAGCTTTGCATGAAAACGATTATTTTCAAAAATCGAATGTGCTCGAGTGTGATAAATGGGCATTTTAATTCGTCAAATAAACGTCCATTTCATGAAATCACACGACAATCAATTGTCCATTGTCTCTTTTGGCAGATTTTTTTATTTCTATTTAAATTGTTGCGTTTCAGTCGGAGCTTCAAATGTCGAAACGAAAATAGGTGACTTACGCGACTCAACAAAATAACTCAGTTTGTAAGTAGGTTACGTCGCTTAGGATGCCGAAAATGTATACACAACGGATGTATTTTATAACACAGTATTTTTATTTCGTTTTGCTGACGACTGTTAACTGTTGGGCCGTCTATTCCCACAAAAACACGAATGGAATTGAAACACATGAAAAAAGCTTTAATGATAACAAGAAAAGCTTTGTACAGGACACAAGAGTGCATGTGTACTATCTTGAAAAAGGGTCCTCCTAAACAACGGAATGACACGAAATGACGCGGAATGACACCAGAATGCCATAAAAATGATGCGGAATGACATTTCTTTTACAAAATACTCGACCCCAGAATGTATTTTGTTTCTTTACTAACAAAGTACCTCCCAAGCAACTTTCTTACATCTGGTCCTGTTCACACTTTCAGACTTAGGAAATTATTAGCTTAGTAGACTTTGGTGAAAGGCAACCACAGGAGGGTGCTGGGGGATTGGCATGAAAAAGAGGGGAGGGGGTCATGAAGGAGAGGGTAGCAGTGGGGGATTTTCAGTCAATAATTACTTTGTGATTTTTTAACCTGGCATAGATGCCTCATAGACAACTGGACCTGGATTATTGGGACATTGATGGAAGACTACAAATTGAAAATATGAAGGGGCGGCAGGGGTGGTACATGAATATTCTTAATTTTCCCCACTTGCCTATGAAGTCTCCCTACATGACTCTGCAGTCTTCCTATTTTTTCTGGAGGGAGACATGGAGTCTCCCTAAAATTTCCCCCTAGGCTGGTCGCTGGTAAGTGCACATGTCAATTCGGCTAGGGCTGGAGGCTGTATTTATGAACCGATCTTCACGAAACGTCTTGGGTACCTTTGTTATCACCTTGGGACAAGAATGGGTGTTTTTGGGTGCGGTCCAAAATTCAAGATGGCCGCCTGTGGCCATTTTGTATCAAAATTAGTGCAATCAGTTTTTTGTACAGAACTTCTGTATAAAAGTTCTGATTTGAATAAATTTTTGTATGAATTTTTAGTAACATGGAATATATCACATATAATACAGGTTTTTTTCTCGAGCAGAAATTTTGCAAATTGGATGAACTTTGATTTATTCATTGCCACTTATACACAGTAAGTGCACTTGTCAATACGGCTTGGGCTAGAGGCTGTATTTATGAACTGATCTTCACAAAACTTCTTGAGTACCTTTGTTATCACCTTGGGACGAGAACGAGTGTTTCTGTGTGGGGTCCAAAATTCAAGATGGCTGCCAGTGGCCATTTTGTACCGAAATTAGGTCCAATCAGTTTTTTGTTCACAACTTCTATACGGCTCAGGCTAGAGGCCGTATTTATGAACCGATCTTTACGAAACTTGAGGACTGGGACACCTTCTACCAATGATCCTCATGTAATGTTGATGTAATGTTGCAAACATGGTCACAATTGCAGCTCATAGTTACAATGGAAAGCCTATGGGAAATCACATTTTTAGCCCGACTGTTTACAGTTTGGGGGGAAAGTCATGACTTCCGTCCGTCCGTCCGTTAACATTTAGAGTTTTGGTTAAAGTTTGTGGTTAAAGTTTTTTAGTCAAGGTTAAAGTTTTTTTTTCTTTTAAATTAATATTAATTACTATTGATTGTATCATTCTCATTATATTTCATGTTATTTTGTGAAATATTTAACCCTTTTTTGTATGGCAATTTAACTTAGAACTTCCAGGTTAAAGTTTTTGGTTAAAGTTTTTTTGTTTACAAAGTTACACCTTTAATTCTTTAAACAATTTACTGCAATGTTACTGTTTCTCATTTAGGACAATGTCTACTGTCTACTGAACCTTTCTACAGTGATTTTCATTTATTTTGGCATGATTTTAACCCCTTTTACACATGTTTTCAAACTTAGTTTCTTTGTATTTGAAATTAGGCTTTGCCATATACTATCTTACTTTAATTCTTGCATGGTCAATACAGCTTAATGATTGCAATTGCATCAATGATTTCTTTTATCGGTTTTAGGAAATATTTAATGGTTAACCCTTTTTTGTCAGTCTGTTCTACTTAGTATTTCCAGCTTAAAGTTTCGGATTAAAGTTTTCCTTTTCAAGGTTGTACCTTTCATTCTTCAAGCACTGTGTTACAGCGTCATTGTTTTTCATTTGGGACAAAGTCTACCGAACCTGTATACAGTGGTTTCAAATAATGTTGGCATTAATTTAACCCTTTTCAAAACGATTTCCGAACTTAGTTTCTCTAAATTTCAAATGAGACTTCTACCACATACTTTATTTTTATTATTCCCCCCCCCCCCCTTGTTAATTTTTTATTCCCCCGCCCCTCCCCCAACAGAGGGATATAGCATAGAGCTTGCTCTGTCCATCCATCCTTCTGTCTGTCCATACATCCAAACTTTGTTTAGGCATAACTTGAACAGTAGTTAACAGATTTCAATTCTTTTCAGTATATATCTCTACATCAGCAATGTCTGTGTTAAGTTCGATGACCACCATCATCCAAAGAAAATTGTTGAAGTTACTGCCCCCCCCCCCCCCCCCTCCCCCCTACTGCCAATTAGGCTTTTTTTTTCTATGCTCCAATATGTATTTTAAAGTATTTGGAGTGACTTCATGCAGAATTGGCACTTTTTTTTCTTTGGTCCAAAATGCATTTTGAAGGATTTAGAGTGACAACATGCGGAAAAAATTGACTTCTATAATCCCACCCCTCCCCTCCTCCTCTCCCTGGGGCATTTAAGCAACATTTTTTCTTTGGTCCAAAATGCATTTTGAAGGATTTAGAATGACTACATGCAGAAAAAATTTGAACTCCTCTACACCTGACACTCCAGTTTTGATTATTTGATTTCAACCAAAGTTGATCGATATATGTGTATTTTCCAGCTAGTAATACAGGCCAAGTTTGAATATGGGTTCTGCCCCCCCCCCCCCCTCCCTCATCCCCACAGTAATTTAGGCAATTATTCCCAAAATGCATTTTGAAGGATTGGGAGTATTACATGCAAAAAAAAAAAAAAAATTTTTTTTACCCCTATAGCCCAACAACAGTCAGGCTGCATGCGTGACATCACTCGAGTTATATGTAGTTCCAGGTGAGCGATTACATTCAGAGCCTCTAGTTTTTTTTTTCCCACACTTTGGAGAAGACTATTTCTCAAAGGCTCTCTTATAGATTTTTCTGACATTTTGCTTAGTCATAGACATATATAAGTTTTAGGTCTTTTAAGCTTTTCACCTTTAACTAAGCACTCTGAATGCATAAAAAATGCCCAAACTTTCATTGACCAATATCTCCTGGCCTGAATGGGCCAACGACCTGAAATTATTACAGATTTGTCATAAATACATTTTTCCACAAAGAACTGGTAACATAAGTTTACAAAAAATTCATTCTTGCCAATCATTTCCAAAAATATCCAAAAAAAGACCTGAAAATCTGACATTTTGGCCTACAATCTCGGCAATGTGAATAGCAGAACAAACATAACAGACTGAATAGCAAGAATGTAATGTATCGTTATCATAAATGCAATTTTTTTTTAGATTTTATCCACAATGAGTCCAAAATGGCCACCAAACGTGGAACCCCCCCCCCCCCCCCCCCCATTTTTTATTGACCAATATCTCCTGGTCTGAATGGGTTAATGACCTAACATTTTCACAGATTTGTCATAAATACACATTTCCATAACCAAGTGGTAACAAAAGTTTACCAAAATTATTTTTTGTACCAGAATTTTCAAAAATATCAAAAATAGCCTGAAAAATGGACATTTTGGCCTACTCTCTCGGTACTGTGAATTAGCAGAACACCAGTAATGGACTGAATAGTTAGAATATAATGTATTATTATCATAAATGGAAAAGAAATTTTGATTTTATCCACAGTGTGTCCAAAATGGCCGCTGGATGTGGTCATTTTTAGCTCAACTTTGGCAAAGCCAAATTTGAGCTTATGCCATGGCCAGTCGTCCGTCTGTCCGTCAACAATTCAATACGACTCGGGCTAGAGGCTGCATTTATGAACCGATCTTTACGAAACTTGGGTACCTTTGTTATGACCGTGGGACTAGAACGAGTGTTTTTGGGTCTGATCCGAAATTCAAGTTGGCCGCTGTCAGCCATTTTGTACAAAATTAGGTGCAATCAGATTTTTGCGCAGAACTTCCATATGAAAGCGCTGATTTGAATAATTTTTTGTATGAATGTTTAGTACCATGGGATACATCACATATAATACAGGGTTTTTTCTCGTGCGTAAATTATGCAAATTAGACTAACTTTGATTTTTTCAGTGCTACTTACACACAGTAAGTACACATGTCAATACGGCTCGGGCTAGAGTCTGTATTTATGAACCGATCTTCACGAAACGTCTTGGGTACCTTTGTTATCACCTTGGGACGAGAACGAGTGTTTCTGGGTGCGGTCTAAAATTCAAGATGGCTGCCAGTGGTCATTTTGTACTGAAATTAGGTCTAATCAGTTTTTAGCTCATCTTGACAAAGTCAAGCTGAGCTAATCTCATCGCTCTCCGTCCATCATCCGTCGTCTGTCGTCCGTCGTCCGTCAACACCATGTTTTGGTCTTCTCCTCCAAAGCCACTGGGCCAATTCAAGTGAAAGTTTGTGTGAGTGATGGTCCCAAAGGGGCATTTCATTTTTGTTCAACTCAGCATGCCCAGCCCCATAGGGAGGGAGTGGGGGAAAATGTTCCAAAATATTTTAAAAATCTTCTTCTCAAGAACCAGTGTGTACAATGACTTGATATTTGCTATGGAGCTTCCATATGAGGTGTAGAATCAAGTTTGTTCAAACAAAGTTCGTGAAGTAATATTTGGCTTTGTAATAGGAGGGGTAAGATTTTTGGCCCCACCCAAAATTTGTATTTTCTGAACCGATGGTCCAGTATGAACCAAATTTGGTTTGTGGTAGTATTGGGTCATAAGTACTTGACCCATGCAAAAAAAAAAAATTCCCACATCCCCGTGGGAACCCTGGGAGCTAAAAATAGAAATATTTTCAAACGCCCATATTTCCCAAACCCCACGGAACAGAGAGCTTTTATTTGGTATGAAGTATCCTTATGACCAGTAGAATTGAATGGTAAAATAAAATTGCCATCGGTTATGTTAGGGTGTTCTGTAATGGGAATCGAAAAAATGCTAAGTCAGCATATTTGCAAAAATTTTAAAAAATCTTTTCTCCAGAACCAATCATCAGAATCTTTTGATATTTGGTATACAGCATTCATAGGGGGGTCAGATAAAAGTTTGTTGAAATAAAGCTCATTGGTTCATATTTGGGCTCTCTACAGGAGCCCGAAGTTTTAACATAGGGTAATATGGGGAATATTCTTTAAAAATCTTCTTCTTCAGAACCACCAGTCAGAATCTTTTAATATTTGGTATACATCATTGTTATGAGGGTCAGATTCTAGATTGTTCAAACCAAGTCCCTAGGTTAATATTTGAGCTTCCTACGGAAGCCCAAATTTTATCTTTGTTCAATGTGGAGGGTAATTTAAAAAAATCTTCTTCTTCAGATCCATCAGTCAGAATGCTTTGATATTTGGTATGCAACATCTCTATGGGGGTCAGATTCAAGTTTGTTTAAATCAGATCCCTAGGTATATATTTGGGCTCACTATGGTAGCCCAAATTTTTACTTAGTGCAATATGAGAAAATTTCTTTAAAAATCTTCTTCAGATCCACCAGTCGGAATGCTTTTATATTTGGTATACAACATCTCTAGGGGGGTCAGATTCCAGGTTGTTCAATTTGAGTGCCTAGGTTAATATTTGGGCTCCATATGGGAACATGAAATTTAACTTAGTACAATATGAGGGAATTTCTTAAAAAATCTTCTTCAGATTCACTTGTCAGAATGCTTTCACATTTGGTATACAACATCTCTAGGGGGGTCAGATTCAAGTTTGTTCAAATCGGATCCATAGGTTAATATTTGGGCTCGCTATGATAGCCCAAATTTGAACTTAGTGCAATTCGAATAAATTTCTTTACAATTTCTCTTCTTCAGATCCAACAGTCAGAATGCTTTCATATTCGGTACACAACATCTCTAGGGAAGTCAGATTTAACTGTGTTCAAATCAAGAGCCTGGGTTAATATTTGGGCTCTCTATGGGAGCCAGAATTGGCCATTTTGCTGAAGAATTAAAAATTTTGTATTCAGTACCCTCTAGAGGTACTAAGATTAATCCACATAGGTTGTATCAAGGGGCTTCATAGGGGAGCTCTACATTTTACTTATGATCACCTGAAGAAAAGGCATGATGCCCAGATTATTTTTGTCACTCCTGAGGGACTCAAGGATTAACAGTGTAGCCTATGGAGATGGCTTGCTTAATGTAGACTCATTCTTGGACTCTGTTTAAATTGTGTCCTGTACAAGATGAGCGCTTCAGGCCCCGTGGGGCCTCTTGTTTGTACACAACTTCTATACGGCTCAGGCTAGAGGCCGTATTTATGAACTGATCTTTACAAAATTTCTCGGGTACCTTTGTTATCACCGTGGGATGAGAACGAGTGTTTTTGGGTGTGGTCCAAAATTCAAGATGGCCACCAGCAGCCATTTTGTACCAAAATTAGTGCAGTCGGTCTTTTGTACAGAACTTCTGTATGAAAGTTCTGATTTGAATAAATTTTTGTTTGAATGTTTAGTGAAATACATGACATATAGTACAGGTTTTATTAGCTCACCTGACTGAAAGTCAGGGTGAGCTTTTCTGATCACTTTTCGTCCGTCGTCCGTCGTCCGGCGTCCGTCGTCCGTCGTCCGGCGTGAAGGTGGTGTTTGGGTCTTTTTCTTCCAAACCACTGGCCGCATGTTAATGAAATTTCATGTGAGTAGGGGTTATATAGCGGCATTTTGATTTTTGGGCAAATTAGGTTTCGGCTCATATTGAGCAGAGGGGTGGGGCAAAAATGCTCCAATTCTTAAAAAATCTTCTTCTCAAGAACCAGCAATAGCAGAGACTTGATATTTGGTATGCAGCTTCCTTTTGAGGTGTAGACTCAAGTTTGTTCAAGAGAAGTTTGTAGGTCTATACTTGGCGATGTTATGGGAGGAGCAAAAATTTTGGCCCCACCCCAAATTTCTATTTTTTAAACCGAGAGGCCAATTTGAACCAAATTTTATGTGAGGGCTTATTGGGTCATAAGTACCTAATTTATGCAGAAATTTTTTTTCCTGTAGCCCCGTGGGAACCGCAGGAGCTAAAAATAGAAAAAAATTAAAACGCCCATATCTCCAAAACTGCACGGCACCGAGAATTTTTATTTGGTGTGAAGCTTCCTTAGGACCAACAGAAAGAACTGGTAAAAAAAAATTGCCATCGGTTTTATCATAGGGTACAGTTTCGGGACTTTGAAAAAATGCTGAGTCAGCACTTTTTAACACTGTAGGCAATGGGAAAAACATTAAAAAATCTTCTTCTCCAGATCCAGCAGGCAGAATCTTTTGATATTTGGTATGCAACATTGGAGGGTGGATCTGATTCAAGTTTGTTCGAATCGGCCCCCTGGGTTCATATTTGGGCTCAGTATAGGAGCCCGATTTCGAACTTAGTGCATTTCAGGCAAATTTCTTAAAAAATCTTCTTCTCCAGATGCAGCAGGCAGAATCTTTTGATATTTGGTATGCAACATTGTGGGGGTGGATCTGATTCAAGTTTGTTCAAATTGGCCCCCTGGGTTTATATTTGGGCTCAGTATAGGAGCCCAAATTTGAACTTACTGCATTTCAGGTAAATTTCTTTGAAAATCTTCTTCTCCAGATCCAGCAGGCAGAATCTTTTGATATTTGGTATGCAACATTGTGGGGTGGATCTGATTCAAGTTTGTTCAAATCGGCCCCTTGGGTTTATATTTGGGCTCAGTATAGGAGCCCAAATTTGAACTTAGTGCATTTCAGGCAAATTTCTTTGAAAATCTTCTTCTCAAGATCCAGCAGGCAGAATCTTTTGATATTGGGTATGCAACATTGTGGGGTGGATCTGATTCAAGTTTGTTCAAATCGGCTCCCTGGGTTTATATTTGGGCTCAGTATAGGAGCCCAAATTTGAACTTAGTGCTTTTCAGGCAAATTTCTTAAAAAATCTTCTTCTCCAGATCCAGCAGGCAGAATCTTTTGATATTTGGTATGCAACATTGTGGGGTGGATCTGATTCTATTTTGTTCAAATCGGCTCCCTAGATTCATATTTGGGCTCACTATAGAAGCTCGAATTTGAACTTAGTGCATTTCAGGCAAATTTCTTCAAAAATCTTCTTCTCCAGATCCTGCAGGCAGAATCTTTTGATATTTGGTATGCAACATTGTGGGGTGGATCTGATTCCAGTTTGTTCAAATCAGCCACCTGGATTCATATTTGGGCTCACGATAGAAGCCCAAATTCGAACTTAGTGCATTTCAGGCAAATTTCTTTGAAAATCTTCTTCTCAAGATCCAGCAGGCAGAATCTTGTGATATTTGGTATGCAGCATCCTTAGGGGGGTGAGATTCAAGTTTGTTCAAGCCCTGTCCCTAGGTCCATATTTGGGCTCACTGTGGGAGCTTGAATTGTAACTTTGTTCGAAATGAGGAATTTTCTTAAAAAATCTTCTTCTTCAGATCCAGCAGTCCGAATGGTTTGATATGTGGTGAGTAGCATCCTTGGGGGGAGGGGGGGATTCAAGTGTGTTAAAGCCAAGTCCATGGGTCCATATGTGGGCTCCCTGTGGGAGCCCAAATTATAACTTAGTCAATATGAGGAATTTTTCTTTAAAAATCTTCTTCTTCAGATTCAGCAGTTGGAATGTTTTGATATTTGGCATGGAGCAACCTTGGGGGCTGAGATTCAAGTTTGTTCAAGCCAAGTGGTTCATATTTGGGCTCACTATGGGAGCCTGAATGACAACTTAGTTCAAAATGAGGAATTTTCTTTAAAAATCTTTAGATCCAGCAGATGAATGCTTTTGATATTTTTTATGCAGCATCCTTAGGGGGGTAAGATTCAAGTTTGTTCAAGCCATGTCCCTAGTTCCATATTTGGGCTGATTGTGGGAGCTCGAATTGTAACTTGGTTCAAAATGAGGAATTTTCTTTAAAAATCTTCTTCTTCAGATCCAGCAGTCGGAATGTTTTGATATTTGGTGTGCAGAATCCTTAGGGGAGTGAGATTCAGGTTTGTTAAAGCCAAGTCCCTGGGTTCATATATGGGCTCCCTGTGGGAGCCCGAATTATGACTTAGTTCAGTATGAGGAATATTCTTTAAAAATCTTTTTTTAGATCCACTGGTCAGAATATTTGGATATTTGGTTTCAGCTTTTCTTAGGAGGAGCAGATGCAACTTGTGGAAATCAATTCTCTGGGTTGATATTTAGGCTACCATGTCAGGTGAGCGCCCTCAGGCCCCCTGGGGCCTCTTGTTTCTTGTGCAGAAATTATGCAAATTAGATGAACTTTGATTTATTCAGTGCTACTTATACACTGTAAGTGCACATGCCAATACGACTCGTGCTAGAGGCTGTTATGAACCGATCTTCACAAAACTTCTTGGGTACCTTTGTTATCACCTTGGGACGAGAACGAGTGTTTCTGGGTGCGGTCCAGAACTCAAGATGGCTGCCAGTGGCTATTTTGTACCAAAATTGGGTCCAATCAGTTTTTTGTCACATCTTCTATACAGCTCGTATTTATGAACTGATCTTCACGAAACTTCTTGTGTCCCTTTGTTTTCACCTTGGGACAGGAACGAGTGTGTTTTGGGGTGCCTTTGTTATCACTGTGCTATGAGAACAAATATTTTGGGTTCAGTCAGACCCACTCTGGGACTAAAAGATTTCTTTTCAAGTTTAGCATGTGACTGTCACCCACCTTTACAATACTTTACCTATACATTTGTTACAGACTACGGTCAGTATTTATGTACAGACCGTTACAATACTTTATATGTACCTTTGTTACCAGGTCATTACCTAGATGTTTGTCATTGCTGTGTCACATTCTATACATGTACATGTCTTACCAAGTTAAGCTACAGTGTCATTGACACTCTCATTGAAATCCTCGATCTCATGACAGACAAATGATGGGTTAACATATAACAATTACATTACTGTACTCCGTCACAGTGATCATATTGGAATGACATACATATTAGGAATGTGGGCTATCCCTGTTTAGGTCCGCTTTGAGGGAAAGAGACATGAGTTTTGGACAGCTTGAAACAACCAAAATATAGTAGTGGCACACCAGCCATATTAGGGGCTGATGTGCAATCAGCGAAGCTCAAACGTGTGTCACGGAGACGTTTAAACTTGTGTCAGCTGTGGACATTGGGAATGTTCCCCAGTACAACGTAATCCTCACTATACCTAGGCATAAAAAATCGAGACCCGTTGAGGCGCTTACCTTGCATGCCCATCTGTGCACCACCTGTATGCTCCGTTGTGTTGAGCTGAGAATGTCATGGTATAATGTAATTGCTGTCAGGATTCCTGAGAGCTTATTAAATGCTAAACGAGGCGTTTGAACAGTTGAACGCAGTTAATCATAAAATTGTCGTTTGCATGTGTGTCTGAAACATCAACAATGAATGGCAGCAAAACGATAACAAATGCACTAAGAGAATCACAATAAGTATAACTAACAGCGCTCACAATTTCTAGTAAAACATGAACATACATTTACGTATATTACTAAGACAGGCAGCAGAAAAGCATCAAGAACATTTAAAGCTTCACTGACACCCCCATAACTGAACAGAGTAGTTGATTCTAAAATCCATATAAGGCAATTACTGCATAGCACCTGAACAGATTGTTTACCCTTGCAGTACACACTGGAACACTGTATGGAATCCACTACGGGTGTTTTTGTTTAGACTCTTCCGGTTGAGAGACACTGACAAGATCGGGCATGGGAGATGTTTGTTTTATTGATCATTTTCGAAAAAACTTTCACAAAACTATCCCATGTGCATGTGTAGATGTGCAATCTACCTTCATGTTCTGCGAGCTAAGCTCAGATAGCTTATTTTATCTCTAAAAAAGTCAATTTTTAGCTTAACTTGACAAAGTCAAGATAAGTTATTGCCATCACGCATGCGGATGTCTGTTAGTCTGTGAGTCTGTTCACATTTTCCTTTAGCATAGGCTACACCCCATAGTTCTTGTCTGATCGTCACAAAATTTCCTATGCAGGTTTGAGGTAGAGATGGGCGGTTAACCAAAAATTCTGCTCAGTTTCGGTTGTTGAAAAAAAAACTGAAACCGAAACCGTGCAGGTAAAAAAAAACGTACTTTCGGTTTCCGTATATTTTCCTATAACTCTCAGTCATGGCTGACAACACGCTCAGTATGCTCTCTGGCGATCAGTCAAAAAATATTGAAAAGGACGACAAAAGTCATGTATGTCGGTACTTTGAACGGCAGGGTTGCAAAAGTAAATATGCCACCTGCAAACTCTGCTCGAAGATGATAACAGCCGAATATGGAAACACGAGTAACTTAAAAAGACACATTGAATGCAAACACAAAAATGAATATGCTGACTTGAAGAAATTCATGGATGCAAAAGCGTCTGCAAAACGCCCACTGATGGTGAGTACGGAATATCATAAGATGTCACCAACCTGAAATGAAGTATACAGTATACACTCTACTCCACTCCGCTGGGTGGCTTGACTGGGCTTGGGGCCAAATTTTGTTCCCATATTTTTTAAAGAAAAATTTTCCAACTCTCAACGTCGACACTGTGGAAGCTGAAAGTTGAAACAAATTACTTTTTCGCCGAGTCTCTCGACTGACTCGAGTGTGATGTCATACCCATGGGGCGGAGTGAACAGTGAGATTGACAGATCCTGAAGTCATTTGCCAAGTTGTGTAATTTACGCCGTAGATCAATCTGATCAAAATCATATCAACTTGAATCAAATCAAACACGGTGAAACGCAAAATCGAGTGTATGGTGTGTGTGACTGTATGTGTGCGTGTGTGGGTGGGGTGGGCAGGCCACAGGCATTTAAGCTGGTTGGGGCAACATGTGCGGGGGGTTTAACGCTGTGAAATCAGCGAACTGACAACTCGAGTGAGTGTGCTGTTTGTGTAGGTGACAGTATAAACGCCAGTATTCCCCACCCCACCCACGGGTATTGCCCAGTACCCACCCACCCCACCCGCCTCATGACTATGAAGTATGAATTGAATGAATTCCCGGCTACATGCCTGATTGCATGACACAACAATCATGATGTTCATGGCATGTGAGAAACTCTCAGATTTAAACTTACTGTCCTAAGGGAGACTTCTCTTTTAACAGGAGAGATATTGATGTATTTCTAATTTTTCTTCCTGCTGAAAAAAATCACTCAAATCTAATGATTGACGGGATTCTTTACTGTAATAAAGCAAACCAACATTGAATATAACTCATTCTCTCAACAAAATAAACATCATTTCGCGGTAAACCCTGAAAACTTATATTCTGAATAAAATCCTTTCCCCTTACGAAACGGAACACATTTGGGGATGCACCATTTTTAGCTCAACTTTGGCGAAGCCAAATTTGAGCATATACCGTGGTCCGTCTGTCCGTCTGTCTGTCAACAATTCAATACGGCTTGGGCTAGAGGCTGTATTTATGAACCGATCTTTATGAAACGGCTTGGGTACCTTTGTTATGACCGTGGGACGAGAACGAGTGTTTTTGGGTGCAATCCGTAATTCAAGTTGGCCGCTGGCGGCCATTTTGTACAGACTTAGGTGAAATCAGATTTTTGCGCAGAACTTCCATATGAAAGCGCTGATTTGAATAATTTTTTGTAGGAATGTTTAGTACCATGGGATACATCACATATAATATGGGTTTTTTTTCTCGTACGTAAATTATGCAAATTAGACTAACTTTGATGTATTTAGTGTTAATTTCAGCACTGTAAGTGCAAATGCCAATACGGCTCGGGCTAAAGGCCGTATTTATGAACCGATCTTTACAAAACTTCTTGGATACCTTTGATATCACCGTGGGATGAGAACGAATGTTTTTGGGTGTGGCCCGAAATTCAAGATGGCCGATGGCAGCCAATTTGTTCGAAATAAGGTGCAATCCGATTTTTGCACAGAACTTCCATATGAAAGTGCTGATTTGAAAAATTTTGTGTGTGAATGTTTAGTACCATGGGATACATCACATATAATACTGGTTTTTTTCTCGTGCAGAAATTATGCAAATTAGATGAACTTTGATTTTTTCAGTGCTACTTACACTCAGTAAATATACATGTCAATACGGATCGGGCTAGAGGCTGTATTTATCAACCGATCTTCACAAAACTTCTTGGGTACCTTTGTTATCACATTGGGACGAGAACGAGTGTTTCTGAGTGCGGCCCAAAATTCAAAATGGCTGCCAGTGGCCATTTTGTACCGAAATTAGGTCCAATCAATTTTTTTGTCACAACTTCTATACAGCTCGTATTTATGAACTGATCTTCATGAAACTTCTTGGGTACTTTTGTTTTCACCTTGGGACAGGAATTATTGTGTTTTGGGGTGCCTGTGTTATCACTGTGCTATGAGAACAAATATTTTGGGGTTCAGTCAGACCCACTCTGGGACTTAAAGATTTCTTTTCTAGTTTAGCATCTGACTGTTACCCTCCTTTACAATACTTTACCCATACATTTGTTATAGGCTACGGTCAGTATTTATGTACAGACCGTTACAATACTTTATATGTACCTTTGTTATCAGGTCATTACCTAGATATTTGTCATTGCCGTGTCACATACTATACATGTACATGTCTTGACAAGTTGAGCTACAGTGTCATTGACACTTTCATTTCATATGTGAACTAAACTTTCTTCATCCCTCATTGGCCTTGTTCCAGATAGTACTCGTTGGTCTGTTTGGGGTTCAGACTGAAAACGGTTCCCCAGGAGCAAGTAAAATACCAAATCAAATTGACAAAGTAGATCAATTCTCTTTTTATTTTGTTCTTATTAGCTTAACTTGACATAGTTCCGTTCTTGGCCCTTTTTTATTTCTCGTGTACATCAACGACATAGCCGACTGTATCGAGTCTGTTGTTCGACTGTTCGCTGACGATACTTGTCTGACAGAGTCATCTTCTGATACTCATAGAATTCAGTCTAAAATGAACACCGAACTCCAAAAAATTAACAAATGGGCTGACACGTGGTTGGTCACATTTAATGCTAAAAAAACTAACGTAATACTATTTACACTCAGCAGGGATGTTATATTTCCAAATATTGTTTTCAACAGCGAAACATTAGATTTTGTTGCTGTCCACAAACATTTGGGGTTATCTATTCAATCCAACTTAAGTTGGGAAGCCCATATTGATGATATCTGTAAAAAAGCTTGTGCAAGACTTTCTCAGTTGAGAAAATTGAAGCACATTTTTAACCGACAGATCCTGGGAAAGATGTATAATGCTTTCGTGCTACCAATATTAGAGTACGGTAGTCCTGTTTGGTGCAGCGCCTTGAGGATATACACTGCGATGCCGCACGAATCGTATCGGGCCTGACACGATCAGTATCACGCGATCGCCTCTTGTTAGAAGTTGGGTGGAATAATCTAGAAACAAGAAGATACGTTCAAAAGATGTGTATCTTTTACAAAATCATACACAACGATGTGCCAGATTTTCTCTATGAACTTCTACCACCACGGGTTTGTGACACATCGTCTTATAACCTCTGCAATTCGTCAAATTTTATGCCTTACAGCATGCGAACTGAGCTATTTAAACGATCATTCTTTCCGTCTTGCACGGAAACGTGGAACAATTTATCCCAATCAGTGCGAAATTGCTCATCGCTTACTGAATTCAAAAAACTCATATCGCCCCCCCCGTATGCAGACCACCTGCATATTTCTCGCATGGTTCTAGAAAACACAATATCATTCACAGTAGAATTAGAACCGGGTGTAGTGATCTGAGAAGTGATAAATTCCTCAATTACATCTCTGAATGTCCATATTGTCCACATTGTATAACTGTTGTTGAGGACACAGAACATTATTTCCTTGTCTGTCCATCTTATTCAAACGCTCATAACGCTCTTATTGGTAATTTATCAAATCTTAATATTACTCTGAATTCGGTGGATAATCTTCTGTACGGTGATCTGGTGTTAGAAACCAAAACTAACACTTTGATTTTTAAATTTGTGCAACAATTTATTTGTAGCACTGGGAGGTTCGACAACAAGTTTCCCATCTAATATTTGTAAAACAATGCTGACTCAAGGTATCCACTCAATATAGAATACGCATGGAGGGGTTGCGGAATGGACGCGTCATCGGGGTGACGTTGAGCCAGCGCATTGGTACACAGATTGTGCAGTCACGATGATAGTCACGGTTGCGCTGTTTTTAGGCCTGAGTCGCTGACGCGGCGTTTTCTCTACCTTTTGTGTGAATCAGCAAGGATCTAATGAGACACGTCCATAAGCTGTAGTACAGAAGGCGAAGAAATGATGATTATTATTATTATTATTATTATTATTATTATTATTATTATTATTATTATTATTATTATTTTAACACATCCTAATTAGATCATTGCCCAAGGGGCCTTTGGCTTTGTATATTAATTGATTCAAATCCAGAGAGATACAGAATGCAAAAGGGACATCAACAGCTTTTCTTTCTTTCTTTCTTTCTTCCTTTTTCTGTATTTGTTTAGTGCTACATATTCATATTTATTTATACACATACGCACATATATATAAACCCATTCAAATAGTTTATTTTACATTTATGAATTTCAAAAAACTTGTTTGTTTCGCCATTGTAACATTTTCTGTATTCATGTTATGGGAGCGGAGGTTTCTACTAAGTGGAAAGCACTTGTCCTCCTATCCCTTTTTGCTCAATAGTTATGGCAAATAAAATATGTTTAAAAGTAAGATAAGCTATTGCCATCACGCATGCGGAAGTCTGTGAGTCTGTTCACATTTTCCTTTAGCACGGGCTACACCCTGCAGTTCTTGTCTGAGCGTCACAAAATTTCACGAAATTTGGGGTCATGTCTAGATGAGAACGTCCCCTTTTGGTCTCGATCGTGCAACCGGTATGGCTGCCCGAGCCCAAAACCCGAAAACCATTAGCACAGTCTACAGGTCGTATTTATGAAGGGATTTCATTGTAACTTGGTAGGATACCTCTATATAATGTCTAGATGAGAACGTCCCCTTTTGGGCATTATCTATCAACTGTGATGGCTGCCCAAGCCCGAAACCCAAAAACTTTCAGCACAGTCTGCAGGTCATGTTTAATGTTGAGGGATTTCATTGTAACTTGGTAGGATGACTCCTTATGATGTCTAGATGAGAATTTCCCCATTTGGGCATGATCTGCCAACCATGACGACTGCCCGAGCCCAAAACCCGAAAACCTTTAGCACAGTCTACAGGTCATATTTATAGAGGAATTTCATTGTAACTTGGTGGGTTGACTTCTTATAATGTCCAGATGAGAAAGTTCCCTTTTGGACGTGATTGGGCAACTGTGATGGCTACAGGGGCCCGAAGCCCGAAAACCTTTAGCGCAGTCTAGAGGTCATATTTATGAAGGGATTTCATTGTAATTTGGTAGGATGACTCCAAATAATGTCTAGATGAGAATATCCCATTTTGATCGTGATCATTCAGCCTTGATGGGTGCACGAGCCCAAAAACCTTTAGCATAGGCAAAAGGTCATATTTATGTAAGGATTTCATTGTAACCTGTTAGGTTGACTTCATATAATGCCTAGATGATGACATCCCCTTTTGGTCATCATTGGTCAGCTGTGATGGCTACAAGTGCCCGAAGCCCGAAAATCTTGAGCACAGTTTACAGGTCATATTTATGAAGGGATTTCATTGTAACTTCGTAGGATCACTCCAGATGATGCCCAGATGAGATTCAACCATGATGGCTGCCTGAGCCCGAAGCCCAAAAACCTTTAGCACAGTCGACAGGTCATATTTATGAAGGGATTTCATTGTAACTTGGTAGGTTGACTTCATATAATGTCTAGATGAGAACATCCCCTTTTGGATATGATTGGGCAACTGTGACGGCTACAGGGGCTCAAAGCCCGAAAACCTTTAGAACAGTCTACAGGTCATAATTATGAAGGGATTTCATTGTAGCTTGTTAGGTTGACTCCATATAATGCCTAGATGATGACATCCCCTTTTGGTTGTGATTGGTCAGCTGTGATGGCTACAAGTGGCTGAAGCCCGAAAACCTTGAGCACAGTCTACAGGTCATATTTATGAAGGGATTTCATTGTAACTTCGTAGGATCACTCCAGATGATGCCCAGATGAGAATGTCCTCCTTTTGGTTGCGATCATTCAACCATGATGGCTGCCAAAGCCCAAAGCCCAACAACCTTTAGCACAGTCTACAGGTCATATTTATGAAGGGATTTCATTGTACCTTGGTAGGTTTGACTTCATATAATGTCTAGATGAGAATGTCCCCTTTTGGACACGCTTGGGCAATTGAGGCAGCTACAGGGGCCCGAAAACGTTTAGAACAGTCTGCAGGTCATAATTATGAAGGGATTTCATTGTAACTTGGTAGGATGACTCCAAATAATGTCTAGATAAGAACGGCCCCTTTTGGTCGCGATCATTCAGCCTTGATGGCTGCCCGAGCCCAAAAACCTTTAGCATGTCTGTAGGTCGTATTTATGGAAGGATTTCATTGTAATTTGTTCGGTTGACTCCATATAATGCCTAGATGGTGACATTCCCTTTTGGTCGTGGTTGGTCAACTGTGATGGCTACAGGTGCCCGAAGCCCGAAAATCTTGAGCACAGTCTACAGGTCATATTTAGGAAGGGATTTCATTGTAACTTCGTAGGATCACTCCAGATGATGCCCAGATGAGAATGTCCCCTTTTGGTTGCGATCATTCAACCATTATGGCTGCCCGAGCCTAAAGCCCGAAAACCTTTAGCACAGTCTTCAGGTCATATTTATGAAGGGATTTCATTGTAACTTGGTAGGTTGACTTCATATAATGTCTAGATGAGAACAGTCCCTTTTGGACACCATTAGGCAATTGTGACGGCTACAGGGGCCTGAAGCCCGAAAACCTTTAGCACAGTCTACAGGTGATATTTATGAAGGGATTTCATTGTACCTTTGTAGGATGACTCCAAATAATGTCTAGATGCGAACGTCCCATTTTGGTCACGATCATTCAGCCTTGATGGCTACCCGAGCCCAAAACCCCAAAACCTTTCGCATAGTCTATTGGTCATATTTGTGGAAGGATTTCATTGTAACCCGTAAGTTTGACTCCATATGATGCCTAGATGATAACATCCCCTTTTGGTCGTGATTGGTCAACTGTGACAACTTCAGGGGCCCGAAGCCCAAAAACCTTGAGCACAGTCTACAGGTCATATTTATGAAGGGATTTCATTGTAACTTCGTAGGATCACTCCAGATGATGCCCAGATGAGAATGTCCCCTTTTGGTTGCGATAATTCAACCATGATGGCTGCCAAAGCCCAAAAACCTTTAGCACAGTCTACAGGTCATATTTATAAAGGGATTTCATTGTAACTTGGTAGGTTGACTTTATATAATGTCTAGATGAGAATGTCCCCTTTGGACGCAATTGGGAAACTGACGGCTACAGGGGCCCGAAGCCCGAAAACCTTTAGCGCAGTCTACAGGTCATATTTATGAAGGGATTTCAATGTCACTTGATAGGATGACTCATTTTGGCATAATTTCACTGTAACTTAGTAACTTTCGTTGATATATGTTAACTGTGAGGGCCACATACATTAACTGCAAGGTCATATTAACCCACCCCTCAGCTCTTTAGTACAGTGTACACCTCATATTATTTTTATCAAAAACATAGCATACAGGGAACAGAAATGAACATATTCCCAATTATCACAATTCTTGTCTTATTTCATAATCTTTTCATAAACATTGAACATTATCCTTTTCATCAAACACAACACACAATTTAAGCTACAGTGTCATTGACACTTTCATTGACAATGTGAAACAGAATCTGGGAATGTAAAAAAGCCAATAACTGAAAATTTACTTTTGTGTTAATCAAGTCCCTTTGCTGGAAGTTTGAGCAGTGGCTGAAGTAGAGGTTATGACTTACAGAATTTGATGTTATTACACCATTGATTAAACGTTTTAAGTAATGTTTTCAGTCGCAGGGGAGGGGGGTGGGTGGCAGGCTTGTCATTTTGAAAATTTCAGGAGAGCCATAATGGTTAGCCTCAAATCACCTCAGGAGGGCCATTTTGGGTTCACCTAAAATGACCCCAGTAGGGTCATTTATAATTTGTGGGGGCCATTTTGTTTCATCCTGATAGGTAGACAACTAATATCATTTTAAGTTACATGATTTGTGTAATTATGATGTACGTCATCACGTATTGCATAGATGCAGGCTTAAATATTTGGATGCAAGATACCAGGTTACCCATGACACTCACCAACAGTGAGTGTTATAGTTATCTTGCATCCAAATAACCAATCCCGCATCTATACACCACATGATAACTGTAAAAGCCAGTGCACTGTGCTCACCGCCAGATGCCAATAACTTGGGACAAAACAATTAGATTTGGGGACGAATCATCCCGGCTATGATTTTGGGCCGAAACGTCCCAGGCAAATCGTCAGGGGTCGAACTTGCTTGGGGATGATGCATCCTGTAATCGCGCGTGACACGAGAGTTGTTTCAGACTAATGTACAATGTAATAACTAATTACAACTTTGGAATTGGTAGACCGTCGGCTCATATTTGGAAAGTTACTGTCTCTGGGTGACTGCATTGACGACACACTACAAACTTCACAAACTGCGCTTTGTTACATGTACCTCTTTCAATCCGCGAAAAGTGCTGTTTGAGGAGGCTGCTTTTGAGGTTCCTTCGACTGAATTAATGGGCCGCAGAAATCAGGGTTAGGTGGACGTTTACCGTCCACAGAATTTTGAACTCAGACGGGCGACTGCGGCCCGGGGAGTTCGCCCACCTCAATATGGCAAGTCTGGGGGGGGGGGGGGGGGGGGGGGGAGGCAGGGGCTGATAATTTCGACGATCAAACTTTGTTTTAGGTGGTCATGTAATATTCAGATGAAGTGGAACTGATTATGTTACACACTAGTGGCTAATATAGTTTAATTTTGCATGATCTACGAGTATGATGTCTAGATGTGAACTTCCCCATTGGACCATAATTTGTCAACCGTGATGGTTGCCCGAGTCCAAAACCACAGAGAGAGAGGTGGCTTCATGCTATTTCTGTCAACAGATTATATAGTACACATAGATTTTTGCAACCTTTTGGTGCCAATAGCGATCAAAATTGATGTTGATCCATCTTACACACAATGTGATTATGCATGGAAGAAAGTTAAATTAAGGATTTTAAATTTCACTATATTTGGTGAACAGGAAAAGAACTTTCTGAAAATACTCCTTGACATTGGTCTTCTTTTTCTAATAGCAGACTTCACCAAGCCTTCTTTACGTCACAAATATAGTACGGCTACAGTCAAATTTTTTTTTCGTAAATATACAATTGTGAGGCCTGCATGTTTGTTGATGTGAATATATTTTTGTTGTCAAATATAATTTTCCAGTTTTTGGCTCACCAACGTTAGTTGTGTGAGACTATGACATAGCCCTCATGTCAGCGTCGGCGTCCGCTCTCAAATATTTTGAACTTTTGTGTACAGGTTTTGATTTTTTGGCTTTTTAAAATTTTTTTTAGTTTCTGCATATTGCTATGGTGGTTCACTATAACATTTAACTCTTTTCCAGGGTATTTTGTCTTAATTTTAACCCTTTGAATCAAATTTTAGACTTATTTTGATGTTTGTGTGCAGGTTTTGATGTTTTTTTTTTCCTTTCTTCCAAGTGGAGATTTCCCTTGCAGCATATGTCCATGCTTTCTATTGTATGTAAACATGCATCTTAGGGCTATGTTTGTATTATTTAACCCTTTTCCTGCTGAATTACTTCAATTTTGGACTTCTATGTACAGCTTTTGGACTTAGGCTTACAGCTTCTTACTTTTATGTACAGGTTGTGATGAAAAAAAACAATTTCAAGTGAGGTTGACCTCACTGCATATTGCAGTGGTGGTTATTATAACATTGATATCTTTCCAGTGCATTTTTAAAAATTGTTTAACCCTTTGAATAGATTTTTAGACTTATTTTGACGTTTGCGTGCAGGTTTTCATGGATTTTTTAGCTCAACTTGACAAAGTCAAGCTGAGCTATTGCCATCACTTCTCGTCCATCGGCGTACGTACGTACGTACGTACGTACGTACGTACGTTAGTACGTACGTCCACAATTTCCTTTGGCACACCTCACAGGTCACATTTATGATCAGATTACTTTGAAACTTGGTATGATTGTTTGGGGTGACCTCTAGAT
Organism: Pictodentalium vernedei; assembly: GCA_031216915.1. Taxonomy (NCBI): domain Eukaryota; kingdom Metazoa; phylum Mollusca; class Scaphopoda; order Dentaliida; family Dentaliidae; genus Pictodentalium; species Pictodentalium vernedei. Next base: position 571,286,424 of record CM062296.1, read on the forward strand.
GGGAGCTATCGATTTTCTTCAATTTCCATCAAAAAATGTTGCCGCGGCCAACGTTCTTAGAACTTAGTTTAGTCAAACCACAATATTTCCCTTTGGCACACCCTACAGGGCACATTTATGATTTGATTGCTTTGAAACCTGGTATGCTTATTTAGGGTGACCTCTAGATGGGAGCTATCGATTTTCTTCAATTTCCGGCAAAAAATGTTGCCACGGCCAACGTTTGTAGAACTTAGTTTAGTCAGACCTCAATATTTCCCTTTGGCACACCCTACAGGGCACATTTATGAGCAGATTGCTCTGAAATCTGGTATGCTTGTTTGGGGAGACCTCTAGATGGGAGCTATCGATTTTCTTCAATTTCTGTCAAAAAATGTTGCCGCGACCAACGTTCTTAGAACTTAGTTTAGTCAGAAGACTCAATATTTCCGTTTGGCACACCCTACAGGGTACATTTATGATCGGATGGCTTTGAAACCTGGCATGCTTGTTTGGGGTGACCTCTAGATGGGAGCTATCGATTTTCTTCCATTTCCGTCAAAAAATGTTGCCGCGGCCAACGTTCTTAGAACTTAGTTTAGTCAAACCACAATATTTCCCTTTGGCACACCCTACAGGGCACATTTATGATTTGATTGCTTTGAAACCTGGTATGCTTGTTTAGGGTGACCTCTAGATGGAAGCTATCGATTTTCTTCAATTTCCGGCAAAAAATGTTGCCACGGCCAACGTTCTTAGAACTTAGTTTAGTCAGAAGACTCAATATTTCCCTTTGGCACGCCCTACAGGGTACATTTATGATCGGATTGCTTTGAAACCTGGCATGCTTGTTTGGGGTGACCTCTAGATGGGAGCTATCGATTTTCTTCAATTTCCGTCAAAAAATGTTGCCGCGGCCAATGTTTTTAGAACTCAGTTTAGTCAGACCACAATATTTCCCTTTGGCACACCCTACAGGGCACATTTATGATTTGATTGCTTTGAAACCTGGTATGCTTGTTTGGGGAGACCTCTAGATGGGAGCTATCGATTTTCTTCAATTTCCGTCAAAAAATGTTGCCGCGGCCAACGTTCTTAGAACTTAGTTTAGTCATAAGACTCAATATTTCTCTTTGGCACACCCTACAGGGCACATTTATGATCGGATTGCTTTGAAACCTGGCATGCTTGTTTGGGGTGACCTCTAGATGGGAGCTATCGATTTTCTTCAATTTCCATCAAAAAATGTTGCCGCAGCCAACATTCTTAGAACTTAGTTCAGTCAGACCACAATATTTCCCTTTGGCTCACCCTACAGGGCACATTTATGATTAGATTGCTTTGAAACCTGGTATGCTTATTTACGGTTACCTCTAGATGGGAGCTATCGATTTTCTTCCATTTCCGTCAAAAAATGTTGCCACGGCCAACGTTCTTAGAATTTAGTCTAGTCAGATCACAATATTTCCCTTTTGTACACCCTACAGGGCACATTTATGATCGGATTGCTTTGAAACCTGGCATGCTTGTTTGGGGAGGCCTCTAGATGGGAGCTATCGATTTTCTTCAGTTTCTGTCAAAAAATGTTGCCACTGGCAAAAAAAATGACATTGGTACCAGTGATCTTCAATTTTGCCATTTCATTTATAACTTACCAAGTTGAAGTTTGTCAAGTTGAGCTACAGTGTCATTGACACTTTCATTTTTTTTCCTTTCTTCCAAGTGTAGATTTACCTTGTAGCATATGTCCATGCTTCTATTGTATGTAAACATGCATCTTAGGGCTACGTTGTATTCTTTAACCCTTTTCCTGCTTAATTACTTCAATTTTGGACTTCTTTTGTTTACAGGTTTGGATTTTTGTGCTTTAAAAAAAAATTTTTTCTTCTTTGCATATTGCGAGGGTTCACTATAACATTTAACTCTTTTCCAGGGTATTTTGTCTTAATTTTAACCCTTTGAATCAAATTTTTGACTTATTTTGACGTTTGTGTGCAGGTTTTGATGTTTTTTTACTTTTATGTGCAGGTTTTGAGGTCTTTCTTCTCTTCCAAGTGGCGACTTACCTTGTAGCATATTGCCATGGTTCCTATTTTATGTTGGGGCTACCTAGGGGGGTTTGATCGTCCCCTACTAGGCGGGTCCTCGGGTGGCGGATAGAGGACGGCCTGCTCAATTGGGCAGGTTTGCTAATTTTTGATTGGCAGGTTTGCTCAATTGAGCTGGTTCGCTGCGAAATACATAAATACGCAGCCCCGGACCAACATGATCAATCCTGCTAATACCATCTGGCAGGCACCTTGTTCTCCCGTGAGGTGCGTTCCAAAGGCCCCGGAAGAAGGAATCCTGGCAGTTGAGGACTCGTAGCCCCGGTTAGGGCAGTCTCCGGGATGGAGCCCTGGTCTCCATTTCGGAGATGATGTTGTTAAACACACTGCTTTGGCCCCAATTTCGGGAGTAGAAGGATGGTCGGATGGTCCGTTCTGGCCAATCGGGAGCCTCCACCCCAAAAAGTACTGGGTGTCACGTCGGGGGGCATTTGGTGGCCATTCAATCAGTCATTTCTTTTAATCATTTATCATAATTGCCATTGTGTGATGTTTTTAAACTAATTTTTTAACCAAATACTTATTTCTGCTGCACTGTTTGTTTCATTTTCGCGTGCCAACCGTAATTACAGTGTTTTATAAAGTGATTGGTTGGATGGTCGCCATCTGAAGACCTGGCACTTCCACACAAGGGCCAATCAGCCAGTGGCATACTTCGGTATCAACACTGGCTGAGTATACTGCCCCATACCAGGTATGTGGGAATACCGGCAACCCGGTGGGTTCACTGCGTGGCAGTAACCCTACCCCTTGTTGGACTCCGTGGTGGGTGGGAGCCGGGGCAGTGAACAATTTAACTTACAAACATGGCATCCAAACCTAACAAATCAAAAAGACTTTTTTTGGCTACTGACCTAGTAAACTCCGATTCTGACGACGATTTGATAGCTTCTCTGATACCACCGGAAGATAATATACCAAAATTCATTTTGCTGCACTCAACAGATGAAAACGGGGGTGCGGTGGCTCAGTTGGTAGAGGTGCAGGCTGCAAGCCGAGAGGTCCTCGGTTCGAATCCCACCTGCGGCAACCGCGTTGTGTCCTTGGGCAAGACACTTCACGCCGAATGCCTACATGGGGGCACGATGACGCTGTGTACTGAGGCGTCCTGCACGTCGATGGTGCGCATGTCTTCAACCACTCTAACCCTGCCTGTGCTGCGGTGCAGAGTTCCGAGTTACGATGTTGGAGAGCTGACAGCTGCTCGTCGTTGCTCGGTGGTTCTCTCCGGGTACTCCGGCTTCCTCCACCCGTCAAACTGTCATGGTCACGATTAGCCATTGTGCATAAGTATGTGACCTTAAACACCAATAAATAAATAAATATAATATACAGATGAAAACAAGAAACTTAGCACCATCAATCCTTTTGCCCTTGAAAAGGCCATCAAAGGTATTGCGGGGACTGTAAAAGATATAAAAAAATTAAGATCAGGTGATATACTCATTCAATGTATTAAACAAATTCAAGTACATAATCTTATGCACACTACAAAAATTATTGATTTTAATATTAAAGCCGATTACCATAGAACTCTAAATACAAGCAAAGGTGTCATAAGAACTCGAGAACTGGCAGAAATGGAAGAAAGCGAAATTGCACTGGAACTTAAACCCCAAGGTATCACAGCTGTCAAACGGATGGAAATAAAAAAAGATGGAAAACAAATTAAGACCAATACATACATATGTACCTTTGATGGCACCAGGCCCCCAAAGTCTATCAAAATGGGTTACTTGAGCATTGGAGTGGATTTATACGTCCCGAATCCACTCCGATGTTTCAGGTGCCAAAAGTTTGGACATGGACAGAATTCCTGTCGAGGCAAACAAACATGTTTTAAATGTAGTTTAAGCCATGATGGCCCTTGTGAAACATCCACATATAAATGTATCAACTGTCAGGGCAATCACATGTCATCGTCAAAGGATTGCCCTGTCTGGAGGAAGGAAAAGTTGATACAAAAGATTAAATGTGAAAAACATATTAGTTTTAAAGATGCCAGAGACATCGTAACATCTATGCCTGGCATGAATATATCAATACCAACTTATGCCTCAACTTTGAAACAAAAGAAATCAACCGAATCAGTTTCATGCCAAACTGAATATACCTGGCTCAGGGGTTCAATTCCAACCACATTACAATCTTTTACAATAGAAAATAATTTAACTCAAGGAAGATCTACACAAACAAACAGCACTGCTCAAGAAACGATTAAGACACAACACATAAAGGAACATCCACAACAAAAATCTACACCAGCGGAAGCAAGACAGGACAACAATAAATCAGATCAGCCAACTAGAAAAGACAACACAAATCCAAAAACAGATCATATACAGAAATCGCAGCAGCAAAATCTGAGTCAGAGTCAGAGAAGAAAACAGGAAAATTTGGAAAAAAAGGAAAAAAAGAAAATAGAAAAAGAAAAAGAAAAACAGTTATCAGACAGAACACCAAAGGCCCTTCAAGACCCTGTTACACGTAACAGGTTTGAAGGTTTTGAGAAGATGGATGTCGGTGACGGCATTGACGAAATGTTCGAGCAACTGCGCTCAACATCTCAGAATAAGTCCCCCAAAACAAAATCACCAAAGAAACACACTGGGGCAATATCGCCCATACGTCCACCATCCCAAACTTCAACCAAATATGGATAATACACAGAGAAATAATATCATACAGTGGAATTGTCGAGGTTTTAGAGCTAATTTCAATGAACTTGGTCTTCTAAGCCAAAAATATAAACCTGCTGCTTTTTGCCAGCAGGAAACTCTTTTAAAGAAACCCGAGGCTCAGGATCATTCAGCCTTTAAGCATTATACATCGTATAATGCCTGGGCAGATGAAACTGATCTTCATATTCGTGGAACGTCCGTCTTGGTTAGAAACGACATTATTCACAGTCCTGTATCTTTGCAATCAAATTTACAGGCTGTAGCGGTACGCCTAAAATTAGACAAGACCATCACCTTATGTTCTATTTACGTTTCACCAAGTAAAAAGCTACAGCTGAATGATCTTGAGTTACTGGTCCAACAACTCCCAACTCCGTACATTTTGTTGGGTGATTTTAACGCGCATAGCCCCCTTTGGGGTAATTCCTGCAGTCAAGAAGATGCAAAAGGTAAAACTGTAGAAGAGTTCATTACAAAATATGATTTGTGCTTGTTCAATGATGGGTCAGATACTTACCTGCACCCCGCCTCTGGTTCTTTCACTTCAATTGATTTAACAATTGCATGCCCTTCTGTCTTCCTTGATTTTTCATGGAAGGCAGAAGATGACTTTTGCGGGAGTGACCACTTTCCGATTGTGTTGGAGAGTGTAGTTCCGGCGGATGATGAGAGGGTGCCCCAGTGGAACTTTAAAAAGGCTGACTGGGACACTTTCTCATCGCTTTGTTCTGAACGCCTCACACGGGAGAAATTTCAGGACAGAACTGACCAGATTGAACACTTCACCACAGAGTTGATTGACATTGCAAGCCAAGTCATTCCTAAAACCTCGGCAAATCCAAAACGTTTCCATAAACCATGGTTCGACACAGATTGCAAACAGGCTATTCATCAACGCAAAAAGGCTGAACGGGATTTTAATAAGTCACCAACGACGAATAATTTAGATAAATTACGTATTGGTCGAGCACAAGCCCGACGGCTCATCAAACAAAAGAAGAAAACGTCCTGGCAAAATTATGTTTCAAGATTGAATCAAAATACCCCCATCAAAAAGGTCTGGAAAATGATCAAAAAAATTAATGGTAAAGAATCAAAATCTACAGTACAGCACCTCGAACATAATAACAATAAAATAACATCTAAAAAAGATATTTCGAACACCCTAGCTTCTACCTTTTCCAAAAATTCCTCTTCTGAAAATTGCACTCCGCAATTTATCCCTGTTAAAAAGCAACAGGAGAAACAAAAACTAAAATTCCAATCTGATAATGATGAAAATTATAATGAACCATTTTCTATTGATGAGCTACTAGCGTCATTGAGTAAAGCAAAAGATACAGCAACTGGTCCTGATGAAATACATTATCAGATTTTAAAACATTTGCCAAATTCATCGCTCAAGCTTTTACTTTCTATTTTTAATGATATATGGGTGACTGGCCAGTTTCCATCTGACTGGCGCAAAGCAACAATCATTCCTATTCCCAAGCCTGATAAGGACCACAGCAATCCAAGCAACTATAGACCAATAGCACTCACTAGTTGCCTTTGTAAAACCATGGAAAGAATGATCAACGATCGTCTTGTTTGGTTTCTGGAATCGAACAATCTGCTGGCAGATGTTCAATGTGGCTTCAGAAACCAGAGAAGCACGGTTGATCATCTAGTCCGCCTTGAAACGTTTATTAGAAATGCCTTTGCCAGAAAGGAACACGTGGTTGCCGTGTTCTTTGATCTGGAGAAGGCATATGACACTACGTGGACGTATGGGATTTTAAAAGACCTCTTCAACATGGGGTTGAGAGGCAGAATGCCACTTTTTATTGAAAATTTTTTAAAGGACCGCAATTTCCAGGTTCGTCTTGGGTCAACATTATCTGACCCTCACGACCAGGAATTGGGAGTACCTCAGGGTAGTATTCTATCTGTTACTCTTTTTTCAATAAAAATCAACAGCATTGTTACAGCTATTGAAACAAATGTTGATTCTTCATTGTATGTAGATGATTTCCTCATCTGCTACAGTGGCAAGAAAATGCCTGCTATTGAGCGCAAACTTCAGCTATCCTTAAACAAGGTTCAGCGCTGGGCTACTGAAAATGGTTTCAAGTTTTCAAAAAGCAAAACAAATTGTGTTCATTTCTGTAAACTCCGGAAACACCACCTGGATCCGGAGTTATTTTTAGATGGAACTCCACTTAAAGTTGTAAAGGAAGTGAAATTCCTTGGCTTGTTGTTTGATGAGAAACTAAGTTTTAGGTCTCACATCAAACAACTAAAAATTAAATGCAAGAAAGCACTTAATCTTCTGAAGGTTGTTGGCAGCACTGACTGGGGTGCTGACCAAAATACTTTGCTCCATCTGTATAGAGCTTTTGTACGGTCAAAGTTGGATTATGGTTGTATGGTTTATGGTTCGGCTAGGAAATCCTATCTGAAACCTCTTGATACCATCCATAATAGTGGTATCAGGATTAGTCTTGGTGCATTTCGTATGTCACCTATAGACTATCTTCTTGTCGAGGCAGGTGAGCCTTCTCTAGAAAAGCGTCGTGTCAAACTCTCTTTACAGTATGTTTCTAAATTATCTGCGAATCCTTCAAATCCTGCTTACCTTTGTTTTTTTAAACCGCAAAATAAACTGTTTTTTGACAAAAATCCAAACCAGATTCCTCCATTGCGACTCAGAATCCAACCCCATATGAAGACCGCTGGTTTTTTCTCCTGATTCTGTGGCAGAGAACTGTAAACCAGATATACCCCCTTGGCGTCTGTCAAAACCCAAGGTTATTTTAGATCTGGCCTCTTCTAAAAAGGCGAACACAACTTCTTTGCAATTTAAGCAAGCGTATGCCGAGATTAAGTCTCACTATAGAGCATACACTATGTTCTATACAGATGGATCCAAGGATAATGATAGAGTGTCATCTGCTGTTGTTAGTGGTGATCAGACCACCTCAACCAGGATACCTGATACGAGTTCCATTTTTACAGCTGAGGTAAAAGCTATTGACCTTGCGCTCGATGAGATTGAGGCTGAAGAGGAATGGAAGTCCATTATCTTCTCAGATTCTCTTTCTTGTTTACAGGCTCTTCTCAACCCCAGGTTGAAGAACCCTCTAATCTTGTCACTTCGTGAACGACTTACTGTAATGAAGTCTGACCAATATGATGTTGTGTTTTGCTGGTTACCTGGACACGTCGGTATTGCTGGTAACACCAGGGCAGACAGTGCAGCGAAACAGGCTCTGAGTAAGCCAATCACTGATTTTCCAATTTCTTACAGTGATTACAAGCCACTTATTTCTAAATACATCCGGTCTTTGTGGCAGTCGGAATGGGATGGAGCTACCAATAACAAGCTCCACCGATTCCGACCAACTGTGTCTGATTATTATCCTCTTTCTCATCTTTGTCGAAAAGATCTCGTTATCCTTACACGATGTCATATTGGTCATACCAGACTCACTCATAGTTTCTTATTAGAGGGCACTCTGCGACCTGAATGTGTTCCTTGTCAGCAGGGGCTGACAGTGGAACACATTCTTTTAGATTGTACAGATTTCGATCACGTTTGGCGGCAGTTTTTCACTGTGGAGTCTCTTAGAGACCTTTTTTACACTACCAGTCCGCACAAGCTTTTGTCTTTTCTAAAAGAAATCAACCTTTTTAGCAAATTTTAGAGCTTTGTCTTTTAATCTTCCCATCATGATTTGGTATCAATAGGTTGATTTGTATTATATTTGTTGTTCTTCTTTCATTATGAATATTCATTTTCACATTTTCATCGTATTATCGTTCATCTATCACAATTTTTTTTCTTTTTAAAAGCAGTCCTGACCATTACCTTTTAACTCATTTTCATGACTTTCTCGCCACGATATGGCCTTTGTTGCTGATGTGGCGTTAAACACCAATAAATAAATAAATAAATAAATAAATAAATAAATAAATAAATGTTGGGGCTATTATTATATTATTTAACCCTTTAGCTGCTTATTTACTTTAATTTTGGACTTTTGTGTGCAGGTTTTGTACTTTTGTGTGCAGGTTTTGATATTTTTTTTTAAGTGGAGTTTTACCTCACTGGCATATTGCCATGGTGGTTACTGTAACATTTTCAGGGTATTTTTTCTAAATTGTAACCCTTTGAAACAAATGTGATACTTTTATGTGCAGGTTTTGAGGTTTGTCTTTCTTTTCTTCCAAGTGGATATTTTTCAAGTAGACTTTCATCTTACTGGCATATTGCCATTGTGGTTACTGTGACAGGGTATTTTTCTCAATTTTAACCCCATGAAACAAATGTGATACTTTTTTTTACTTTTATGTGCAGGTTTTGAGGTTTGTCTTTCTTTTCTTCCAAGTGGTGACTTACCTTGTAGCATATTGCCATGGTTCCTATTTTATGTTAGGACGCTTCCTGGGCTATTTTTATATTATTTAACCCTTTAGCTGCTTATTTACTTTAATTTTGGACTTTTCTGTGCAGGTTTTGTACTTTTGTGTGCAGGTTTTGATATTTTAAACCCTTTGAAACAAATGTGATACATTTTTTACTTTTATGTGCAGGTTTTAAGGTTTGTCTTTCTTTTTTTCAAAGTGGAGACTTACCTTGTAGCATATTGCCATGGTTCCTATTTTATGTTAGCATGCTTCTTTGGGGTTATTATTATATTATTTAACCCTTTAGCTGCTTATTTTCTTTAATTTTGGACTTTTGTGTGCAAGTTTTGAACTTTTTTTTTTTTTACTCCAGCCACCCCTTTACATTGGCCACCTGTTGGTGAGCCACGGGGTACTGATACCCCCTCTAGTTTAGTTTAGCTTGACAAAGTCGAGATAAGCTATTGCCATCACGCATGCAGAAGTCTGTGAGTCTGTTCACATTTTCATTTAGCACAGGCTACACCCCGTAGTCCTTGTCCCATCATCACAAAATTTCTTGTGCAGGTTTGAGGTCAGGTCCAGATGAGAACGACACCTTTTGGTCGCGTTTGGTCAACCGTTATGGCTGCCCGAGCCCAAAACCCGAAAATCTTTAGCCAGTCTACAGGTAGTATTTTCAGGCTGTTCATCTTGTAAATTGCAGGAGGGCCAGTCTGGTTCACCTCAAATCACCCCAGGAGGGCCATTTTGGGTTCGCCTAAAGTGACCCCAGGAGGGCCATTTATGGTTTGTGGAGGCCATTTAGTTTCAGCCTGTTGGGTATACAACTAATATCATTTTAAGGTACATGGTGTAATTATGATGTACGTCATCACGTAATGTATAGATGCTGGCTCGAATATTTGGAGGCAAGATACCAGGTTTCTTTTCAACCTACTCTCAGTTGTTTACAATTGGCTGTAACATAAGTGCAAGCCCTACTTCAGAACTAACTCAAGCTTTTAGAATCTTTTCCAAAACGAGTTGGAAAAGTACTAGAGTGCAAAAGCACGAAAAAGATCGAAAAAAAGGTCAAGCGAGACCAGCGCTCGAAATTACAGGTACTCTCTCTGCACACCTCTTGCGTTTACCGAGCGCATGCGCAACAACCGTGACGTCAATTCCTTTTATTTCCTCCATTTGTACATGGTCGGAAATTTTTGTGACTCGTGCTACTTTGCTGTTTTTTGCTTCGTGAACAACTTTAAATGTGTTTTCTACATTCTTAGTGTGCAAGTGGATTGTATTCTTTTGTCAAGCTATCAAAATTATTATTGATTCATGTTAATTTTTATCATTATTGCTTGTTTCTTTACACTTCATCTTGTTTTTCCCCCACGTGTGAACACAACCTTTGTGCTGTTTTCCGTCTGCGGGAAGCTTGATTACATTATTTTCATTAATATAATGCCAAAGACTATTCCTTGTACCTCTTGCTTGCAAGTGAAGCATGTGGACGACTCTCATTCCACATGTGTCACTTGCAACAATTGCCCTCAGGCCCAATCATGTGGTATTTGTGGGGTTTGGTTCTCTAAATTCTGGGCTTCTGTTAACAAGGTGGTTCTATCCAGAGCTAGAACCCCTCGTTCTCGGGGTAAGGGTAGCCGTGCCGTAGCAGACATTTCTGCTGGTGCACATGGTGACTCTGTCACACAGGATTCTGATCTGTCTTCTGTGGCGAGTTCCTCTGCAACTGTTAACAGTGCTAGTTCAGTGATACCTGACGGGGAGACCGAGGTCTCTTTGTCTTCTGCTGTCACTCTTGAGGCGTCTGTTTTCGTAGAGAGCTTCTCCGAGGTCAGCTCGGTGACCCTCTCCAATCTGCCTCTTACACCGTTGACTGTTGCTGAGGAAGTTGCTACTCCAGATCCTATTCTGTCTGATGGTGGCTCTTCCATCTCCTCTGGGGATGGTCTACAGTCTCGGGGGACCGAGGCTGTCTCTGCTGGTGTGTCTGTGTGCTCTCAGCCTCCCCTAGCCTCGCGGCGGGGCTGTGCGGGTTTGTTGTCTGCTCCGTCTCTTCTGGCTAGGTTTGCTCCTAGTCGGTTGAGCCAGTCGGTAGCTTTGGCAGCGATTCCTCGCCCCTCGAGTGAATAGTTTATTGTTCCTTCTTCTCCTGCTAGTGTGCCGCCTAGCGGGATGGTGTTGGGACGTTGACATCCAGGGCCTGCTGTTCGGCAGCGGTCAGTGACAGCCCCTATTAGCTGTCAATCTCTGAACCTTCCTCCGGTGATTCCTCACTGTGTTCCGAGTCTGGGTGTCGATCGATGCTTGCCGTCGGTCTCAGAGGATGGGCAGTTGGGGCCGTCTGCTGCGCAGAGGCCAATGACAGGTTCCTGTCATTCTTGGGACAGTCCTCCGGTGTCTTCTCACCATGTCGTAGGTCCAGCTACCGATCGACGTGCGCCGTCGGTCTCTTTAGAGGATTTGCAGGCAGGACCTTCTGTTTCGCAGAAGTCAGTGATGGCGTCTGGGCGTCAAAATCGGGACTATCCTCCGGTGTCTTCTCACCGTATCCCTATTCTGTCTGCCGATCGACGTTCGACGTTGGTCTTTTCTGAGGATTTGGGTTCTACCAGAAAGGTCCTTTGGGAGGACACTCCGTCGGGCGATGCTGCTGCGACGGATTCTCAGGGTGACCTGCGTCAGGCCGTTTTGGCACTCACCCGGTTGCTTTCTAGCAACCCTCAAGTTAGCCTCCCTGTGCCTCCTGAGGCACAACCTCCTTTGGTCGGTCGCCGAGATGTCTCGCCTGGCCCCTTGGATACTGCACAGTATTCACAGGAGGTTTCTGCTGGTCAGCCCGAGTTGGGCTACTTCTCCTCTGCTACGGAGGATGACGAGTATCTTGAAGGTGATGGGCGCCCCCTCGTCAGTCTTGGGGCAGGCTTTGGATTTCGTCTTTGGCTTATTGCCGGACGTTCAACCTTCCGACCAGCCTTCTGTGACTGTCCGGCCACGGTCCACTGTGGAGCACCATAACCCTGTTGAGCCTTCTAGCTCCGGGCTTTGCGTCCTCTGCAATCGGCTCAGGTTGTTGAGTCCTTCCAGGGCTTAGATGCCAAAATGCATTCTAAGGCCCTCAAGGGTTCCTTCTTTTCTAGAGCTGATGCCTTTCTGCCTCCATCGCGGTTTCGTGTTTACGATTCCGTCTCTCCACCAGTCTTCCAAGGGATGACTACTGTGGATGAGGATTCTTCTTCCCTCAGGTTGACTAAGCCTAAGTCGGCAGTTCTCCTGATGTCGGTAGTTGAGTCTATGGTGGGCCTGTCCCGAGAGATGCTGGGAATGTTATCTCTCGCGGCCCATGTCGTCGCTGCTCTGGCTGAATATTTTCCACCATTGGAGTTTGATGACACTCAGGCGCCTTTTTGCGTTTTGTCACAGGCTCTTATGAACTTGACACACGCTCACGCCTGTAACATGGCTAATTTGGAGCTGGCACGCCGGGATGCGGTGTTGGATTGTTTACCATCGCTTCCTTCTGAGCAGCATGCTGTTCTGAGGTCTGCCTCTTTGGTGGGACCTCAGTTGTTCCATGGTTCCGTGGAAGCTGTTCGTGGCGAAGTTCTTCCTCATTCGAAGGACCAGCTTTTGCTGCGCCAGCTTGACCAACCTGCTGCTGCGGGTGGTGGTCGTTCCAGGCCTGCCAAGCGTGCTGCTGTGTCTGCCTCGTCGGCTACGCCTTCGGCTCCGTCTGCTCCTTCTGCACATAAGAAGCGTCGACGTGGCCAGGCTCGCTGGCAGCCTCAGGCAGGAAAGTCTCAGGACTCTGTCACTTCCCGAGGTGGTTTCTCCTCTAGGTGGCCTCGTCGAGGCCACAAGTGAAGGTTCTCACCTCGATTTGCCTCCAGTCGGGGGAAGGCTGTCGCTGTTTTACGACCGTTGGACAGAGATAACGTCAGACTCTTGGGTCCTCGACGTCATTCAATCCGGTCTGCGACTGCCCTTCCATCAGCACCCCAGTTTATCTCGGGGCCCCTTCCGACTCAGGTCCCTTCCGATTCTCTGCATCGGGACCTTCTGGTGCAAGAGATCGACAATCTCCTCTCCAAAGGGGCGATCGAGGTGGTCAGGGACACCCTTTCACCGGGGTTTTACTCAAGACGTTTTTTGGTGCCGAAGAAAAACGGCCAATATCGTCCTGTCATCGATCTGATTATCCTGAACGAGTACATAATAGCTCCTCGTTTCAGTATGGAGACTTTCCGCTCGGTTCGACGTTCAGTTCATCAGGGCGATTTTGCTGCCAGTATCGACCTGAAGGATGCCTACTTCCATGTACCCATTCATCTGGCGTCACGGAAATACCTTCGGTTCTCATTTCGGGATCGAGTTTATCAATTCAGAGCTCTCCCGTTCGGTTTGAACCTGGCTCCTTGGGCCTTCACCCGACTGATGTCACATGTGCTTGCTTTCCACTGCACTCAGTCGGCTGTGTCTTCGTCAGCCTACCTAGATGACATCCTCCAACGGCACCACGATGCTGCTGTTCTGGTTTGAACCTGGCTCCTTGGGCCTTCACCCGACTGATGTCACATGTGCTTGCTTTCCACTGCACTCAGTCGGCTGTGCCTTCGTCAGCCTACCTAGACGACATCCTCCAACGCCACCATGATGCTGCTGTTCTGGAGTTCGATGTCCGGCAGTTTCTTTGCCTGCTAGCGTCGCTGGGTTTCAGAGTCAATCGCGAGAAGTCGGATCTCCTTCTCAGCGATTCCATCATTTGGGGATGGATTTCGACACTCTTCACAATGCAGTGTCGGTCCCCCAGGCTCGGGCGACGATTCTTTCCGCCTTGACTCGGAACCTGCTTCAAGCTTCCTCGGTCTTGGCCAGGACTTTCCTTCGGATGCTGGGCCTTTGCGGTTCGGTGACAGATCTCATTCTGCTTGTTTGTCCGACCTCTCCAACACTTCATGTTGGATCATTGGCGTCCGAATGTAGATCCGCTCGGTCTCTGCTTTGTCACCTCCACCCTTTGGCCGATATTCCCTGGCTGACACAGGGTGTTCCGTTGGATCTTCCTTTGGCTGATCGCATCCTTACTGTGGATGCCAGCGATCGGGGCTGGGGTGCGACATTGGATCCTCTCGGTCTGTCTATTCACGGCGAGTGGGACAGCGAGCAGGTGGGCCTTCATATCAACCAGAAGGAGCGCCTTGCTCTTTTGTTGAGTTTTCGGCTTTGGATCCCTCATCTGTCGGACCATATTGTCCTACTTCTTTTGGACAATTCGACAGTAGTGGCCTACATACGGAATCAAGGAGGCACACATTCGATTCCCATGTATCGGCTGTCTCGGGATCTTCTGTTGGCACGGGATTTGAACGCTCGGTTGTCCATTCGACACATTCCCGGGCGTCTCAACGTCCTAGCAGACTCCCTGTCCCGATGCGACAGTGTCCTTCCAACCGAATGGATGCTACAACGGTCGGTGTTTCAGGCGATTTGCGAGCAGTGGGGCCGTCCCCAGGTCGACCTTTTCGCTACTCGCTGGAATCATCAGGTAGAGACCTTTGTCTCCCCTTGTCCAGATCCTCTGGCATTTGCAGTAGACGCTCTGTCTCTGGACTGGACAGGTTGGATCGGCTATGCCTTTCCTCCTGCACCGATTCTTCCTCAAGTATTAGCGAAGATTCGTGCTTGCAGTTGCAGGATCATTCTGATCGCACCCCTGTCTCCACAGAGGGTGTGCATCAATCTGCTGCGGCCTCTATTGGCCGATCGACTGATTCGTCTACCTCTACGTCGTGATCTTCTTTCCCAGGGTCGTCCCAGGAAGTATCACAACAACCTGGCGAGCCTGTCCCTTCACGCCTGTCTTTTATCAGGTCCAGTCTCTGACGTAGAGGTTTTACGAGACGATCAGTGGAGTGCATTTCTTCATCGCGGCGGCATTCCACTGGCATGGCTTATGCTGCCAAGTGGAAGGTTTTCTGCCGCAGGTGTGCAGATCACAATGTGCATTACCGTAATCCGTCAATCGCTCAAATTGCGGATTTTCTGGTATATCTTTTTGACTCCCAGGGCCTCCAGCCTATTACGATTAAGGGCTATGGGTCTATGGTGTCTGATACTTTCTCTTATGTGGGAAAGCGTTGCATCGGTCGTAATCTTTTTCTCTCCAAACTCATTCGGCACTTTTCTTTGAAGAGGCCTCGAGTTTTGCATCTTACACCCAAGTGGAACTTGGCATAGGTGTTGCACTGTTTGGAGGGGGCGCCATTCGAGCCTTTATCTGAGACCAACATGCGTTTTCTCACCTATAAGACGGCTTTTCTTCTAGCGTTTGCTTCTGCTCGACGAGTCAGTGAGCTTCATGCGCTATCTGTTGATTCTGCCTTCTTCCGAAATGAGGCTAACAGTGTCACCTTCACTACTGATTGCTCTTTTCTGGCTAAGAGTCAACTTCCTGATTCGGTACCTCATCCCATCTGCATTCGGGCTCTCCCTGCTGTAGATGGCCAGAGGCCTCTTCTTTGTCCTGTTCGTGCGATCAAGACTTACATTACTCGCACTCAGTTCATTCGGAGGGGTTGGAAGAGATTCTTTCTGTCTCTCATTCCTAAGAGGCAGTCTATCTCTTCCCTTTCTATTTCCAGGTGGATCTGTCTTGCAATCAAGCTGGCTTATTCCCGCTTGTCTGCGTTGGATCTTGTTTCGAACCAGCTTAATGCTCATGAGGTTCGTGCCATTTCTACATCCTGGGCATTCTCCAATTCTGTTTCGCTCCGGGATGTTATGAATGCGGCTTACTGGAGGAATGCTTCTACCTTCTCCTCCTTTTATCTCCGCCACCTTCAGCAGCAGTCTGAGGACCTTTATTCTTTAGGCCCTCTCGTTGCTGCTCAGGCTGTTGTGCACCCTCGTTAAAATTGTTTTTATCGAGGTTGTACTTCGCTCAGCCTTGTTCTTTTCAGGTGCCTTCTCTCTATCTTCATTACAGGTTTCGTTATTGTTCTCTGCCATCCTTGCTTTTCTTTCTGCTACTCTTGTTAGTATTGGTTATGTGATTCACCTCCTCCTATTGTTTATTCAGCCAATTGTAAACAATTGTGAGTAGGTTGAAAAGAAATTAAAAATTTTTTAGTAAATTTTGTTTCTTAACATACCTACCACAATTGTTTACCGGAGGCCCACCCTCCTTGGGGATATCTTTGATATCGATGCCTCCCCGCTAAATCACAAACTTCTCGTTGGCGGAAATACGGAATTGACGTTATGGTTGTTGCGCATGCGCTCGGTAAACGCAAGAGGTGTGCAGAGAGAGTACCTGTAATTTCGAGTGCTGGTCTCGCTTGACCTTTTTTTTTTTATCTTTTTTGTGCTTTTGCACTCTAGTACTTTTCCAACTCGTTTGAAAAAGATTCTAAAAGCCTGAGTTAGTTCCGAAGGAGGGCTTGCACTTATGTTACAGCCAATTGTAAACAATTGTGGTAGGTATGTTAAGAAACAAAATTTACTAAAAAATTTTTAATTTCTCATGACACTCACTAACAGTGAGTGTTATAGTTAGCTGGCATCCAAACAACCAAGCCCGTATCTATAAGTTACACGAT
This sequence comes from Pictodentalium vernedei, assembly GCA_031216915.1. Taxonomy (NCBI): domain Eukaryota; kingdom Metazoa; phylum Mollusca; class Scaphopoda; order Dentaliida; family Dentaliidae; genus Pictodentalium; species Pictodentalium vernedei. The sequence goes on from CM062296.1 coordinate 571,303,188, forward strand.
GACTGTACAAACCAGTGCACCATGCTCACTGCCATATGCCGATAACTTGGAGCAAATAAATGAGATTTGCGGGACGAAGCGTCCCGGCTTTGCTTTTGGGATGAAATGTCCCAGGAGAATTGTCGGGAGTCGAACTGGCTTGGGGATGATACGTCCCATAATCGTGCATGACACGAGAGTTGTCACAGTCTGATCTACGATGTAATAACTAAATACAACTTTGGAATTGGCAGACCTCTCGCTTGTATTTGGAAAGTTACTTCTGTCTCTTGGTGACTTACGTCCACGAGTCCACGACACACTACAAACTTCACAAATTGCATTTTGTTACCTCCTTCAATCCGCGAAAATTACTGTTTGAGACAACCGATTTTGAGGTGCCTTCGACTGAATTAATGGGCCACAGAAATCGGGGTTAGGCGGACATTTATCGTCTGCAGAATTTTGAACTCAGGCGGGTGACTGCGGCCTGGGGCGATCGGCCGCCTCAAAATGACAAGTCTGTATTTATGAAGGGATTTCATTGTAACTTGGTAGGATGACTCTGTATAATGTCTAGGTGAGAACGTCCCCTTTTGGTCATGATCTGTCAAGCATGACGTCTGCCCAAGCCCGAAACCTAAAATATTTTAGCACAGTCTACAGGTAATATTTAATATGGAGGGATTTCATTGTAACTTGATAGGATGACTCCGTATGAGGTCTAGATGAGAACTTCCCCATTTGGTCACGATCTGTTAACCGTGATGGCTGCCAGAGCCCAAAACCCGAAAACCTTTAGCACAGTCTACAGGTCATATTTATGGAGGGATTTCAACTTGGTAGGATGACTCCATATAATGTCTAGATGAGAATGAACCCTTTTGGTCGGGATTGTCAACTGTGATGGCTACAGGGTGGGCTGAAGCCCGAAAACCTTTAGCACAGGCTACAGGTCGTATTTATGAAGGGATTTCATTGTAACTTGGTAGGATGACTCTAGGGCTGGGCGATACGTGAATCTGAATACCGGTAACGATATCAGAAAAAATATCTCGATATACCGGTATATCGTGCAGCAGTGTGTGAAACACATTAAATACAAGGGATATCATGAATAAAAAAGATATGTTTGGAGCAAAAGATAGAAGTATCACTTACTGCTCTGGGAAAATGAGTGATTTGAATGGAAGACCATAATAATCCATGTCTACAAAGTTGTGAACCTATTGTTTAATACAAAAATAAGCCATAAAATTATCATGGGTTTACTGGCTTTCATCTGAATCTGGGATGCAAGTAAATTAGTCTTTGTCAATTTAATTCCTGTAAAAACATGGTCAGTCTCTCTTGACTGATAAGCATTTAATTACTGAGCCAGTCAATTGTCACATTGTGTTAATTGCGCATGTGTGGCTTCATGAAAACAGTGGCAAACAAAACTTTTTTATCAACTGGGTGTCCAGTTGATGGAATTCCTAGGGCCTGGTTTCACAAAGAACCAGTAGTAGCTGCTCCCCTTCTTCTATCTTCCAGCAGTGAACTTCCTCAGATGACAATGTCAAATGTCATCTGTCACATGTCAGGCCAGTCGGTCTGTTGATATTAAGCACGTCTCCAAGACGTGATCACCCTTCACTTTCATGATAGTCTGCAGGTGTCAATCACTAGTCGACAATGTTTTCTCCCAGTGATGGCATCACACCTCTGCCATATTTGACAAAAATTGTTGCACATTTCGCAATTGTGAATATGTGTGATTTGAAACATTTTTGTGTCAGATTGCTGACAACGAATTAAGCGTGACAGTCGGGTGTGTTTTCCGTGTAACAACAAACTATTAGTGTGATGTATGCTACTTTAATTATTCACTAATTAAAAATAATCAAACAAATTTAGCAAACAAGTATTAAATTTTTATTTCATAATTTCTCCATGAATGCTTGCATGTCGGTGACGATAAACGAGATAGAACGTTACTCTTGTCATCTCTCGCTGTTTATCATTTGTTCACGAAATGAGGAAAGATAAACTTCCTGTATTTTCAAAGCAACTTTCTGTGCAATTTTACAAAAAAACACATGTTGAAATTTTATTATCATGTGACCCAAACCAATATCGTTACAGACAATATACCGGTATTGCCAAAAAATAGACAATATTTAACCGGTACCGATTTCAATACCGGTATTTACCGGTATATCGAAATATCGCCCAGCCCTAGATGACTCAGTATAATGTCTAAATGGGAACGTCCCCTTTTGATCATGATCATTCAACTGTGATGGCTGCGCGAATCTAAAACCCAAAAACCTTTAGCACAGACTATGGGTCGTATTTATGAAGGGATTTCATTGTAACTTGGTAGGATGACTCAGTATAATGTCTAGATGAGGACGTCCCCTTTTGGTTACGATCGGTCAACCATGATGGCTACACAGGCCCGAAGCCCAAAAACCATTAGCACAGTCTACAGGCCGTATTTATGAAGGGATTTCATTTTTACCTGATAGGATGACTTGTTTTGGAATAATTTCACTGTAACTTGGTAACTTTGGTTGACATGCATTAACTGTGAGGACCACATTAACCCACCCCTCAACCCTTCTTTAGTACAGTCTACAACCCAAATTATTTTTATTAGCTCAACTTTGACGAAGTCAAATTTGAGCTATTGTCATGGCCCGTTGTCCGTCGTCCGTCTGTCCGTCCGTCCGTCTGTCCGTCTGGCCATCTGTCCGTCTGTCCGTACGTCAACAATTGGCTATGGCTCGGGCTAGAGGTCGTATTTATGAACCGATCTTTACAAAATTTCTCGGGTACCTTTGTTATCACCGTGGGATGAGAACGAGTGTTTTTGGGTGTGGTCCAAAATTCAAGATGGCCACCAGCAGCCATTTTGTACCAAAATTAGTGCAGTCGGTCTTTTGTACAGAACTTCTGTATGAAAGTTCTGATTTGAATAAATTTTTGTTTGAATGTTTAGTGAAATACATGACATATAGTACAGGTTTTATTTCTTGTGCAGAAATTATGCAAATTAGATGAACTTTGATTTATTCAGTGCTACTTATACACTGTAAGTGCACATGCCAATACGACTCGTGCTAGAGGCTGTTATGAACCGATCTTCACAAAACTTCTTGTGTACCTTTGTTATGACCCTGGGACGGGAACGAGTGTTTTTAGGTGTGGTCCGAAATTCAAGATGGCTGCCAGTGGCCATTTTGTACCGATGATGCAAAAATCAGTTTTTTGTACAGAACTTCTGTATGAAAGTTCTGATTTGAATAAAGTTTTGTACAAATGTTCAGTACCATGGGATACATCACATATAATACGGATTTTTTTCTCGTGCGTAAATTATGCAAATTAGACTGACTTTGATTTATTTAGTGTTACTTTCAGAGCTGTAAGTGCCAAGCTGCTATGGCTCGGGCTAGAGGCCGTATTTATGAACCGATCTTTACGAAACTTCTTGGGTACCTTTGTTATGACCGTGGGACGAGAACGAGTGTTTTTGGGTGCGGTCCGAAATTCAAGATGGCTGCCAGCTGCCATTTTGTACCGACGATGCAGAAATCTGTTTTTTATACAGAACTTCCATATGAAAGCTCTGATTTGAATAATTTTGATATGAATGTTTAGTACCATGGGATACATCACATATAATACGGGTTTTTTTCTCGTACGTAAATTGTGCAAATTAGACTAATTTTGATGTTTTTTGGGGTTACTTTCAGCACTGTAAGTGCAAATGCCAATACGGCTCGGGCTAGAGGCCGTATTTATGAACCGATCTTTACGAAACTTCTTGGGTACCTTTGGTATCACCGTGGGACGAGAACGAGTGTTTTGGGGTCCGGTCCGAAATTCAAGATGGCCGATGGCAGCCATTTTGTACAAAATTAGGTGCAATCAGATTTTTGCACAGAACTTCCATATGAAAGCCCTGATTTGAATAATTTTTGTGTGTGAATGTTTAGTACCATGGGTTGCATCAGATATAATACAGGTTTTTTTCTCGTGCAGAAATTATGCAAATTAGATGAACTTTGATTTTTTCAGTGCGACTTACACACAGTAAGTACACATGTCAATACGGCTCAGACTAGAGTCTGTATTTATGAACTGATCTTCACAAAATGTCTTGGGTACCTTTGTTATCACCTTGGGACGAGAACGAGTGTTTCTGGGTGCGGTCTAAAATTCAAGATGGCTGCTAGTGGCCATTTTGTACCGAAATTAGGTCTAATCAGTTTTTTGTACACAACTTCTATACAGCTCAGACTAGAGGCCATATTTATGAACCAATCTTTACGAAACTTCTTGGTTACCTTTGTTATCACCGTGGGATGAGAGCGAGTGTTTTTGGGTGTGGTCCGAAATTCAAGATGGCCACCAGCAGCCATTTTGTACCAAAATTAGTGCAATCAGTCTTTTGTATAGAACTTCTGTATGAAAGTTCTGATTTTAATAAATTTTTGTATGAATGTTTAGTAACATGGAATACATCACATATTGTAAGGGGTTTTTTTTCGTGCAGAAATTATGCAAATTAGATGAACTTTGATTTATTCAGTGCAACTTATACAATGTAAGCACACATGTCAATACGGCTCAGGGTAGAGGCTGTATTTATGAACCGATCTTCACAAAACTTCTTGGGTACCTTTGTTATCTCCTTGGGATGAGAATGAGTGTTTCTGGGTACGGTCTAAAATTCAAGATGGCTGCCAGTGGCCATTTTGTACCGAAATTAGGTCCAATCAGTTTTTTGTCACAAGTTCTATACAGCTCGTATTTATGAACTGATCTTCACAAAACTTCTTGAGTACTTTTGTTTTCACCTTGGGACAGGAACGAGTGTGTTTTGGGGTGCCTTTGTTATCACTGTGCTATGAGAACAAATATTTTGGGGTTCAGTCAGACCCACTCTGGGACTCAAAGATTTTTTCTAGTTCAGCATCTGACTGTCACCCACCTTTACAATACTTTACCTATACATTTGTTACAGGCAACGGTCAGTATTTATGTACAGACCGTTACAATACTTTATATGTACCTTTGTTATCAGGTCATTACCTAGATGTTTGTCATTGCTGTGTCACATACTATACATGTACATGTCTTTGTCTTGACAAGTTGAGCTACAGTGTCATTGACACTTTCATTGAAAACAGCACACAGCGAACAGAAATTAACATATTCTCAATTATCACAATTCTTCTTATTTCATAATCCTTTCATAAACATTGAACATTATCCTTTTCATCAAACACAACACACAGTCAAGTTAAGCTACAGTGTCATTGACACTTTCATTGTTTTGCTCATCGACAACAACCAAATAATACTAGACTTTTTGATTCTGGAGAATCATGGCTTTTCCCGATGAGATTCCATGATTTTTCATGACCCCACAGTGTCTGATGAATTCTTTTTAACTGTCTCACTGAAGTTCCTTCATTGATGTTATGAGAAAGGTGAGTATAGTAATCTTAGATGACTCAGTTTGATAAACAAATTGTTTAGGCAAAAACCATCATTAATGGCGGAGTGGGTTAATGTCAAAATTAATGTTAATGGTCCATTTTATCTCAAATGTATCCAAAATATTGATTACTGGCAGCTTGTAGAGGGTTGACAAGTGTTAACAGGAATATTAATTAAAGCAACTTGTAATGTCACACAAACAACTGCGAATGGCCATTTTTTCTTTAAACTCTACAAAACGTTTTCAGAGAAATCCAGGGAGAACATGAATTTTAAGCTTTTCATGGTATCCTTGTTTATCCAGCCCAAAACGGGTTGAATGTTGTTTTGGGAATACTCTTATTACTTCCAAAAATAATTCTCAGTGAATTCTACTTCCACTTATTTTGATCTCTCCTCTCAACTTCGGGTGCTGTGGGTACGCAAACACAGCCCATTTTATCAACATTTTGATGTTTGAGAAGGGTTAACAAATGCTTACTGGAATATTTTGTACATACGACTTGTAATGTCACTCTAAGATCTGAGAATGGCCATGTTTTCTTGAAAATCTACGAGATGTTTTTAGAGAAATCCTCGGATAACATGAATTTTTAACCTTTTGAGGGGTTTCGCTCTTTAACCAGCCCTAAATGGGTTAATGCTTGGTTTTGTGAATACCTTCATTACTTACAAAAATGATCGTTGGTGATTTCCACTTCCAATGAAAGAGGATACACGCAGGTACACGTTTGGTGTTATGGTTGCCGAAGAACAGCCCATTTTCTCCAAATGTCTATGCTTGGCAGCCTCTGGAGGGTTAACAAATGCTTACCAAAATATTTTGTTCATGCAACTTGTAATGTCACTCCAAGACCTGCGAATGGTCAACTTTTCTTGAATTTTTTTTTGGAGAAATCCACAGAAAACTGGAATTTTAAGCTTTTTAAGGGGAATATCTCCTTAACTAGTCAAAAATGGGTTAAGTCCTCGATTTTTGTATACACTTACTACTTACAAAAATGTTTCCCTGTCAGTTTTGCATCCGGTAAAAGAAGTTATGTTATGTGTTGTTGTTGGTGTCCAAAAACAGACTATTTTTTAAAAATTTTGACATTTAGCAGCCAATGGAGGGTTAACAAATGCTTACCGGAATAATTTATCCAATCAACTGGTAATGTGACACCAAGACCTATCAATGGCCATTTTCTCTTGAAAACCCTACCAGATGTTTGTAAAGAAATCCAGGGAAAACATAAATTTTTAAGCTTTTGATGGGCATCACTATTAACAACCACGAAAGGGGTTAACGCTTGGTTTTTTTAATACCCTTATTACTTACAAAAATGGTCCTTGGTGAATTCCACTTCCAACAAAGCAGATTATGTTTATTTCTCAGATACAGGTTGGGTGCTGTGCGTGTCTGAAAACAGCCTATTTCAACAAAATTACGATGCTTGGCACCCTGTAGAGGGTTAATAAACGCTCACCGGAATATTGTGTCCATGCAGCTTGTAATGTCTCTCAAAGACCTGCGAGTAGTCAATTTTTCTTGAAAACCTACAGGATGTTTTTATAGAAATTCACAGAAAATGGGAATTTCAAGATTTTAAGGTGTCTCTCTCTTTAGCCTGCCCAAAATGGGTTAAGACTTCGACTTTTGAATACCCTTACTACTTACAAAAATGTTTCTGTATAGATTGTGCGCTCGATAAAAGAAGACACTTTTCTTTGTGGCGTACCCATTGGGTGCTGTTGGCGTCCAAAAACAGCCCATTTTTCACAATTTTGACTTTTAATAGCCTGTGGAGGGTTAACAAATGCTCACCGCACTATTTTGTCCATGCAACTTCTATTGTCACACCATGTCCTGGGAGTGACAAATTTTTCTTGAAAATCTACAAGACTCGTTTACAGAAATCCACTGAAAACATGAATGTTTTAGCTTTTGGGGGGTATTGCTGTTTAACCAGCCCAAAACGGGTTAACTCTTGGTTTTTTGAACACCCTTATTACCTACAAAAATGATCCTCGGTGAATTCCACTTCCAATAAAGGAAGTTATGTTTATCTCTCGTGTATCGTTTGGTTGCTGTGGGTGCCTGAAACTGGCCCATTTCATCAAAATTTCGATGTTTGGCAGCCTATGGAAGGTTACCATATGCATCGCCTGATATGTCGTGTGTATCAAAGGTCGTGTCACAGACAGGTCTAATAATGATGAATGTTTAAAAAAAATCTACAAGATGTGTTTTGAGAAAGTGCCTATAAACCCCAATTTTGGCAGTTTTCTGCCAATTCTGACGAAATAAGGGTTAAATCGAAAATTCTGCTTCGGCAGATTTTTAGATTTTGTGCTGCTCTATGAGTGTGCAAAATTTTGTGAAAATCGGTCCGAAAATGGCTTCTGAATCATACGGACAAAATGTGTGGGGGAAAAAAAAAAAAAATCCGTAGAAAAACAATAGTCTTTTCCTGAGGGAAAAGCCTAGTTAGTTCGAATTGGTGGCGTATCAATCCCTAGTTAAAACTTGTGTAACTTTCTACAGTTTCAGTATTCAACATTGCCTCTGAGGAATATTTCCCTATGAATGTATCGTGTGTTATACATTATATCGCCTCACAGATTCGATAACAGCAATGAAATGTTTGCAGATTTCAGATCTTAGGAAATTACATCATATTTTTCCACGGTACCAATGCAACCCAATTTTTTACCAGGGCCAAACACAAATTTTGAATCCCCAAACCCCCAAAATTTGCCAAAAAACTTAAAAAGAGAAGACCAGTATGGTCCTCCATACTTTTTGCGCAATTTTCAACTTGTTGTCAAGGACAACAATAGGCTACTGCCATTTTGTCAATCTGTTGTTTGGCCCATGTCAGATCGACACGTATCCTGACTTTTATGCTATAAAATCCTAAAGTATAATGAAGCCAGACACGATTTTGGAGTGGAATGGTGGAATAATTGCAGCAGAATCTAGCTGAATAAAGACATTGAGTTTTTGAACGTTCAGGGCTAAAACTTTATTGAAATTAAATAATATTAAATAATATTTCTTGTTCTTCATGTTTTTGGGATATGCACCTGATTCGTTCATTCTTTATCATTATGTGTGTGTTCAATGTTCACCCTTTTCCTCTTGAATCCTCTCATTCGATTTTTAAGAACTATCTTAGATAATTTATGGAATGTCGATTATTCGTACCCCCTTTGTCGTGTACCGGTTATTATCGACATAATCGGGCGTGTCTGTTTGCCATTACCCTTCTCTATGGGGAATCTTCAGGGTAAGTTTCTCTATTGTTAAGGGTATTCTTTGGATACCGGTTGTCTGACCTGGGCCTTTGTTGTGCCTGTTTTGGACTTGGTTACCGGCTCCTATTCAGTTTAAAATTTTTGCCTCGGGCGTGTGTATATTATGAAATCCTCATGTTCGAAATGTAAGAGGAAAAAGTCCTCTCTTGATTCTGTTTCATCATGTTTGGCTTGCACTCGTTGCTCAAAAGATGTTACCTGTGCAACTTGCTGTTCTTGGGATTCCAAGAGGGAAAAGCCAAGTTAGTTCGAATTGGTGGCGTATCAATCCCTAGTTAAAACTTGTGTAACTTTCTACAGTTTCAGTATTCAACATTGCCACTGAGGAATATTTTCCTATGAATGTATCGTGTGTTATACATTACATCGCCTCACAGATTCGAAAACAGCAATGAAATGTTTGCAGATTTCATATCTTAGGAAATTACATCATATTTTTCCACGATACCAATGGCCCAGACTAGCTGGTGCAACCCAATTTCTTACCAGGGCCAAACACAAATTTTGAATCCCCAAACCCCAAAAATTTGCCAAAAAACTTAAAAAGAGAAGACCAGTATGGTCCTCCATACTTTTTGCGCAATTTTCAACTTGTTGTCAAGGACAACAATAGGCTACTGCCATCTTGTCAATCTGTTGTTTGGCCCATTTCAGATCAACACATATCCTGACTTTTGTGCTATAAAATCCTAAAGTATAATGAAGCCAGACATGATTTTGGAGTGGAATGGTGGAATAATTGCAGCAGAATCTAGCTGAATAAAGACATTGAGTTTTTGAACGTTCAGGGCTATAACTTTATTGAAATTAAATAATATTTCTTGTTCTTCATGTTTTCGAGATATGCACCTGATTCATTCATTCTTTATCATTATGTGTGTGTTCAGTGTTCACCCTTTTCCTCTTGAATCCTCTCATTCGATTTTTAAGAACTATCTTAGATAATTTACGGAATGTGGATTATTCGTACCCTCTTTGTCGCGTACCGGTTATTATCGACATAGTCGGGCATGTCTGTTTGCCATTACCCTTCTCTATGGGGAATCTTCAGGATAAGTTTCTCTATTGTTAAGGGTATTCTTTGGATACCCGTTGTCTGACCTGGGCCTTTGTTGTGCCTGTTTTGGACTTGGTTACCGGCTCCTATTCAGTTTAAAATTTTTGCCTCGGGCGAGTGTATATTATGAAATCCTCATGTTCGAAATGTAAGAGGAAAAAGTCCTCTCTTGATTCTCATTCATCATGTTTGGCTTGCACTCGTTGCTCAAAAGATGTTACCTGTGCAACTTGCTGTTCTTGGGATTCCAAGCGATAGAATTCCCTCTCAACTTATGTATGTGTCGGCGAAGCACCGATTTCAGTGCTTTTGCCTAAGGTAACTAATCAGAATTCAGTTTTCTTTTCAGAGGAACAAGAACATGGTATTGGTCATGGTATGACATCAAGTTCTGCGCTGCCGTCGTCTTCAGATACAGAGCATGTTAACTTATGAGGTATCACAGACAGTCAACTAGCTCGACCGGTGTAACAGAGCCTGCATTAGTGCTTCCGTACCAGGAAAATCTGTAGCAGTTCAGGATACGGAGGATGGAAGACAGTCCTCTGTTCAGACGACGGCACGTAAGGGGAAGAGGCCAGTCAAATTGAAAGGTGCATCAGTAGCCAAGCATTCTTCTGTTTTGGGGTCAAAACAGAAAGATTCGACTTTTATTGCCAGTTCCGCTGGTAGTCTGGTAGATAATGCTTCGGAGCCAGTTGTTTCTTATGTTCCTTTCTCTGCCAGTATGGCTGGCAGTAATCTTGATATAAGAGCCTCTTCTTCGTCCGTTTTCTTCCCCGTGGGAACCCTGGGAAGTCAAGCAGTGCCTGTTCAATGCGGTCAACAGGCTCTGTTTTACTGGTAAAATAGGACCCAGTCACCAATGCTTGGGAGGTGCAAACCCTCTCTAAAATGGGTAACATGGCTTATTAACGCACACCCCTGGTCTTGATTTGATACTCATGTTGTGGTCATGATTAGCCATTGTGCAAAAATATGTGACCTTAAACACCAATAAATAAATAAATATTCGACTGTTTTCAGGACTCAGCACAGTAGACCGCATGCTAGCCTGCAGGATCCGGAGGTAGAGAGTCAGAGCCAGGATCTGGCTCTCTAAGGCTAGCATTTCGAGGCAAACATCTTTTTCTAAAAGATGGACACAGGGCTCTGTTTCAGATCACTTTCCGGAGCCAAAAAGGCATAGAACGGGGGTGAACATAGCCTCGAATATGGAATTGCTGGAGCAAATTGCCCAGTTAATTGCAGACTCTCAGCAGCATAATATGCGGGCGTCATCGATTTCTGCTTCGGATGATTCGGACGGTGCTGGATCTGCAGAAAGAAGGGTTTCCTCAAATAATCAGTATGTCGATAATAGACCAGACCAGAAACCTCTAGCTGGTAGTGTTACGGAGTTTGATGAAGACGAGACTGACACTACATCTTTGGCTGAGCAACATACAGAAACTATGAGGTTCCTGCAGGATTTTTCACCTGAATTAATTCCTTCTGGTCAGAGTTCTGCGCCTTCTTGAGCCAGGCGCCTGTCTTCTTTAGACAGGGAGGTCATTAAGTTGAAGGAAAGTATCCTTCTGTATCCGTCTCAATCAGTCCAAGCGTCAGATGTGTTTGATTGTGTTGACGAAGCTATTGCAGACCTAGCTCAGGCTAGAAAAAGTTTGTTCCTTTCGGAAAGGAAGTTTGACCTACCGTTTAGAGGCAATACCTTCTTAAATACGGTAGGCGAGATTGATTTCAAGAGCTCCTCTGTGATTGGATGATGGGACAAGGGATGTCTCTTCTGTCATCGTGTAGCGTCAGTCCTTTTGTTATAGATACTTGCATTGAATCTAGCAGAAGTATTTTGGACGCTATGTCATGCAGACCACATTTGCAGGGCATTGGCCGGCAATTTGGAATCTAAGAGCTTACAGGAGTTGTTATCTCCTTTGAGAGTGCTCTCTCGCGCCATCATGTATACAACATGTATACAACACCTTTGAGTAGCGAATTTAGTTGGTTGGTCAGGCAGGATACTGCCCTTAAATCTACGTCATTTATTGACGACAGTGTTAAGAGCTCTCTAAGGGCCACTCCCGTTTCGGGCTCTTTATTCAATGATAAGTTAAAAGCTTATTTGAAGATGCTTCTTAGAATGCCACAAGTCAGCTTTTGTTGCTCTCAGCTTCGCAACCTCAGCCTTCCACAAGTGGTCCTCCTCGGAGAGGTAAATTTTTCTCCAGGAGAGGCTCAGCCTGTGCTGCTTCTAGAGCTATTCGTGGGCATGGTGGCTCGAAACGGGAGAGATTTCAAAAAGGGGATGACACAGTCGGAAAATAACGAAATGCGTAACCCCACACCGATGTCACAAAGGGATGCGAGAGCTTCACAAGGTTTCTCCTCGTATAAGCCTCGTAAGTCCTACAAATGAAGAGTTCGACCTCTACTGTTCTCCGGTTGGCGGAAGGCTTTCAAAATTCGCAAGCAACTGGAACAAAATAACACAGGATCTTTGGGTTTGAGACATTGTAAAAAATGGTCTACGTCTTTTGTTCTGGAGAAAACCCCCATTAACGCGAATTCCTCGTTTTGTGAGCCTTCCACAAAATATAACAAAGAGAGAGGCTTTGATTTCAGCAGTAGACTCTCTTCTACAAAAGGAGGCAATAGAGGTCATAGAGAATCCCAATTCAAAGGGATTCTACAGTCATCTTTTTCTTGCACCAAAGCCAGACGGCTCGTACAGGCTGGTCATCGATCTCAGTTGGATAAACAAGTTAATAATTGCTCCAAAATTTTATATGGAGACAATTCGGTCGGTGAGAAGCAGCATCCGAGTAAACGATTACGCCACAAGCATAGACTTAAAGGACGCATATTTTCACATCTTGATTCATCCAGCTTTTCGGAAATACCTCCATATCGCGGTTCTAGGAAACGTATACCAGTTCAGGGCAATGTGTTTTGGCCTGAACCTTGCTCCGTGGGCGTTCACTCAGGTGATGAATGCGGTGATGAGCCACTTCAGAGCACTCTCGGCTTCGATGACGTCGGCATATCTGGATGACATTTTTCAAAGATACGGAGGAAATTTTCATGCTCTTCAAAGCGACGTTCAGAGTCTATCGCTGCTACGACGCCTGGGTTTTATAATCAATGTCGACAAGTCGGATTTAATGCCGACGACGTCGTTTGTTCACCTTTGAATGAGTTTTGATACTCTCAACAATCGGGTCTGTTTGCCGATAGCAAGAGCAAAATTAGTTTCTCTTTACGCAAAATACTGCATAAACGCACAAGTCATTACTGCAAGAGAGTTTATGCGGCTGTTAGGACTTTGCGGCACCGTCGCGGAGTTAATTCCGCTAGTTCGTTTGCGCACTCGTCCACTTCACATTTATCTAATTCAAAATTGGAGCGTAAAGCGTCAGTTGTTGGACAGTCCGATTGTTTTAACACAGTCAATAAAGCATCATCTTCAAATTTGGGCAGATATCCAGTGGTTATCCCAGGGAATACTGCTTCAGCTTCAGGAGCAGTCATTCATAATCATGACGGACGCCAGTCGGGAGGGTTGGGGTGCTTCTCTGATTCTGGGCGATCAAGTGTGTCGCGGTTTATGGGAGAGTCAGTTTCTTGTGTCCCATATAAACTACAAAGAAATGAGGGCAATTTGGTTAGCTCTAAATCATTGGCTCAGTCGAGTAATAAACTCACATGTTCAAATTCAGTCGGACAATTCAACAGTAGTAGCCTATATTCGGAATCAGGAGGCACTCATTCCGTCCAGCTGTTGAATCTCACCGAAAAGATTCTTCTTTTCTCTCAAGAGAATCAGATTCGGATATCGATTCATCATATTCCAGGTCGTCTCAATGTAATAGCAGACTCTCTATCGAGAAGGATCGCCTGCTACCTTCAGAATGGATGTTGAAAAAATCTGTCTTCAATCAGATTTGCGTCCAGTGGGAACGTCCAATGACCGATCTTTTTGCCACGAGTCTGAACAATCAGTTACAGACTTTTGTGTCCCCATGCCCGGACTCTCAGGCTTATGCAGTAGACACTCTGTCAATTTCATGCAACGGGATAATAGGGTATGCTTACCCTCCAGCTCCCCTCGTTCAATAGGTCTTGCTAAAGATAAAACAGTCTTCTTGCAAGATTCTACTGTTTGCAAGCCTGTCGGCTCACAGACCGTGAATAAATCTTCTCCGTGAACTTCTTTGGAACGTTCCGCGGAAGTTACCGCCTCTCCGGGATCTTCGGACACAGGGGAAACTCCCTCGGCTTCATCACAATCCGGAAGGCCTCAACCTTCACGTTTTTCCATTGTGCGGTCCTTCCTGCACGGAAAAAGTTTTCCAGATGAGCAATGGACGCAATTTCTAGCTGTAGGAGGACCTCCTCTTCGTTAAATTATGAAGCGAAGTGGAAGGTTTTTGTTCGTTAGTGTGAATCATAATTGATTGATTTTTTAACCCCAACTATTCCTCAATTAGCTAACTTTTTAGCTCACCTGACTGAAAGTCAGGGTGAGCTTTTCTTATCACTCTTCGTCCGTCGTCCTGCGTGAAGGTGGTGTTTGAGCCTCTTTCTCCTAAACCACTGGCCACATTTAATTAAATTTCATGTAAGTGTTGGTTATATAGGGGCATTTTGATTTTTATCCAAATTTAGGTTTTGGCTCATATTGAGCAGAGGTGTGGGGAAAAAATGGCCAAATTTTTTGAAAATCTTCTTCTAATGAACCACCAGTAGCAGAGACTTGATATGTGGTATACAGAGTCCTTTTGAGGTTTAGAATCAAGTTTGTTCAAGAGAAGTTTGTCGGGCATTATTTGCCTTCGTTATGGGAGGGGCAAAAATTTTGGCCACGCCTAAAATTTCTATTTTCTGAACCGTGAGGTCAATTTGAACCAAATTTGATATGAGATGATAATGGGTCATAAGTAGTTGATTGATGCAAAAAAAAATTTTCTCATTGCCCCGTGGGAACCTTGGGAGCTAAAAATAGGAAAAACCTTAAAACTGCCATATCTCCATAACTACACGGCACAGAGAATTCTTATTTTGTATAATGCTTACTTTTATCCAGTAGAATAGAATGGTTAAAAAAAATCCCTATCGGTTTGATCACAAGGTACTTTTTTCAGGTCTTTGAAAAAGTGCTGAGTCAGCACTTTTTAACACTGTAGGCAATGGGAAAAACATTAAAAAATCTTCTTCTCCAGATCCAGCAGGCAGAATCTTTTGATATTTGGTATGCAACATTGTAGGGTGGATCTGATTCAAGTTTGTTCAAATCGGCTCCCTAGATTCATATTTGGGCTCACTATAGGAGCTCAAATTCGAACTTAGTGCATTTCAAGCAAATTTCTTCAAAAATCTTCTTCTCCAGATCCAGCAGGCAGAATCTTTTGATATTTGGTATGCAACATTGTGGGGTGGATCTGATTCAAGTTTGTTCAAATCGGCTCCCTAGATTCATATTTGGGCTCACTATAGGAGCTCGAATTCGAACTTAGTGCATTTCAGGCAAATTTTTAAAAAAATCTTCTTCTCCAGATCCAGCAGGCAGAATCTTTTCATATTTGGTATGCAACATTGTGGGGTGGATCTGATTCAAGTTTGTTCAAATCGGCCCCCTGGGTTTATATTTGGGCTCAGTATAGGAGCCCAAATTTGAACTTAGTGCATTTCAGGCAAATTTCTTAAAAAATCTTCTTCTCCAGATCCAGCAGGCAGAATCTTTTGATATTTGGTATGCAACATTGTGAGATGGATCTGATGCAAATTTGTTCAAATCGGCTCCCTAGATTCATATTTGGGCTCACTATAGAAGCTCAAATTCGAACTTAGTGCATTTCAGGCAAATTTCTTTAAAAATCTTCGTCTCCAGATCCAGCAGGCAGAATCTTTTGATATGTGGTATGCAACATTGTGGGGTGGATCTGATTCAAGTTTGTTCAAATCGGCTTCCTAGGTTCATATTTGTGCTCACTATAGAAGCTCGAATTCAAACTTAGTGCATTTCAGGCAAATTTCTTAAAAAATCTTTTTCTCCAGATCCAGCAGGCAGAATCTTTTCATATTTGGTATGCAGCATTGCGGGGTGGATCTGATTCAAGTTTGTTCAAATCGGCCCCTGGATTCATATTTGGGCTCACTATAGAAGCTCGAATTCGAAATTAGTGCATTTCGGGCAAATTTTTTCAAAAATCTTCTTCTCCAGATCCGGCAGGCAGAATCTTTTCATATTTGGTATGCAACATTGTGGGGTGGATCTGATTCAAGTTTGTTCAAATCGGCCCCCTGGATTCATATTTGGGCTTACTATAGAAGCCCGAATTCGGACTTAGTGTGTTTCGGGCAAATTTATTAAAAAATCATCTTCTCCAGATCCAGCAGGCAGAATCTTTTGATATTTGGTAAGCAACATTGTGGGGTGGATCTGATTCAAGTTTGTTCAAATCGGCTTCCTAGATTCATATTTGGGCTCACTATAGAAGCTCGAATCACTTCAAATCGGCCCCCTAGGTTTATATTTGGGCTCAGTATAGAAGCCCAAATTTGAACTTAGTGCATTTCAGGCAAATTTCTTAAAAAATCTTCTTCTCCAGATCCAGCAGGCAGAATCTTTTGATATTTGGTATGCAACATTGTGGGGTGGATCTGTTTCAAGTTTGTTCAAATCCGTCCCCTGGATTCATATTTGGGCTCACTATAGAAGCCCGAATTCGAACTTAGTGCATTTCAGGCAAATTTCTTCAAAAATCTTCTTCTCCAGATCCAGCAAGCAGAATCTTTTCATATTTGGTATGCAACATTGTGGGGTGAATCTGATTCAAGTTTGTTCAAATCGGCCCCCTGGGTGTATATTTGGGCTCAGTATAGGAGCCCAAATTTGAACTTAGTGCATTTCAGGCAGATTTTTTGAAAATCTTCTTCTCCAGATCCAACAGGCAGAATCTTCTGATATTGGGTATGCACCATGCTTAGGGGGGTGAGATTCAAGTTTGTTCAAGCCAAGTCCCTGGGTTCATATTTGGGCTCACTGTGGTAGCCCGAATTATAACTTAGTTCAAAATGAGGAATTTTCTTTAAAAATCTTCTTCAGATCCAGCAGTCGGAATGTTTTGATATTTGGTATGCAGCATCCTTAGGGGGTGAGATTCAAGTTTATTCAAGCCATGTCCCTAGGTCCATATTTGGACTCACTGTGGGAGCCCGAATTATAACTTAGTTCAAAATGAGGAATTTTCTTTAAAAATCTTCTTCTTCATATCCAGCAGTCGGAATGTTTTGATATTTGGTGTGCAGCATCCTTAGGGGGGTGAGATTCAAGTTTGTTAAAGCCAAGTCCCATGGGTTCATATATGGGCTCTCTGTGGGAGCCTGAATTATAACTTAGTTCAATGTGAGGAATATTCTTTAAAAATCTTTTTTTTTTTAGATCCACTGGTCAGAATCTTTGGATATTTGGTATAAGCTTTTCTTAGGAGGAGCAGATGCAACTTGTTGAAATCAATTCTCTGGGTTGATATAAATTTAGGCTACCATGTCAGGTGAGCGCCCTCAGGCCCCTTGGGGCCTCTTGTTTATTTATCTTTTTGATGAAGTTAAGCTACAGCCAGTCACTATTAAGGGCTCTAGGTCTATGCTTTCTGACACCTATGCACATCAAGGGAAATTAAACGTTGGGTCAGATGAATCTTTAAATAAATTAATGAGGAATTTCTCTGTGATCAGACCTCGTACCTTGAGACTAATCCCTATGTGGAATTTAGCTTGGGTTCTTCTGAAACTTCAGGAAGCACCCTTTGAGCCGTTAAATACTGTTGAGTTTAAATTTATTACTTATAAAACAGCTTTTCTTTTAGTGTTTGCGTCAGCTAGAAGAGTTAGTGAGCTTCATACTTTGTCTGTTGAAGACTCATTATTGTAGTGTTGGTAATTCTATTACTCTACTGCGAAAGTGGGATTCTTAGCTAAAAATCAGGTTTCGGACAAATGGCCTAACCCAATTCTTATTAAAGCATTTCCATCTTCAGATGGTCAGAGACCTTTGTTGTGTCCAGTAAGAGCGTTTAGGATTTATAAACAGCGTTCTAGTTTTATTAGAAGAGGTAAGAAGAGGTTATTTCTTTCTCTTCTTCCTAACAGAAATGATATTTCTGTTCATTCCATATCTAGATGGATTCAGTTAGCTATTCGGACAGCTTATAATGCTTTGTCTGCAAATCTGAGAATAGCTTATAAGAGTTCAGCTCACGAAGTTAGAGCCTTAGCTTCTTCCTGGGCTTATGCTAGTAGTACTTCTTTGCAGGATTTGATGCAAGCAGCTTACTGGACTTAACAGACGACTTTTGCCAACTTTTATCTTGGAGATTTAGAATCAATTTCGGATGATCTCAGATCTTTAGGACCGTTATCGGTAGCTCAGAATGTCGTCCATTCCAATTAGGAATTTCATTCAACCTTCTGTTTGGTCTGCTCTAGCACTGTCACCAGTCAGCTACCCTCTTCGTTTTGATGTGTAGTTACTTTCAAAACAAGAGGAAGGGGGGGGGGGGGGGGTGTATGGTATTTCCAAATGGTCATCGTCATCTGGCTTTATAGTGAAAAGTATGGAATACCTCCAGTGATAGTAACCTTGGGTCAGAGCTATGGTAGTTTTAATGTGTAGCTTGATGTGAAGCAATTTTCAATGTATTATATGCTTTTAATGTGTAGCTCGATGTGAAGCGTTATTGTATATGTTATGTGTCAAGGCAAACTTTACTAGACAATACTCGGACACTTTTAATGTTTTATAAAGAGTCTCATTTCTCTGGACTTTATTTTTTGGCTTCCTTTATCAAAATTAGCATAATGGGTTATGCTAGGCATTAAATAGAGTTACACCTATATTTTCATTGTTTTTTTGAATTAGGAGCAATGAATATCAAGTACTAGGCCTGCCTACCTGTTTACTCTTCTCAGCTAGTCTGGGCCATTGGTATAGTGGAAAAATATGAAAAATTTATACCAATTTTAATATTTTTATTACCTGCGTCGCCAGCGGCAAAGCAGGTCTAGTAACCCCTCGACTCCGTCCGTCTGTCAGTCCGTCCGAAACACTTCTTCCGTCAAAGTTTTCTTGGCGTCTATGAAAGGGAATGATTTTTTATTTGGTCTGCTGCTTCATAATGATGAGTTGTATCGTATATCTAATTTTCAGATCTGCCGTGCAGCCACTTCCTGTTTGCCGATACTTTGAAGTCTGTTCATCTCTGTAATCAATTGCATGCAGCGACGCATGTCCAGACCCGGTATTGGTCTTGGCTTGTTAATACTTACCAATGGCCCAGACGGGGATGGCCCTTCCTGGAGTCGACACTCCTTCCTCCCCGCTGAGTTATATTACAGTTCTTATTAACATTCAACAGGCACAACAATAGAGAATGACAAGATGGCGGTAGCCTATTGTTCAACAAGTTGCGCATTGCGCAAAAAGTATGGAGGACCATACTGGTCTTCTCTTTTTAAGTTTCTTGGCAAATTTTGGTGATTTGAGGATTCAAAATTTGTGTTTGGCCCTGGTACTAAATTGGGTTGCACCAGCTAGTCTGGGCCATTGGTAAGTATTAAAAATATTAAAATTGGTATAAATTTTTCATTTCTTATCAACCTACCTTACAATTGTTTACTACAGGCTTGCACTATAGTGGAAGACCCTAGCTCGGAAAATATACTCTCTATTTTGATCTTTCCCAAGAGATTTGGGAAAGAAAATATAAGCCAAAACTAGGTCGAGCTCCATCGGGGCACACCCAGTAGGAGACACTCTTCTCTTAGTACAGTTCCACGACATCCAGAAAACCAGTGCGCAGACAGTAACTAATGAACCATTCTTTTTTCGTCTGACGTCCAAGGATGACGTGCGGCCATTTGCATTACGAAACAGTGATAATTCAACTCATCGATAATAGTTTCTTGTGACTGGAATTATGGATCTGAGTATCGTATCGTATAATAACAGGACTGTGTTTTATATATTCTCGTTATTATTTTCAACCACATTTTCTTTGTATTTTATATATTTTACGCGTTGCGTGCGACTTTCGTGTACTATGCGGTTCGTACATAAAATTTTTTGGTTGATAATTTTTATTGTTATTGGAGTTAGGTGTCAATGGGGGACTGTATGGACAGGATTTCTCCACTCTGTTGAGAGCAGAATTTCTGTTTTTTTTAGGTCCCTGTCTGCCGTCTGGGTTCAGTTGTGTTCCCTCCTGTACTTTTTCTACCACCTTTCTCTCGTAGTTGGGGGTTTTCTTCTGCTGTCTATATCTGTTGAGTTCACCTTTTTCTTCTACTACTCTCACCTCTGTTATGTTCCAGTACGTTTCATTTAGGGCAATTCCTTTTGCCCTCGCTTTGGTGCGTTCTCGTGGCCGTTCCTCCTGCACCGGTGGTGGGGGAATGCTGTCGTTTCGGGGCCTCCCGACACGACCACATCTGGTGAGAGTTATAACCCCTCCGTGGGGGGTGTGCAGTTCCTGCTGCTCACGCGGGGTGGGGGTGAGGACGCTGTCGTTTTGGGGCCTCCCGACACGACCACGTCTAATGAGAGTTATACCCCCTCCGTGGGGGATGTGCTGTTTTTAGCTCACCTGACTGAAAGTCAGGGTGAGCTTTTCTTATCGTCCGTCGTCCTGCGTGAAGGTGGTGTTTGAGCCTCTTTCTCCTAAACCACTGGCCACATTTTAATTAAATTTCATGTAAGTAGTGGTTATATAGGGGCATTTTGATTTTTATCCACAATAGGTTTCGGCTCATATTGAGCAGAGGTGTGGGGAAAAAATGGCCAAATTTTTTGAAAATCTTCTTCTAGTGAACCACCAGTAGCAGAGACTTGATATGTGGTATACAGAGTCCTTTTGAGGTTTAGAATCAAGTTTGTTCAAGAGAAGTTTGTCGGGCATTATTTGCCTTCGTTATGGGAGGGGCAAAAATTTTGGCCACGCCTAAAATTTCTTTTTTCAGAACCGTCAGGTCGATTTGAACCAAATTTGCTATGAGGTGATAATGGGTCATAAGTAGTTGATTGATGCAAAAAATTTTTTTCTCATTGCCCCGTCGGAACCTCGGGAGTAAAAATAGGAAAAACCTTAAAACTGCCATATCTCCAAAACTACACGACACAGAGAATTCTTATTTTGTATAAGGCTTACTTTTATCCAGTAGAATAGACTGGTTAAAAAAAATCCCTATTGGTTTGATCACAAGGTACTTTTTTCAGGACTTTGAAAAAGTGCCGAGTCAGCACTTGTTAACACTGCAGGCAATGGGAAAAAGATTAAAAAATCTTCTTCTCCAGATCCAGCAGGCAGAATCTTTTGATATTTGGTATGCAGCATTGTAGGGTGGATCTGATTCAAGTTTGTTCAAATCGGCCCCCTGGGTTCATATTTGGGCTCAGTATAGGAGCCCGATTTTGAACTTAGTGCATTTCAGGCAAATTTCTTAAAAAATCTTCTTCTCCAGATCCAGCAGGCAGAATCTTTTGATATTTGGTAAGCAACATTGTGGGGTGGATCTGATTCAAGTTTGTTCAAATTGGCTCCCTGGATTCATATTTGGGCTCACTATAGAAGCCCAAATTCAAACTTAGTGCATTTCAGGCAAATTTCTTAAAAAATCTTCTTCTCCAGATCCAGCAGGCAGAATCTTTTGATATTTGGCATGCAACATTGTGGAGAGGATCTGATTCAAGTTTGTTCAAATCGGCTCCCTGGATTCATATTTGGGCTCACTATAGAAGCCTGAATTTGAACTTAAGTGCATTTCAGGCAAATTTCTTAAAAAATCTTCTTCTCCAGATCCAGCAGGCAAAATCTTTTGATATTTGGCATGCAACATTGTGGGGTGGATCTGATTCAAGTTTGTTCAAATCAGCCCCCCTGGGTTTATATTTGGGCTCAGTATAGTAGCTCAAATTCGAACTTAGTGCATTTCAGGCAAATTTCTTCAAAAATCTTCTTCTCCAGATCCAGCAGGCAGAATCTTTTGATATTTGGTATGCAACATTGTGGGGTGGATCTGATTCAAGTTTGTTCAAATCGGCTTCCTGGATTCATATTTGGGCTCACTATAGAAGCCCGAATTCGAACTTAGTGCATTTCAGGCAAATTTCTTAAAAAGTCTTCTTCTCCAGATTCAGCAGGCAAAATCTTTTGATATTTGGTATGCAACATTGTGGGGTGGATCTGATTCAAGTTTGTTCAAATCGGCCCCCTGGATTCATATTTGGGCTCACTATAGAAGCTCAAATTTGAACTTAGTGCATTTCAGGCAAATTTCTTTGAAAATCTTCTTCTCAAGATCCAGCATGCAGAATCTTTTGATATTGGGTATGCACCATGCTTAGGGGTGGGGGGGGGGGGGGGGGGGGGGTGAGGTGAGATTCACGTTTGTTCAAGCCAAGTCCCTGGATTCATATTTGGGCTCACTGTGGTAGCCCGAATTATAACTTGGTTCAAAATGAGGAATTTTCTTTAAAAATCTTCTTCAGATCCAGCCGTTGGAATGTTTTGATATTTGATATGCAGCATCCTTAGGGGGGTGAGATTCAAGTTTGTTCAAATCATGTCCCTAGGTCCATATTTGGACTCACTGTGGGAGCTTGAATTCTAACTTACTTCAAAATGAGGAATTTTCTTTAAAAATCTTCTTCTTCAGATCCAGCAGTCGGAATGTTTTGATATTTGGTATGCAGCATCCTTTGCGGGGTGAGATTCAAGATTGTTAAAGCCAAGTCCCTGGGTTTATATATGGGCTCCCTGTGGGAGCCCGAATTATAACTTAGTTCAATATGAGGAATATTCTTTAAAAATCTTCTTTTTTTTTAGATCCACTGGTCAGAATCTTTGGATATTTGGTAGAAGCTTTTCTTAGGAGGAGCAGATGCAACTTGTTGAAATCAATTCTTTGGGTTGATATTTAGGCTACCATGTCAGGTGAGCGCCCTCATGCCCCTTGGGGCCTCCTGTTTAACTGTGGTGGATACTGCGGGAGCTGTTGAGTTGTCTGGTGAAGAGATGCCTCGTTCCGGGACTATGATCCCTCTTCAGTCGACATCTGAGGCTGTCACTACAGTTGTGGCTCGGTTGATCTCTCCCCTTTTCTGCCAGTTTCAGCAGCTCCTGTTGTATCTGCTGCAACTGCTGTTCCGTCTACAACGTCATCGGTCACCGTTTCAGCCTGCCTCGGCTTTTCCCTGTAGGGGTCTGCAGCGATGTCTGTTGTGTGGTTGTGCGGTATTGGCCTCAGCCTTCCCTGACTTCAACTCGGCGAACTCAGAAGTGGCTGCTGACCAACCCTCTCCTCTTTTGAGCACAGCAGTTTTGTGCCTGCAGGGGTCTGCAGAGGTGTCTGGTAGTGTAGACGTGGGATATCGGCCTCAGCCTTCCCTGACTTCAACTCGGCGGAGTCGGAAGTGGCTGCCGACCGAACCCCCTGCTGTGTCCTCTCAGCCATTGAGCACAGCAGTTTTATCCCTGCAGGGGTCTGCAGAGGTGTCTGGTAGTGTAGACGTGGGATATCGGTCTCAGCCTTCCCTGACTTCAACTTGGCGAAGTCGGAAGGGGCTGCCGGCCGAACCCACTACTGTGGTCTCTCAGCCATCGAGTACCGCAGTTTTTCTCATTGGATTGAGATGTTCATGGTGGGGTCACCATGAGCTCCGTGGCGTTTCCGTCCACGCACTCTGGTCCCATGGCCAGTTTTGCGTGACCAACGCTTTTTGTGCAGCCTGGACCTTCTGTCCCGCAGAGGTCCGTGGCGACTCTCCTGAGTTTCCGCTCTGTAGATCCTTGGGGTATGTCATACCCCAATACGCATCTGCCTTCAGATGTTTCGGCTGCAGCGTGTCATCCCGCGTTGGGTGTATTTGAGGATCGTGACCCTTCGCTGGTTAAATGGGTCAGGAGTGAAGCCACTTTGTCAGTTCGTTCCCACATCGAAACGGCCGACACAGTCAGTGAGCTTAGGGAGGCCCTCTCTTTGCTCACTTAGGTTCTGTCCAAGAGCCTTTGCCGTTACTTCAGCGAGGCTACGAGTGATTTCCGGGGACCCCATGTGGTGCTGCCTCCCGGGATTGGAAACTGGCCCCTTTCTGATCCCCATGGTGTGCGTACACCATGGGAGGCGTCGGCTGGTTTGCCCATGATGGGCTTTGTGTCTTCCGACTCAGGGGATGAGTCCGACATACCTGACGTCGAGAGCCAACAGTCTTCTGCGTCAGCTTGATCAGCCTTCTGTTGGAGGCAGGGGCCGTCCAAAGCCTAACAAGTACCCTTCTGCTTCCTCTGCAAAGCCAAGGGCTGATCCTCCTGCCGCCACTGCTACTTACTCACAGGGTAAGGATAGGCGTCGATTTGTCCCAGGTTGAGGCATTCCACTCAGTCGAGAGTGCCTCTTCCAACACAAGTCCCTTTCAATGTTACATGTTGGGAACTTTTGATCACGGAGATGGGCAATCTCCTGTCAAAGGGGGCGATCGAGGTCATCAAGAACATTCTTTCAGTGGGATTTTATTCCTGCCTGTTCTTGGTGCCGAAGAAGGACAGCCGACTCCGAACATGTTATCGATCTGAGTATCCTGACCCAGTCTGTCATTGCTCAGTTCAGCATGGAGGCTTTCAGGTCGGTTCACCGCTCCATTCACTAGGGAGTTTTCCAGTTCAAGGCCATGCCCTTCGGCCTCGACCTGGATCCTTGGACCTTCACCCGTCTGATGTTGCATGTGTCTTACATTGCACACAGTCCAAGGTGTCTTCTTCGGCATATCTAGTCGATATCCTCCAGAGGCATTCCAATGCTGCCTTTCTGGAGTTGTATGTCGACTCACTGTTGAGCCTGCTCACGCAATAGGTTTCAGAGTCAACGAGAAATCGGACCTGGTCCCTTCTCCATCGTTTTTGTCATCTGGGATGGGCTTCTGTACTCAGCTGGATACGGTGGCGGTTTTCCGGGCAAGGGCTGTGATTTTCTCAGCCTTTGCCCTGACTCTGTCCCAGTCCACGTATGCAACAGCTTGGAGTCTTCCCCGGCTGTTCGGTCTCTGCGGTTCGGTGACGGATCTCATTCCTCTAGGTCGGCTGCATGTCAGACCTCTCCAACACTTTCTGCTCAGTCGTTGGAGGCCGAATGTCGATCCTCTGGATCTGGTGCTTCAGTTACCGGAGTCTCTTCCTCATCACCGTCTCCCCTGACAGATGTTCAGTGGATTATGCAGGGAGTTCCGTTGGATTTCCCCATGTCCGATCGTATTCTGACGGCAGTCGCCAGCGATCTCGGATGGGGTATGACGTTGGATCCTCTAGGTCTTTCCCTTCACGGGTCATGGGACCTGGATCCAGCAGCTCTTCACGTCAACCAGAAGGAGCTTCTTGGTTTTCTTATTTTCCGGCAGTGGATCCCCCACCTTTCGAATTGTCAGGTCCTTCTGTTGTCCGACAATTCGACAGTGGTTGTTTACATTCGGAACCAGGGCGGCACGCACTATGTTCTCAGGTACGAATTGATTCGGGATCTTCTTCAGCTCGCTCAGGATGTCAATGCCGGAGTTGTTTTTAGTCACATTCCCGGTCGTCTGAACGTTCTAGCCGACTCCCTGTCCCGATGGGGCCGTGTCATTTCCACCCAGTGGGTGCTTCACAGGGCAGTGTTCCAGATGCTTTGCGATCTCTGGGGTTGTCCCCACATCGATCTTTTTGTGACCTGTTGGAACCATCAGGTGGACACTTTTGTGTCCCCGTGTCCAGATCCTTTGGCTTTCGCTGTGGACGCTTTGTCACTCGATTGGAACAGTCTAGTCGGCTACGCCTTCCCGCCAGTTCTGATTCTGCCTCAGGTTCTAGCCAAGATACGAACCTGCAGTTGTTGAATCATTCTGATCGCTCCCCTGTTGCCTCAACAGGTGTGGATCAATCAGCTCTGCTCTCTGTTGGCGGTGGTTCCGGCACGTCCGCCTCTATGTCACGACCTTCTTTTTCTTAAGGTCACCCAAGGAGGTTTCATGTTGACCCAACTTCATTGTGCCTTCACGCATATCTTTTGTCAGGTCCTGTCTCCTCCGTAGAGGCTTTTCAAGACGAGTGGCTAAGTGGAAGGTCTTCTGTAGATGGTTTGCTGATAACTCTGTTGATTATGCCAATCCTTCGATAACACAGATTGTGGAGTTTCTGGTATATCTGTTTGATTCTCGGGGTATCCAGCCTGTTACCATCAAAGGGTACAGGTCCATGCTTTCGGAGACCTTTTCAAGAAAGATCTCAAAACATTCCTGTTTCAAAAAGCCTATAAGAAAAAGCCTATAAGTGATGTTCAGGACTGTAAGATACTGTATATATTCCTTTTGTATATTTGCACGAGCTCAGTAACATGTACAGCGCCTTAGAATATGGTTCTATATCTTCTGAACTATAATTTTTGCGCTATATAAATGAGTATATTATTATTATTATTATTATGTGGGAAAGCATCGCATTGGCACTAATCCATACCTCTCCAAGCTTATTCGGCACTTTTCTTTGAAAAGGCCTTGGATTTTGCAGCTTACACCAAGATGGAATCTTTCTTGGGTGCTGATTTGCTTGGGGGTGGGGGGGAGGGGGGGTAGCGGTGCCATTCGAACCTTTATACCAGGTGGACATGCATTTTCTCACAAGAGACGGGTTAGTGAGCGTCAGTCACGCCCTCGGTTGATCCGGCCTTTTTCAGGAGCTCCGCCAACAGTGTTACTTTTACCACTGCCTGCTCCTTTCTGGCCAAGAATCAGATACCAGAAACAACTCCACCTCCTATCTGTATCAGGGCTCATCATTCTGCTGAGGGTAATCACCCTTTGCACTGTCCGGTTCGTGCACTTCGCATTTATCTCAACTGGATGCAGTTCATTAGGAAAGGCAGGAAACGATTCTTTCTGTCTCTTATTCCTGGTCGACAGAAGATCTCTCCTCAGTCCATTTCTCGATGGATTTGTCTTGCTATTCGTGCGGCATACGTTCGTCTAGCGACTGATGATTGTATTACCAATCGAATTTCTGCCCACGAGGTGTGTTCCTTGTCCTCCTGGGATTATGCTAACTCTGTCAAGTTGTCAGATGTTATGCAGGCAGCCTACTGGAGAAATGCTTCTACTTTCTCCACGTTCTATCTGCATCAGTTGCAGGAGCAGTCTGAGGACCTTTTTTCTTTGGGCCCTCTTTCTTCTGCTCAGAATGTTGTCTACCCTAACCATTAGGCTTCTTCAAGATCAGTTCCAGCCCTGTGCTGTTTTACTGTCCTTTCTGTCTGTGCGTCATGCAGAGCCATACGCCTCATTAGCTTAACTTGACAAAGTCAAGATAAGCTATTGCCATCACGCTTGCGGAAGTCTGTTAGACTGTGAGTCTGTTAGTCTGAGAGTCTGTTCACATTTTCCTTTAGCTCAGGCTACACCCTGTAGTTCTGGTCTGATTGTCCCGAAATTTCATATGCAGGTTTGGGGTCATGTCTAGATGACCCTTTTGGTCGCGATCGGTCAACCAGTATGGCTGCTGGAGCCCAAAACCCGAAAGCCATTAGCACAGTCTACAGGTCGTATTTATGAAGGGATTTCATTGTAACTTGGTAGGATGCCTCTGTATAATGCCTATATGAGAACGTCCCCTTTTGGTCATGCTCTGTCAACCGTGATGGCTGCCCAAGCCCGAAACCCAAAAACTTTTAACACAGTCTGCAGGTCATATTTAATATGGAGGGATTTTTTTAAACTTGGTAGGATGACTCCGCATGATGTCTAGATGAGAACTTCCCCATTTGGTCGCAATCTGTCAACCGTGACGACTGCCCGAGCCCAAAACCCGAAAACCTTGAGCACAGTCTACAGATCATATTTATGGAGGGATTTCATTGTAACTTGGTAGGTTGACTTCATATAATGTCTAGATGAGAACATCCCCTTTTGGTCACGATCATTCAGCCTTGATGTATGCCCGAGTCCAAAAACCTTTAGCATAGGCTATAGGTCGTATTTATGGAAGGATTTTATTGTAGCTTGTTAGGTTGACTCCATATAATGCCTAGATGATGACATCCTCTTTTTGTTTTGATTGGTCAACTGTGACGGCTACAGGTGCATGAAGCCCGAAAACCTTGAGCACAGACTACAGGTCATATTTATGAAGGGATTTCATTGTTATTTCGTAGGATCACTCCAGATGATGCCCAGATGAGAATGTCCCCTTTAGTTTGCGATCATTCAACCATGATGGCTGCCCAAGCCTGAAGCCCGAAAATCTTTAGCACAGTCAACAGGTCATATTTATGAAGGGATTTCATTGTAACTTGGTAGGTTGACTTCATATAATGTCTAGATGAGAACGTCTCCTTTTGGTCGTGATCATTCAGCCATGATGGCTGCCTGAGCCCAAAACCCGAAAACCTTTAGCATAGTCTACAGGTCGTATTTATGGAAGGATTTCATTGTAACTTGTTAGGCTGACTCCTATATGATGCCTAGATGATGACATCCCCTTTTGGTCGTGATTGGTCAACTGTGACAGCTACAGGGGCCCGAAGCCTGAAAACCTTTAGCACAGTCTGCAGGTCATATTTATGAAGGGATTTCATTGTAACTTCGTAGGATCTCTCCAGATAATGCCCAGATGAGAACGTCCCCTTTTGATCGCGATCAATCAACCATGATGGCTGCCTGAGCCCAAAACCTGAAAAACTTTAGTGCAGACTACAGGTTGTATTTGTGAAGTGATTTCATTGTAACTTGGTAGAATGACTCAGTATAATGTCGAGATGAGAACAACCCCATTTGGTCGCAATCATTCAGCCTTTATGGCTGCCCGAGCCCAAAACCCAAAAACATTTAGCATAGTTGATAGGTCGTATTTATGGAAGGATTTCATTGTAACTGGTTAGGTTGAGTCTGTCTACAGGTCATATTTATGAAGGGATTTCATTGTAACTTGGTAGGATGACTCCAAATAATGTCTAGATGAGAATGTCCCCTTTTGGTTGCGATCATTCAGCCTTGATGGCTGCCCGAGCCCAAAACCCCCAAACCTTTAGCATGGTCTATAGGTCGTATTTATGGAAGGATTTCATTGTAACTTGTTAGGTTGACTCCATATAATGCCTAGATGATGACATCACCTTTTGGTTGTGATTGGTCAACTATGACGGCTTCAGAAGCCCGAAAACCTTGAGCACAGTCTACAGGTCACATTTCTGAAGGGATTTCATTGTTACTTCGTAGGATCACTCCAGATGAAGCCCAGATGACAACGTCCCCTTTGGTCGCGATCATTCAACCATGATGACTTCCCGAGCCCAAAACCAGAACAGAAATTAACATATTCCCAATTGTCACAGTTCTTGTCTTGTTTCATAATCCTTTCATAAACATTGAACATTATCTTTTTCATCAAACACAACACACAGACAAGTTAAGCTACAATGTTATTGACACTTTCATTTCTCATTGTCTTTTACTAATGTTTGTGATGCTATGGTTTGATAGGCCTAGGGAACTCTTTTTCTGTCCATGGTTCCAGTGTAGTCGGGTTGTGTGGGAGGTTGGTTATGTGATTCCCTCCTCCTATTGTCTATTCGGCCTGTAGTAAACAATTGTAGGGTAGGTTGATAAGAAATTTAAATATTATAGTAAATTTCCTTTCTTATTATACCCACCACAATTGTTTTGATGGAGGCCCTCCAGTCTTCTTATTCGGGTAAGAATCCTTCCTCCCTGCTGATCACATGACTCCAATGTTGGCGGATCGAAAAGAATGAGTCATTGGTTACACGTCTATGCACTGGGACCGGAAGCCGTGGATCTGTACTAGGATAAGAGCATCCCCTACTTGGTGTGTGCCGATAGCACTCGACCCAGATTTGGCTTATTTTTACCTGCGTCGCCAGCGGCAGAGCAGGTCTAGTAACCGCTCGACTCCGTCTGTCCGTCAGTCCATCCGTCAGTCTGTTTGTGCCAACATTGGGGGTTTAGGGGATATTATTATTGGGGGCTACCTCCAAATTAAGGTACTGTTAGGGTTAGGAGTGGGGCGGGGTTAGGGGTAGCCCCAGAGTAGGGCTTAAGGTTGGGGAGGGTTAGATCCCGGGGGGTTAGGGTTGGGGTCAGGGGTGGGGTTTTAGTTTTAGTAGCCCCTAAACCGAAAAATAGCTCCTAATCCTATTGGTTTGGCTATGGTGGGGTTGGGTCAGGGGTGGGGCGGGGCGGGGGTTAGGGGTAGCCCCAGAGTAGGGCTTAAGGTTGGGGGGATTAGGTCCTGGGGGTGGGTGGGAATTAGGGTCTGGGGTGGGCTTTTAGGGTTTAGAGTCAGGGTGGGGTAGGGTTAGGGTTAGGGTGTGGTTTTTGGGTGGAGGGGTGGGGTTAGGGTTAAATATAAGTTCTAGGGTGGAGGAGGTGGGGTTCTGGGTAAAATAAGGTTTTGGACATACAAAATGTTTTTTTGGTAGCCTATAAACCCGAAATGTTGGAGCGTCCATCTGTCCATCAGTCCGTCTGAAACACTTCTTCCGTCAAAGTTTTCTTGGCTTCTATGAAAGGGAATGATTTTATATTTGGTTTGCTGCTTCATAATGATGAGTTGTATCGTGTTTCTAATTTTCAGATCTGCCGTGCAGCCACTTCCTGTTTGCCGATACTTTGAAGTCTGTTCTCTGTAATCAATTGCATGCAGCAACGCAGGTCCAGACCCGGTATTGGTCTTGGCTTGTTTCTTGGTGCTTTTGCACCACTTTTCTTTCCCAAATCGTTTGGGGAAAGATCAAAATAGAGAGTATATTTTCCGAGTTAGGGACTTCCACTGTAGTGCAAGCCTGTAGTAAACAATTGTGGTAGGTATAATATGAAAGAAAATTTACTATAAAATTTAAATATTTTTCTCTCTGCTGATTTTATGCGGTTTTCGTGTACCAAGCTCACTTGATTTATGTTATCCTTTTGGGACCTGCTGATTTTGGAGTTCAGTGTAGGAGGGGGGGCTGTTGTGGCAGAATTTTCCCCCTCCATTGAGGGTCAGCATTCTGCTTGTTTTCCCCCTTTTGGCTGTTGGGGTACGTTTTCGTTCCCGTCCCGTCTCAGTTCCCGCCACCTTACTCTCGTAGCTGAGGGTGTCCTGCTTTCTTTCTTATTTGGGCTCACCTTCCCATCAACAGCTCTCTCGCCAGATATGCCTAGGACGGTTCCTTGTGGGCAGTGTTTGTTACCCAAGCATGTTGAGGACTCCCATGCTTCTTGTTTCATGTGTAATGGGTGTTCAGCTGAAAGCCCCTGAGGGCTTTGTCTTCCACCTTTTTGGTGTCAGTGAACCGTGTGGTATGTTCTCGTAGCCTTTTCTCCCATGCCTGCACGAAGGCAGAACATTGTTGTTTGGGGCCACCTAACACATTTCTGCCTGTTAAGAGTTCAACCCCCTCCGTGGGTGATTTGCAGATGTTTCCGGTGAAGATATGCCTGGTTCTGGGATTGTTGTCCCCCTCCAGTCGACATCTGAGGCTGTCACAAGGGTTGTGACTCCTCCTTTGGAGCTAAGCTCGGTTGCTCTCTCCTCTTTTTCACCAGTCTCAACAGTTACCAATGTATATACTTCTACTGCTGCCCCGTCGTTGACGTCTTCGGTCTCCGTTTCAGCCGGCCTCGGCTTATCCCTTCAGGGGTCTGCAGGTGTTTCTGCTCATTTGGACATGAAATATCGACCTCGACCTTCCCTGGCTTCAACTCAGCGAAGTTGGGAGGTGTTGCCGGCTGGTTCCTCTGCTTTGGTCTCCCAGCCATCGGACCAAGCAGGTTTTGAATTGGATTCAGATGTCTGTGGTGGTCACCATGGACTCTAGCGCTTCCGTCCGTGAATTCTGGCCCTTCGGCTAGTTTTGTGGGACCGGCACATTTTGTGCAGCCTGAACATTCGGTCCCTCAGAGTTGCGCTTCGACTCTCCTGAGATCCCGCACTTCAGATCCTTGGGTTATTTCATACCCCTATAAGCATCTGCCTTCGGATGCTTCGGCTGCCACTTGTCATTCCACTCGGGTGTATTTGATGATCGTGACCCTTCACTGGTTAAGAGAGTCAGGCGTGAAGCCACATTGCCTGGTCCTTCCCACATCGGACCTGCAGATTCGGTCCGTGAGCTTAGGAAGGCCCTCTCCTTGCTCACACAGGTTCTTTCCAAGAGACTTCCTGTTGCCTCCAGCGAGGCTACTGGAGGTTTCCAGGTGCCCTCAGGGGTGTAGCAGGAAGCAGGCCTCTTTCTGATCCCCCTGGTGTTCCTACACCATGAGAGGCTTCGGCTGGTATGCCCTAGATGGGCTAGGTGTCTTCCGACTCGGGAGATGGGTCTTACACACCTGACATTGAGAGCCATGAGTCTTCTGACTTGTGTGTGGCTCTCACTTTGTGTTTGAGTTCCTTCCGGAGCTTAAGCCATCAGACCAGCCGGAGGTTTCAGCCAGACCTCGATTGTCGGTTGCGAGCCTACAACTCCTGGAGCAACCTGCTTTTGGGCACCTTCAACCGTACCAGTTGGTACAGGTGGTCCAGCCTTTTGCAGCATTGGAATCTAATCTGAGTTCCAAGGCTATGAAGACTTTGTTCTTCACTAGGGCTGATACCTTCTTGCCCCCCCTGTGCATTATCGTTCTTACGATTCCACCAATCCTGACGGTCTTGGATCAGGGCGCCTCCACCCATGGGCTTTCCAAGCCCAAGTCGGCTGTTGTTCCTATGGCAAGTTTGGAGTCCCTGTTGGGCTTATCCAGAGAGATGCTGGGCATGTTATCTCTCTCGGATCATGTCGTCTCTGCCTTAGCTGCTTATCTGCCTCCAGATAAGTTTGACGACATACAGGCTCCCTTGCATGTGCTTTCCAAGGCACTCATGCACCTTACTCACATGCATGCTTGCCCCGTGGCTAATCTGGAATTAGTTCGCCAGGACGCAGTGCTGGACACTAGAAGTTCCCTTCCTAAAGTGCAGCACGCTGCACTTCGATCCTCTTTTTTGGTGGGTCCGCGCCTGCTCCATGATTCTGTGGGGACGGTCCAGGATGACGTCCTGCATCATTCCAGCTGTTACTTCACCAACTTGATCTGCCTTCTGTTGGAGGCCAGGGCTGTTCCAAGCCTAATAAGCGCCCTTCTGCTTCATCTGCCACGAAGCAAAAGGTTGATCCTCCTGCCTCTGCTTCTTCCTCTTACTCCCGTGGTAATGGTAAGCATCGGCAGAACAGAGGGAGATCTCAGGACCCTTCTACTGGTAGAGGAGGTGGTTTTTCCTCTCACAGGCCTCACCAGGGCTTGAAATGGCCTTAACCTCGATTCGTCCCAGGTTGGAGCAAGGAGATTAGAGTTTTGCAGACTGTTGGGCCACGATCACATCCGATCCTTGTGTGTTGGATGTTGTTTGGAACGGTCGGCGGATATCCTACTGGAGGCACCCCACTCTGTCACAGGTGCTGCTTCCAACCCAAGTTCCTTCAGATGTTTCACATCGGGAACTTTTGTTATGGAGATAGACAATCTCCTGTCAAAGGAGGCGATCTAGGTCGTCAAGAACATTCATTCAGTGCGATTTTACCCCGCCTGTTCTTGGTGCTGAAGAAGGATAGCCGGCTCAGACCGGTTAACGATTGGTTTATCTTGAACCAGTCTATCCTTGCTCCCAAGTTCAGCATGGAGACTTTCAGGTCTGTTTGCCGCTCCATTCCCCAGGGAGACTTTGTTTCCAGCATCGACCTGCGAGACTCTTACTTTCACGTTCCGATTCATCGGACATCGTGAAAGTATCTCCAGTTCGCTTTTCTGGGGCGAGTTTACCAGTTCAAGGCCATGCCTTTCTGCCTCAACCTGGCTCCTTGGGCCTTCACCAGATTGATGTTGCATTTGCTAGCATTCCATCGCACACAGTCCAGGGGGACTACTTCGGCTTATCTGGATGACATCCTCCAGAGGCTCTCCAATGCAGCTCTTCTGGAGTCCAATGTCACCACACTGTTGAACCTGCTTTCGTCACTAGGGTTCAGAATCAACGAGGAAAAGTCAGACCTGGTCCCTTCTCAGTCGTTTTGTCATCTGGGGATGGACTTCCTTACTCAGCTGAATATGGTAGGGGTTCCCCGCCCGAGGTCAGTGATTCTCTCACCCTGACTCGGACCCAGTCCATGTTCACGACAGCCTGGAGTTTTCTCCAGTCGCTTGTTCTCTGCAGTTTGGTGATGGATCGCATTCCTTTAAGTTAGCTGCATGTCAGACCTCTCCAACACTTTCTGCTAAGGCGTTGGAGGCCGAATGTCGATCCTCTGGATCAGGTGCTCCAGTTACCAGCATCTCTTCAGTCGTCACCTTCTTTCCTGGATGAATGTTTCAGTGGATTTCGCAGGGAGTTCCATTGGATTTGCCCACATCCGATCGTGTTCTGACGGCAGATGCCAGTTATCTTGGATGGGGTGCGACTTTGGATCCTCTAGGTCTTTCCATTTATGGTGTTTGAGACCAGGATTGCTGTGGACACTCTGTCACAAGATTGGAATGGACTAGTCGGCTACGTCTTCCCTCTGGTTCTGATTCTGCCTCAGGTTCTAGACAAGATACAAACCTGCAGCTGTTGAATCCTTCTGATTGCTCCTCTGTTGCCCCAGTGGGTGTGGATCAATCAGCTCCGCCCCCTGTTGGCAGTGGTTCTGTTGCGAATGTTGGGGAGCTGGCAGCTGCTCGTCATTGCTCGGTGGTTCTCTCCGGGTACTTCCTCCACCCGTAAAACTGTCATGATTAGCCATTGTGCATAAGTATGTGACCTTAAACACCAATAAATAAATAAATAAATAATAATATAGGCCTTGGGAACTCTTCGTCTGTCCACGGTTCCAGTGCAGTCAGGTTATGTGGGGGTTGGTTAAGCGATTCCTTCCTCTTATTGTCTATTCAGCCTGTTGTAAACAATAGTGAGGTAAGTTGAGGCCTGGAGGCCCTCTGGTCTTCTTATGCATGTAAGAATCCTTCCTCCCTGCTGGTCACATAACTCCAATGTTGGCAGATTTCAGATAGAATGACACTTTGATTATACGTCTGCGCACTGGTACCGGAAACTGTGGATTGGTACACAGAAGATTTTTTGGGGTGTTTAAAAAGTGGATAAATTCAGGTTTTGTGTACTTTTGTCATTATTTTGGTATATAATGTCACTATTCACCACTTTAATTCGTATTTAGGCCCTTGTTGAAATTTTCCAATAAATGTCAAATGTTTTGTTGAAATATCCAAATTACAGCTCTGTTATATATTCACTTAAGTCTCTGGTATTTTTCATTTTAAAATGTCGGTCTATTGATACTTTAAGTGTCGAAAATACTTACCAAATCTTTTGTTTTCTATGTAAATGTGGACGACAGTGAATTATACAGACATATACAGAATTGTTTGAAACTGGTATCTTTTCATTTTTAGCTCACCTGACTGAAAGTCAGGACGAGCTATAGTGATCACTCACCATCCATGTTTTCTGTTGTCCTTTGTCTCGTCTGTCGTCAGTGAACATGGTGTTTGCACCTGCCCCTCCTAAACTGCTGAACCAATTTTAGTTATATTTGAGGTGATTGCTTGTTCTGACATCGCATTTTTTTTTTTTTTCAAATCAACTTGCCCAGCCTCATAGAGTGGGGGTGGAGGAAAATCCACCAAAATTCTTAAAAAATATTCTTCTCATGACCCACTGGGTACAGTGACCTGATACTTGGTATGGAACCACTGGTTACAGTGACTTGATATTTAGCATGGAGCTTCCTTTTGAGGTGTAGAATCAATTTTGTTCAAATGAAGTTCCTGGATCACTATTTGCCTTTGTAATGGGAGGGGCAGGATTTCTGAACCGCCCTGGTCAGATTCAAGTTTGTTCAAATTGAGTGTTTGGGTTAATATTTGGGTGTTAATTAACCACTTCTATCTCTTTAAACACATTTATTGATAATCAGTAAAACCCACCAACTTCTGTGGATACAAAAAAATAATGTATAATTAACAAACTTAGGAGTAACAATCTAACTCTTCTTTTAAAATGAATAGAATTAATTGAACAACTGAAGTAACAATCCAACAATTAAAGTTTGTCTCTATCATAGCTGGTCAGTAAATTCTGATTCCTCTCTGTATCAAATCAGGAAGCCCATTTGAGGAAGCACCCCTCTTGGTCAAAACATTTGCAATTTGACATTTACCAGAAACCCAATGTACAGTATCAGTAACTTTCTTTTCCATCATTCCTTTGATAGAACTTATCTCTGGTCTTAGCCTTTTCTCAACACATGTTTTGTCGAATGTTCTGCCTCAAATAAATCTTTATTATCCACATAACATTTAACTGGGAAAGGCATACTGAGGTCCCATTGAGGAGTTCTCCATATAATGTACCCAAAAATATAGCATTGTCTATGGCATCGGCTGATGCAAGAGTCTCTGCAGCAAGAGTGCTCCTCACCACACTAAGTAACTTTATGGACTGCCATGTGAGTAGGTTGAACTTTCCATCCTATCCAACAACTAATACAATGTAGCCTCCTTGACTGCTGCCATTTTGAAGATTTCCAAAACTAGCATCGCTGAATGTAATCATTGTCACCTCTTGTGCATCTTGGAACTTCAGATGAACACTTTCCGTTTGGACTCTCCTCAACAGCTTGTTGATTTCTGTCAAGTCTCCAACTGTACGATTCTTTAGATGAGTAGCCAAAGAGCAGATATCAAAACTCAAATTCGGTCTTGTTTGATGTTAAAGCCTCAAAAGTTGCCCTATCTTAGATTGTAGTAAGGTTTTCTCTTCTGCAGATAAGGCTGACTGGCTCTGCCTAATTCTGTTAATCTTAACACTTTGAATTTCAGAGGCATAGACTAATTGGCTCAAAAATATTCCTTCTTCATCCTGACTGAGATCCAAACCAAGGTATTTGAAGGAAGTCGCTGCCTCTTTTCCAACAGAAAACTTTTTCCTTATTTTACTTACATCTTTTTCAAATTTTTTTGTTCCGCTCC
The DNA here is from genome assembly GCA_031216915.1 of Pictodentalium vernedei. Lineage (NCBI taxonomy): Eukaryota > Metazoa > Mollusca > Scaphopoda > Dentaliida > Dentaliidae > Pictodentalium > Pictodentalium vernedei. The sequence goes on from CM062296.1 coordinate 571,340,093, forward strand.
ACAGGAAATCATCTACATGTACGGCAAGAATTCCATCTAAATCTGTTGAGCGCCTCCAAATAAAAACACCTGGATCTACAGAAGATACCTTGGCACCAGTAGCAATCAGAGATTTTCTGACCATCTCATACCATTTTAGGGATGCATCTGAGAGGCCGTATACACATTTGTTTAATAGCCAAATTTTACCACTGCTTTCAACTTCCTTTGGAGGTTGAAGATAAATTTTTCTTTCCAAGTCTTCACCTTGAAGGAACGCTGTCTTTATATCAGTTGAATGGATCTCCCATTTCTTCTGACAAATAACAGACAAAAGTACTCCCAAGAATTGTTTGTCACAAGTAGGTGAATCTTTCTTCTCTACGCAGTCTTCTTCAAAACCCGAGCCATGTGTCTTGCTTTCTTTGTAATTCTATCTGCAGTCTCTTTTACTGTATAAACCCACCTTGTTGAAATGCACTTCTGCCCTGTGTCATCAACTTTCTGGTAAACGTTCTGTGTTTTCCAGTTCTCTAATTCTAGCTTTCTAGCTTCATCAAAATCTAAACTGTTAATCAAAACGTCCTCTGTATCCTCTGTTGTATCCAGATTAACTGCTGGCAATGTCTTCAAATCATTAACAGTTGTCAAGTCTATGGAAATACTGCTTTCTTGTTTGTGATCTGGCTTACTGAACTCGATGTTAAACCAGTTTTTGTGTTTAGCTGATGCCGTACCTGCTCGACCTAAGACGGCAGCCTCATGATAAACATTGTCAGTCTGAAAGCTTATTACCTGTCCTCTTTTAAGTTTAACATCATCTTTCATCTGCATATCTGGTGCTATTGCCTGTTCTTCATGAATTTGTGCATCAACATCACCCGACCATTCATTCTGTGGAAAACCATGCTGCCAGTGAGTCTGTACATTATCTGGCTTTGGCTTCTTAGACTGAAGATCATCTACACTCTCAGAATCATCATTATCACCATCTATACATAGTAGAACACGACCTACAGAAGAATTTCTATTATGAGATGGCTCTCTGTGTGACTTTGATGTGATATCATTTGACTTTACTTTTTCATCCAGCTTACCATTACATTTCTGTTTCTGCTCCTTCATCAGTCTTGCTGCATGAACCCTCACATAACTGCCCCCTTAGCGGACAAATACAACAATCCCATCCTGCCCAATTACTACCCCAGGACCTTTCCATTGATTGCCTCTGAGAAAGTAAATCTCACCATTTTCAAAATGACCTCCAAAAGGGCGGGTTTGTTTTCTTAAAGCCCTGCAGACTGCCCTATCTTAGATTGTAGTAAAGTTTTCGGTTTTCTCTTCTGCAGATAAGGGTGACTAGCTCTGCCTAATTCTGTTAATCTTAACACTTTGAATTCCAGAAGCATAGGCTGAAGATTCAGCAGCAATAAAGGCTTGACGTGCCCTGTGTAAATCTGTAAGATGTTTCAGCATCACTCAAAGCACATCCCTCTAGTGCAGGTGGTTGATCAACCATGACTGATGGTAGGCTGGGATTTCTTCCAAAAACAGTCTGATAGGGGCTGAAGCCATGAACCGAAATCATGCAGTTTTGGGCCGAAATTGCCCAACTTATAGCTGTTTCCCATGATAATGACTTATCTTTAAGCACTAACAATGTGTCAGTTAATGTGGCATTGTGCCTTTCAACAATACCGTTTGACTAAGTTGAATATGCCGCTGTAGTTTTTAGAGACATATTCAAGTTTTCACACATGACATAAAAATGTCATTACAAAATTCGCCACCATTGTCAGTAAAAGCACCCACGGATGGTTCTCCATTATACTGACCCAATGCTGCATCAACTTATCAACAATAGTTTGAGGGTTTTTGTTTCTAATTATTGCAGCTGCACTTAGTATACTAAAAACATCAATAATGTGCAAATAGTATAAGTTTTTATCAATCTGATGCAAATCTAGTGCTATGACCTCATTAAAATCCTTGGCGAGAGAAAAACTCACTACTGGTTTGGATTTTGGTCTTTTGTGTTGAAAACAAACATCACATTTCGAGCACACATCCTTTAAAATATCAGAAACATTTCCAGACCTCTCAACTTCAAAAATTCCTCCCAAGAAAATTACTTATCAAAAACATAAATCCATAAATATTGATGACTTGAAAATGGATATCAGTTCATCAATTCTGTGTTCGAATTATTTTTGTAGTAGTCCTGAATCATCTGAGCAATTGCTATCTTTATTTGAAGAAACTCTTAAGGGCATCATGGCTGAACATGCACCACCCAAGTCAAAAATTATAACTCATAGGGAAAAAGTGGAGTGGTTTACAGAAGATGTTAGAGCTGCTAAACAACAGTGTCACGGACTTGAGCATCTTTACAATAAAACAAAGCTTGATGTTCACCGGCAGATATTCTGCCACCAAAGAAATACAACTAATATGATCATCAAAGAGGTAGTACTACAATTCTATGATAGAGGGGTTATCTAATACAAGGGTGCTGTTCTCGGTAATCAATAGTTTCCTTGGTAAAGAACAAAAAGTCATTCTCCCAGATCATCTAAATACTGAAGAAATTCTGAAAAAATTCAGCAATTATTTCATAACTAAAATTCAAGTAATCCTGGATAGTATACCATCATATGAACCACCAGAGTTTGATCATCTTGACATAAAAAGAGATTTTTCTAATTTTCACTCCGTCTCAGAAGATATTCAAAAAATGTTCTGAACATTGAATGATGAATTATACTGCCCACGTCCGCGAAATCCACGTCTACGAAATCCAGATCCTCGATTTTTCTTTCCTCTCTTTGAAACAGCTGATGTAGAATTAGCTCTGAAAATCCTGTTGATTGCTGTCTTCATTGAATCAAATGTTACTTTAACACAGGCTGTCAGTGCAAGTTGTCTGTCACATTGTGATAAACAAGCATTGTCCAATAACTTAAAGGCCAAAACAGCAGCTGGAAGAACCATGGTATGTTTCTTTGTTCTAATGTTTCTTTGTTCTATTATAATTCTGTTCAAAGCCTACTATGTAGTCAGACATACTCATTGAACTCTTCTTGAAACTTTCAAACTCAGAATATGCCGAATATGCCCTCTCTATCTTATTTTTCTCAAACAATTTATCAAGCTCTTGCAGTGGAATCTGGACATCAGTGTCAACATTTAATGTTGCTGCATCAAGTTCAATAGCTACCTCTCTTGGTTTTCCTTTTAACGATAATGCTAATGCCAATGCACATTTATTTGGCTCTAGATTTGTGACCAGCTCCCACATATGAATTTCTTTTTCCACTGCTCATAGCTTTTTGTTTCATCTAAACCTGTGGGTTTCTGTAGCTCTTAGATTCTGCCATACTTTTTCTGTTATACTGTTTTTTTTTTCTTTACTGTAGTTCTTGCTCTGGTATCACTGTTAATTAGCCACTTCTATCTCTTTAAACACATTTATTGATAATCAGTAAAACTCACCCACCAAGTTCTGTGGATACAAAAAAGTAAAGTATAATTAACAAACTTACAAGGAGTAACATTGGACTCCCCATGGGAGCCCGAATTTTAACTTGGTACAATATGAGAGAATTTCTTTAAAAATCATCTTCTCCAGATCCACCAGTCAAAATCTTTTGATATTTGGTATACAACATTTCTTGTGGTGTCAGATTCAAGTTTGTTCAAATCGAGTCCCTGGGTTAATATTTGGGCTCTCTAGTAGAGCCCAAAGTTTAACTTAGTACAATTTGATATTTGGTACACAACATCTCAAGGTGGGTCAGATTCAAGTTTGTTCAAATCAAGTCCCTGGGTCGATATTTGGGCTCGCTATGGGAGGCCTCATTTTACCTTAGTGCAATATGAAGAAATTTCTTTTAATATTTTGTCTCTCTTCAGTGTTTTTCTGTAAAATTTGCTTTTCATACTGTAGTGACATAATAACCCTTGGAAGTTTGGCAGTGCTTTCTACAGCTGATAGAATTGGAAGCAGTCAGGAATACCTAAGATAATAATCATCTGACATGGACACCAGAGTTATGAATAATTTCTTAACTTCATTCCTCTGTTGTGTTGATGAACCATGACGAACTGAATGTGACCCAAAATACCTCTGTGGACAACTATGTCAGAAGAGGGATTAAGGCCCCTTGGGGCCTCTTGCTATTATTTATATTTTTTTCTGTTGAATCATCGCACTCTTCTCCAGCACCATTACTAAAGTACCCAGGCCAGTTCTTTTTCCAATGACTTTCCAACATAAGGTATAATTTCCCACAAAAGTAATCACACCTTTCTTTGCACAGTGTACATGTCATCGATGCATGATTGCTGTGAGTTACCAACCTTGCTACTTGCACATTACATTCTGCAGTACTTAGCACAGGACATCCATTGTATTTAAACTGGATTCAGTCAGTTCGTGACCAGACTTCTAGTTTTAACTGTACTATGCCAGCCAAGCAGTTTTTCACCTTAACAAGATTTTTGCCAAAATAAATAGCAACAACAAACATGCAAGCTCGCCAAAGCAAGATTTCACATTAGTTGTTGATATTTGTTTAGGCAGAAATTCTTTAAAGATTGAAACAACATGTCATTCTCTTCATAAATGGATGTAACACTCAACCTTTGAGTGGAGATAGTTCTAAAAGATAGTCAAATCTTTCTGGCAAAACATGTGAGATTAGCAATTTAGTGCAGTTATGTTGTATTACTTAATAATAATAATAATAATTGATTTTCTAGAGCGTAAACCACAAATAGTGCTCTGAAACGCTTGACAGAAATAAATACACTTTTCTGAGTAAAGAGTCACATCTGTTTTGGTTGCCTCTTAGAGAGGTTCAGGAGAATGCTACAGTAAATAGGGAAGTTTTTAGATTTCTTTTGAAGACATCAAGAGTTTCTGAAATTCTGACACTAATTGGCAGGGAATTCCACAATCTGGGACCCACGATGGAGAACACACGATCATTAGCCAGATTAGATCTTCTAAAAGGTACAAGTAGTTGAATTTGGTTTTTAGATCTGAGACTGCGTGATGGTGTATATACAGTGAGGAGTTCTTGCAGGTAAACTGGAGCCAGTTTGTGGATACATTTGAATAGAAAGTTCAATATTTTGAAATCAATTCTGTGTTTAACTGGAAGCTAAAGTAGTTGTCTTAAAACAGGTGTTATGTGTTCAGAGAGTTTGGTACCAGTAATTATCCTAGCAGCAGTATTCTGAACTGTTTGAAGCTTCTGAATCAGGCACTGGGACAGCCCCATTAACACTGAATTACAATAGTCTAGTTGTGAGGTGATGAAAGAGTGCACAAGTTTTTCAAGTGCTGACTGGTTAAGATAAGGTCGCAGTCTTCCAACATTACGAAGCTTCCAGCAGCATTTTTTGCATATTTTATTGATATGGATGTCTAGTTTTAAATTCGAGTCCATAATCAGTCCAATATTCCTGGCCGATTCACTTTTCATAAGATGTTGTTTCCAACCAGAATTGATGCAACAGAGGGTGTTGGCATGCAAACCTCGGATATCACTAAGAATTCAGTTTTAGAATCATTCATTTCAGTTTGAAGTCTATCATCCATTCAAGATTTATGCAAGTTTCCATGTTATTGACTGCGGTGAATGAGTCACTTGGAACAGATGGGTTGAATGTGATGTACAGTTGGGTGTCATCTGCATACAGATGATATGGTATGCCATGCTTTTTATGAAGGCGACCTTGAGAAGAAGTGTACAGAGTAAACAAGAATGGTCCAAGAACTGAGCCCTGAGGAACACCACTCTTTAACATCCTGCTTTCTGAACCGATCTTGTTGATATATATTTGTTGACTGCGACCTTCTAGATATGATGCAAACCAAGACAGTTCCACATATGCCATGCTGTGTCAATGTCTGCATGAGAATACCATGGTCGACAGTGTCGAATGCTGCTGACAAATCCAAGAGAACAAGCAGTACAGCCTTACCCTCAGACACTGATTTAACAATGTCATTGTTGACTCGCAGTAAGGCTGTTTCTGTATTGTGGTTGGCTTTGTATGCAGATCATTTTCATGCAGATGATTTTTGAGTTGTAAAGCAACAACCCTTTCCAACAATTTAGACAGGAAAGAGAGGTTCGATACTGTTCGATAATTCTTCAGGTTGTCCGGATCAAGAGATGGTTTCTTGATGAGTAGAGTAACAAGTGCTTTTTTCAATGGGTTTGGAACAAACCCCTCATGTAGGGAAGCAGACATAATAGATGTTATGGCTGGCAGAAGTTAATCAATTGTCTCTTTCAAAAGGAATGTTGGAATTTGATCTAGATCATTGGATTTATTGGATGATGATAAAATCATTTTTCGAATATCTTCTGAGACGGAGTGAAAATTAGAAAAATCTCTTTTTATGTCAAGATGATCAAACTCTGGTGGTTCATATGATGGTATACTATCCAGGATTACTTGAACTTTAGTTATGAAATAATTGCTGAATTTTTCCAGAATTTCTTCAGTATTTAGATGATCTGGGAGAATGACTTTTTGTTCTTTACCAAGGAGACTATTTCATTACCGAGAACATCACCCTTGTATTAGATAACCCCTCTATCATAGAATTGTAGTACTACCTCTTTGATGATCATATTAGTTGTATTTCTTTGGTGGCAGAATATCTGCCGGTGAACATCAAGCTTTGTTTTATTGTAAAGATGCTCAAGTCCGCGACGCTGTTGTTTAGCAGCTCTAACATCTTCTGTAAACTACTCCACTTTTTCCCTATGAGTTATAATTTTTGACTTGGGTGGTGCATGTTCAGCCATGATGCCCTTAAGAGTTTCTTCGAATAAAGATAGCAATTGCTCAGATGATTCAGGTCTACTACAAAAATAATTCGAACACAGAATTGATGAACTGATATCCATTTTCAAGTCATCAATATTTATGGATTTATGTTTTTGATAACTAATTTTCTTGGGAGGAATTTTTGAAGTTGCCAGTGTCAATTCGACCAAGACTGCATAGTGATCGGACAATGCTGGATCTGTGACATGGACATTTTGTACTGACATGCTGTTACTTTGACGAATAAAAATTAGGTCCAATGTGTGTGGGTAGGTTTTGAGACCGGTTGTGAATATCCAAATGATTCAAACAAATTTGTGAATTGCTTGGCAAAAATGTCATTTAAATTGTCAACATGGATGTTAAAATCACCAGCAATAGCTATATCACATCCATACAAGGCATAGAAGGACAGACATTCTGAAAATTCATTTAGAAACTGTGCTGATGTATGTTTGTTCCTTTTTGATGGTGGCTGTTGGTAAATTACAAGTAATCGAAGTGAACGGTTGCTCGACATGAGACAGTCTATCATTTCAAAAGATGGCGGAGATTTGTTTAAATCAGGATGCTATTTTATGTTTAAGGCATCACTGTGGATGACTGCTACACCACCACCTCGACTCCCTGGTGAGTTGTGTAAGATGGAAAAACCCAGTGGTAATAGTTGTCCAATGGGAAAACTGTCATTATCATTTTCTTTCAACCACATTTCTGTTAGAGTCAAAACACTAAGATTGTTATCTAGTATGAAGTCCTTTAGATCATGCTCCTTCCCAGAAACAGAGCTTGTATTCTGTAATCCAAAGTTCAAATTAGGTACTTTGTTCCTCACAGATCTGGCATTGACCGTTGAAATATTATATTGGTGATAGTTTTGTAATGAGCTGTATCTTTGTGGATTAAACTAATGTTACTGAAATTCACACCAGAATTAGTATGTCTTTTCACAGCCTGTCTGTGTTGTAATTTGTCAGTTTCTATTTAGTATACTTTGTGTGATCTGTTGATGGGATGACAAAACTCTGGTTTCAGTATCCTTTCTTATTTCAAGGTTTTGAAAACACTAGCTTTGGGTCTGTTCTTAACATGGTTTATTGTTTTGTTGATGGAATTGATATCATCTGAGGTGTAACTGATCAAACACATTTTGATTGTCCACAATTTAGAACACCAGTCTCTTGTAACCAGGCTTGTCATTTTGAAAATTGAAGGAGGGCCATTATGGTTCGCCTGAAATCACCCCAGGAGGGCCATTTTGTTTCAGCCTTCTGGGTAGAAAACTAATATTATTTTAAGGTACATGGTTGGTGTAATTATGATCTACGTCATCACGTAATGTATAGATGGAGGCTTGAATATTGGATGCAAGATACCAGGTTACCCATGACACTAACAGTGAGTGTTATAGATATCTTGCATCCAAATAACCAAACCTGTATCTGTACATTACATGAGGACTGTACAAGCCAGTGCACTGTGCTCACGGCCAGATGCCGATAACTTTGAGCTAATCAATCAGATTTGGGGGACGAATCGTCCCTGCTTTGATTTTGGGACGAAACATCCCAGGCGAATCGTCAGGGGCCGAACTGGCTTGGAGATGATACGTCCCGTAATCGTGCGTGACATGAGAGTTGTCACAGTCTGATGTACTTGTACAATGTAATATCTAATTACAACTTTGGAATTGGCAGATCTCTTGCTCATATTTGGAAAGTTACTTACTGTCTCTGGATGACTGCGTTGACGACACACTACAAACTTCACAAATTGCTCTTTGTTACCTCTTTCAATCCACAAAAATTTTGCTGATTTTGAGGTGCGTTTGAATTAATGGGCCACAGAAATTGGGGTTAGGCGGATGTTTACCGTCCACGGAATTAAGAACTCAGGCGGGCGACTGCGGCCTGGGGCGATTGCCTGCCTCAAAATGACAAGCCTGTGGAACATCAGGTGTGAAATAACTATTTCCAATTAGCAGCGAATTAGGTGTGAAGTGAATCTAACAGTCCAAGCTAAATTGGAACCGTGGGTTAGATAATCCTGGCTAACTAGTGCATTTGAATTTTGAAACAAGATTTGAAAAATCTTCAACATGTTTCAAGATTTTTTTCTCATAAAAGTACAGAAGTTGTTAACAAATTCCTTGATTATTTTCCAGACCTGAATTGATATTCTGATCACACGCCTTTACTGGGTTAAAATAATATTAATGGTTGAGGCAATGTATGTTCAAATACATATAACTGAAAACAATGAAAGTGTGCTTCAATGATTTATTCATTGGTAAGGTTCGAAAGATCACATCATTAAACATGTTTTTTTTTCCCCACAGTGAGCAAGTTTTTCACCCCTTTAAAAAAGCACTTGGTGTAAGAAGCCCAAGACATTTCGTCGTAGGGCAATTGCACTCCTAACACAGTTTGACCCATCTCTGTAACTCTGATTGAACATCTTTGTTTTTCATGGATGACCTTATTTTTGCTTTCGGCTGTCATGTAACCTGATACAAACTCAGCTACACTTAAAGGATAGTAAGTGAGTGGTTTTGAATACATTCATCGAGTGGAAATTACTCCCAAAATAATAACACAAGTTCAGTGGAACTGTGCCAAAAAACTTTGAAGCTTGAAGAATTGGGATCCTTCCGAACAAAATTTGAAGGTCATTCAGTTAAAGCATACCTGTTCTTCTGCTTCCCCAAAGATCCTAAATAAACTGGGTGAGTGGAAACTCCACTCTGGCTGCTTTGCAGTATTCAAATAATCCAGCCCTTCCCCACATCCACTCAGTTTAGCCTGTTGTAGACACTTTATTAATCCAACAATGGAAGTGGGCAGACCTAGCATGTAAAAGGACATTTTTAGTTCATGGACCACCAAGTGCAACCAACTGATTTAGGAGTAAAGTTTGCACATGTCATCACCCACCTGTACTTACATGTAGAAGTCACACCTTGCCTTTCCTGGTGGGTTCGCAGAGACGGCAAATTACAGTAGTTTATTGAAACAAGGATAATAACCTCCTGATCAGACAGTCACCACATTGTGATTATGGGGAATATTATTTAAATATCTTCTCCAGAACCATATGTCAGAATCTTTTGATATTACTAAACAACAAAACATACTGGGGGTGGGTTGGGTTGGGGGGGGGGGGGCATCTGTTTTAATCAAGACCAGGTTAATGTGCACCTAATGGGAGCACAAATTTTTAAGAATCTTTTGATATTTGGGATACAGCTTCTTAGGTGTGCCAGATTCACATTTGTTCAAATCAAGTCCCTAGGTTATTTATTTTGGGGCTCCCTCTAGAGCCAAACTTAACTTCGTCTAATATGAGAAATATTCTTTACAAATCTAATTAAAAATCACAGGTCAGAATATTTTCTTATTTTGTACACAACAATCTTGGTGCAGGGTTCATGCAGTACTGAAAAGCCCTTGAATTTTGGTCTGGGGCTTGGAAAGTCATTGAAAATGAAAAATGTATTGAAAAGCCATTGAATTCCGGCTTTTAGTATTGAAAAGAGCCGGCCAACTTTGATAAGGTTTGTATGTGTAATTTTTATACCAACTTGTCTGCACTATTCTGATTCCTAGTGTTTAGTTTGCCACGCAGTTTATTGATTTTGATGTATGTAGTTTTGCGCGCTTCTCAAATGTGGATGTCTCTATTAAATGAAAGTGTCCACATGACATGCGCAGTTCTGTCTAATGCTGAATTACCATTGTGTAATTTGAGAAATGTATGGTATCTGTGGCAGTCCGCAGTCGGTAATTATACCCCCCGCAAACAGAGTTTGGGGGGTATATAGGAATCACCCTGTCCGTCCGTCCGTCCGTCCATCCATCCATCCATCTGTCTGTCCATCTGTCTGTCTGTCCATCCTTGTAAGCGCAACTCCTCCTAAACCATTTGAAGAATTTTCATGGAACTTTACACAGTGGAAGAACTCCATATGAAGATGTGCATGAAGCAATATAATTTCGTTCTGACATTTCTAGGGGGAGATAATCTAACTTATACCGTCTGTCCATCCTTGTAAGCGCAACTCCTCCTAAACCGTTTGAAGAATTTTCATGAAACTTTACACAATGGAAGAACTCCATATGAAGATGTGCATGAAGCAATATAATTCCGTTCTGACATTTCCAAGGGGAGATAATCTAACTTATACATTTCAGGTGTGGGGGGGTATCACTTTGTGAGTTTCCCTCAGTACCTCTAGTTATACACATGTTTGTGTGTTCTGTGAAAAGTGGGTTTCAATACCTGAATATGATTGGGTTCGTCCACATAAAATGGGCAGACAATGTAGTGTGTACCATATGGAGAAAGGACAATTATTTATCCAGAATGGAGGAAAGTGCACTGAAATCACACAACAGAAGTGCACGACATACTGAAGGGATTAAATCGCAGGGTGACATGAACATTTCTTCCACAGGCAGCCTTACTTGATTTGAAACCAAGAGTGCCACTGAAAAAGGGAATGTTCAGTGCAGAGACCAAAAACGTGTAATTTGACAAAATTGTCAGCCCCAAGCTATGAAATTGGGAAGTTTGTTAACAAAAATGATACATTAAAGGTAGTGCTGAAACGGTTGGCCCATTTTTAGCTTCACTTGACAAAGTCAAGATAAGCTATTGCCATCACGCGTGCGGAAGTCTGTGAGTCTGTTCACATTTTCCTTTAGAACAGGCTACACCCTGTAGTTGCCCGATTGTCACGAAATTTCATATGCAGGTTTGAGGTCATGTCTAGATTAGAACGTCCCCTTTTGGTCGCATTCAGTCAACCCTGATGGCTGCCCGAGCTCAAAACCCGAAAACCTTTTGCACAGTCTATAGGTCGTATTTATGATGGGATTTCGTGGTAACTTTGTTAGATGACTCTGTATAATATCTAGATGAGAATGTCCCCTTTTGATCATGATCTGTCAACCGTGACAGCTGCCCAACCCCGAAACCCAAAAACTTTTAGCTCAGTCTTCAGATCATATTTAATATGGAGGGATGTCATTGTAACTTGGTAGGATGACTCTGTATGATGTCTAGATGAGAACTTCCCCCTTTGGTCATGATCTGTCAACCGTGACAACTGCCCGAGCCCAAAACCCGAAAACCTTTAGCACAGTCTACAGGTCGTATTTATGGAAGGATTTCATTGTAACTTGGGAGGATGACTCCATATAATGTCTAGATGAGAACATCCCCTTTTGGTCGTGATTGGTCAACTGTGATGGCTACAGGGGCCCGAAAACGTTTAGCACAGTCTACAGGTCGTATTTATGAAGGGATTTCATCGTAACTTGGTAGGATGACCCCAGATAATGTCTAGACGAGAACATCCCCTTTTGGTCGCAATCATTCTGCCACGATGGCTGCCCAAGCCCAAAACCCAAAAACCTTTAGCACAGATTATAGGTCGCATTTATAAAGGGATTTCATTGTAACTTGGTAGGATGGCTCAGTATAATGTCAAGATGAGGACATCCCCCTTTGGTCGCGATCGGTCAACCATGATGGCTGCCCGAGCCCAAATCCCCAAAACCTTTAGCATAGTCTTCAGGTCGTATTTATGAAGGGATTTCATGGTAACTTGTTAGGACGACTCTGTATCATATCTAGATGAAAATGTCCCCTTATGGTCATGGTCTGTCAACCGTGATGGCTGCCTAAGCCCGAAAACCAAAAACTTTTAGCACAATCTATAGGTCATATTTAATATGGAGGGATTTCATTGTAACTTGGTAGGATGACTCTGTATGACGTCTAGATGAGGATTCCCCTTTTGGTTGCGATCGGTCAACCGTAATCGCTACACAGGCCCGAAAGCCTTTAGCGCAGTCAACAGGCTGTATTTATGAAGGGTTTTCATTGTAACTTGAGAGGATGACCCGTTTTGGAATAGTTTCACTGTAACTTGGTAACTTTCGATGACATACATTAACTGTGAGGGCCACATACATTAACTGTGAGGGCCACATTAACCCACCCTCAATTCTTTAGTACAGTCTACACCTCATATTATTTTTTATTGAAAACATAGCATACAGGGAACAGAAATTAACATATTCCCAATTATCACAATTCTTGTCTTATTTCATAATCCTTTCCATAAACATTGAATATTATCCTTTTCATCAAACACAACACACAGACAAGTTAAGCTACAGTGTCATTGACAGTTTCTTTACATTTCCCTAAAGGCTTCATGTATTGCCTAATGAGATGCGATACTTGTTAAAATATTCTCTGCTTGTGGGGTGCTTTGGTACCTATATGTACATTTGTAGTTCCAGTAATTTTGCACCTATTTTTTTATATTTTCAATCCCTGTGAGAAACCTTGGAAGTGAAGCAGTGCTTGTTTACTGTGGTAGAGAAGCTCTGTTTTACTGGTCAAATAGGACCCAGTCACCCAGTCAGTACTTTGGGTGGGAGTCATCTTAAATGGGCAACATGGGTATAAACGATGTACTAAACTTTACTTTATTTCCGTGTCATGGTCATGATCAGCCATTGTGCAGAAATATGTGACCTTAAACACCAATTATAAATAAATAAATAAAAACCACAAAATTTAATTTACAAAAAGTTACCAGTGCAGAAAATAGCAACAAAATTTTTCAAAGTTCATTCTGTGACGTTGCTGTTTGGGTAGAAATAGTGAACTTGATTTGACAACATTGTACATGTATTTTACTACAGTGTTTGTTGCATTCCTATCAGTTTAATTGGCAACTTCCGACTTCATCTCTGAGGCCCATTTGCTTTGAGGTTTGATTTGATTTCCATTAATAGACCCAGGATTTGATTTCCATTAATAGACCCAGTTTGAATCATGATTCATTCCCCGTAGGAACTACGGGAAGTGAAGCGATGCTTGTTCACTAAGGTAAACAAGCTCTGTTTTACTGGTAAAATAGGACCCGGTAACCAATGCCTGGAGTGGAAGTGGGTATAAACAAATGGCTGGACTTTATTTTATATCCATGTTGTGTTCATGATTAGTCATTGTGCAAAAGTATCTGACCTTAAACTCCAATAATAAATAAATCATGATTTGTGTAATTTCCAGGGTCCTAAGTTAAATCCTTGCATGCTGCTGCCAGATATTCCTGCTGAGAACATGAAATCTTTTGCCACCAAAATGTGGAACATTTGAGCACATTTTAACTTGCCTTTGCAAATGTTGCAACCCTTTTCACCAGTGGTTTATTGAGTCAAATATTTAGTTTAAACAATATTTATTCATGAGAAAATATGATACATACATATCATTATCTACAAGATGGTTGTTACACAGAATACGTAATACAATGGTATGCATTAAAGTTATGTGTCAAGAACGAGATTTGTTGGAAGGATTCAGCATTAAGCTTTTAGCTTGTATAAGCTGTCTCCTTGGGAAGACTGACGAAGTTTAAAGGTAGCTGGAGACACTAAGTAAAATATTGTTTAAACATGAGAAATAGAGAGAGTAAGGAGAGTAATAGAGAGAATAGAAGAATAAAAAGGGACAAGGAACTTAACCCCTTTCCCAACACGTGTGGAAGACGACACTTGAAGAATAATTTTTGAATAACTAGAAATGTTCAATGTCCGTCTCAAAAGCACAGCCCATGACCCCTCACCGGAACGAGCTCATCGAACTCGTTCCATTGAGGGGTCACTAGACATGTTCCTGAGACGAAAACTGAAAATATAAAGGGGGTTAAATGGTGATTTTCTTGGATAACACTGACCGTTACATTGGGTAAAGGGTTAACTAGGAAATGGGGAAACAACCTGAATTCAATGTTGTCTATCACAGAATATTCAATAGGGCAGCCTCAATGAACAAATCGGTAACGGTGGCCCATATGTGTGGCAAATAATACCATAATGTCTTTGGGCTCACTGTTACGTATTAAAACGTCCACTCACCATGATGAAGTCCTGCACAGCTCTGAAGACAAGAAAGTTTTCATTGTTATTCAAATGTTCGGATCCAAATAAAAGTGTTGAGAGCTCAAAAGTAAATGGCAATGCATTGATTGTGGAATCACGAGCATCGTCATAGATTGGGCAATGCATAAGAAAGTGCTCAGTATTTTCAAGATCCCCACACTGGCAACGTGGAGATGGTGAGAGATGGTTATCGTATAAGTGGGCGTTGATATTACTGCAATGCAGGCGTAACCTGCAATGATAAATCTGGGCAGCACGAGATTTGGCGCCATAGTAGAAAATTGGTGGTCGCAGGTTCGCACTATTTATAAACGTCTTGAAGTTTATGAGGGAACAATTTTCTCTTACTGGAGGGGGTATTCCATTCCACTGGTCGGTAACTTGCGGGATGAACGAGGACTTATATAAATTGGTGTGGCAAAAAGGAACACGGTGGTTATTTTCCGATCGCAGATTGTGGTTTTGGGTGATAGATGAGATAATTGGTGGCACCTTGTTGGAGATATATGGAGGCGTTAATTTATGATACATCTTAAAAAATTGGATAAGCTTGTGCTTTCGGCATCTTTCTTCCAGTGAATCCCATTGAGTTTCTGTGTAGAGAAGTTCTTTTCTGCAGCTCACAGTGGCGCCAGTGACTACTCTTGCTGCAGCTACTTGTATTTTCTCCAGGTCAGCAGCTTGAGTTGCTGAGCAGTTGTCCCAGACAGAGTCAGCGTATTCTAAAAGAGGTCGGACAAATGCGAAGTATATCTTTTCAAGGACTTTCCGGTCAAGTGTAAACTTATGGGCCCTGAGCAAGTCAATACGTGTCCAGGCTTTAGCGCACATATCATTGATATGGTCATTCCATGTACAACCTTTATTCAAAATTACACCCAGATGCTTGTGGCTACACACCTTCGAGATTTGAGTTCCGCTTAAATATATTGGTGGGTGCACTGGAACGTTACTTTTACGTGATATGATCATGGTTTCCGTTTTATGGGGGTTGAACTCAACGAGCCAAGTTTTAGCCCAATGTTCAATTGTGGCTAAATCACGGTTGAGTATGATGGCACCTTGGTCAGGATTCTCAATTATAAGATAAAGGGATGTATCATCTGCAAATAAACGTATGCTGCTAAGTAGGTTTACAGTAATATCGTTGATGTAAATCAGGAATAACAGGGGACCAAGGATAGAACCCTGTGGAACACCAGACGTTATTGGTTTCCAAGGAGATGCCTCAGAGGCTACAAGGACGCGCTGGTACCGATCAGAAAGGTATGATTTTAGGAAACAAAGCAAGTCCACAGATATTCCTATTCTCTCGAGCTTGTGAATAAGACCAACATGCCAAACTTTATCAAATGCCTTACTAACATCACAAAAGACGACCCTTACTTCCTTTCCTTCGTCAAGAGCATGACAGAATTCATCATAGAGGTCTGTCAGTTGTAGAACCGTAGAGTCACCTGGAGTAAAACCAGACTGAAACTGGCTTAGTATGTTGTTATCACATAAGAAATGCCATAATCGTTTGAAGATACATTTTTCAAGTAGTTTACCAGTACAGCTAAGCAAAGATATTGGCCGATAGTTAGTAACTACATTAGACGGATTCTTTTTCAGCACCGGTGTCACATTGGCTTTTTTCCATAAATTTGGAAAGTAACAGTTATCTAATAACCTATTGAAGAGGGCCGTAAGTGGGTCACACAATGAGTCTTTACATTCTTTTAAAAGTCTGGGACTTATTAGATCAGGACCAGACGCCTTCGATACCTTAATACTCTTGATTGCTTCGTACACTTCCTTGCTTTCAAGTGTTATTTTGTCAAGCGATTGTAGGGTAGGCAGGGGTGAATCTGGCAAGGATGCATTAGTGTCATCCAATGTCGAAATGGAACAGAAGTAATCATTGAACACTTCCGCCTTTTCTAGATTGGTTGAATAGAGTTTGTTGAGGTGACTTATAGTCGGGATTCCATGGATATTTTTACAGATAAATGTTTTTAATGTTTTCCACCACACTGACGATGGTGTATCCGGACAACTTAGTTCTGATTGGACTTTTGATATATATGTAGATTTGGCTTTCCTAACAGCTGATACGACTTCATTTCGTTTATGCTTATATCTCGCCCAGTCTTGCAGTTGGCCAGAGCGCTTTGCTCTACGGTATAAATGTGTTCTTTGCCTTATTAATAATCGAATTTGATTATGCATCCATTTAGGCTGGTTAGCCCTGGAGGATATCAATTTGTTGGGAATAAATTTAGATGCCGTTTCGAGTAATTGATCGGTGAAGGTGGATACTACAGTGTCCAGGCACGAATGAGCAAGCAGTCTTTCCCAGTCTACGCTATTGTATGCAGTGTTCAGACCATCAAAGTTTCCCTCTGCATACAACCATATGCGTCTCTTAAAGTTTTTAGGCTTTTCTTTCTTGAATTCAATGGCAATATAAATTGGACAATGATAGCGAGTCATGTCAGGTACAAGTGGTTCTAGGGCTTCACAGTCCAGTACATGTACAGTATTACTAACTGCAAATAGGTCGAGCAGAGTTGCAGATGATTCGGTAAAGCATGTTGGTTCTTCCACAAGCTGTCTAAGGTTGAAATAATTACTTAGTTCCCGGAAGCAACCTTTGGGAGAACCATATTGGTTGTCGTTGAAGTCACCAGTAATAATTATGTCTGAAATTAAGGTATCTTTGGCTTTGTCAATAGATGCCGTAATTTTATCCCAAACATCTGAGGGACTACTGGGTGGGCGGTAAAATACTCCTAGCAGCAGTGACGTACCATGGGTCATGAACACTTCAGCCCAGATGCATTCAATGTCATTCACCTCAAGATCAGTTCTATGCCGAAAGCACAAGCCGTCTTTCACGTAGACGGCAACACCCCCTCCCCTCGACAAACGGTTAAATCGTACAGGTTCTTGGAAGCCATGGATCATAATAATAATAATGGAGTCAAATATTTACAACTTTTTCATCAAATCTAATCTGTTCATGGCTGCTTCACAGCAGCCATGACTAGATTTAATTAAAAAATCATGAAGTTTAATGAAAAATATTTTTAAAATACTTAACAGATGAAGATTTGATGAAAAAATCATGAAGTTTGATGAAAAATATTTGAAAAATACTTAACACATGAAACAAACTTAGATATATGTGCATTTGAAGTTATCTGATATCATTCTACATGTATGTAAGTGAGTGCAAAATTTCGTGACATATTTGTATTTTTAGGACAAGAAGTGGAATAAAAGTGAGAGACAACGATTTAGAGAAGAAGCAGTTATGTTAAAAGAGCTTCAGCACCCTAATATAGTGAGATTTTATGATTCGTGGGAAGAAGTCAGCCCTAGAAACAGAAAAATCATTGTTCTTGTCACAGAGCTGATGACATCTGGAACATTGAAAACGTAAGATGTTTATAAATGCCGTTTTCATATAACAGTTTTTATATAAAACAGGTTCTGTATTGTTTGGTGGATTGGGAATTAAAACGGAACAATTTCCTCATAATTGCCTACTTTGATGAATCTGTTTGAGTAATGGGGAATGCCTGTGTTTGGAGTGGTTATAGGGTCTCTCCTCACTCAACATTGGAGAGTGTTATGTATTAAATTTTGAAAATTACATTGGAAAAGAGGAGACCTGCGGCCTTTCAAAACGATATTTTTTCACTGCAAATAATGGGTTAATTTATTTTGAAGGTCGATGCCATGCAATCCTTGAGTTATAAACACATGAAGCATTTACTTTTTCAGGAAAGATTCTCAACAAAGGCATTAAGCAAATGTTAAACAATTTTCTTGGTTTCTTCAAAGGTTGCAAGCTTGCAGATATTTTTTTTTGGTGCTTCTTATCGTGACAGGTACAAACAGCTTTGTGCCTGTCCTACCAAACATGGTTCCTGTCAACAGGAATTATAATCCAGTAGTATGGTGTATCATTACCTTGACAAACATCATATATTGCCATGTAGGTGTATGAAGTAGGATTACACAATACGGCAGTAGACTTGGTATGTTGAAGGTTTTTAGCTTAACTTGCCAAAGTTATTGTCATCACGTGTGCGGAAGTCTGTCAGTCTGTGAGTCAGTTCACATTTTCTTTAGCACAGGCTACAGCCCGTAGTTCTAGTCTGACCATCACAAAATTTCATATGCAGATTCGAGGTCATGATGAGAACATCCCCTTTTGGTTATGATTGGTCAGCTGTGACAGCCACACGGGTCCGAAGCCCGAAAACCTTTAGCACAGTCTTACAGGTTGTATTTATGAAGGGATTTTATTGTAACTTCGTTAGGATAACTCTGTATAATATCTAGATGAGAACGTCCCCTTTTCGTCGGGTTTAGTTCGGGCATGTTACCTAGATTCCTTTAGCACAGTCTACAGCTTGCATTTATGAACGGATTTCATTGCAAATTTGAAGGATGACTCAGTATAATGTCTAGATGAGAACATTCTATTTTGGCTGTGATTGGTCAACCATGACAGTCACACAGGCACGTGACCTAGATTTGTTTAGCACAGTCTGCAGTTCATATTTATAAAGTGATTTCATTGTAACTTGGAAGGATAACTCAGTATGCTGTCTAGATGAGACTATCCTATTTTGGTCACGATCTGTCGGCTATTACCGCCTCCTGGTCATGTGACCTAGAATCCTTTAGCACTGTTTACAGGTTGTTTTTATGAAGGGATTTCATTGTAACTTCGTAGGACAACTTGGTATGATATCTAGATGAGACTCCCCTATTTTGGTCATGATCGGTCAACTGTGACTACAGACAACCATCACATGACCTTGATTCCTTTAGCAAAGTCTACAAGTTATATTTATTAAGGGATTTCATTGTAACTTGGTAGGATGACTCGTTTTGGAATAATTTTACTTCAACTTAGTAACTTTGGTTGGCATACATTAATTGTGAGGGCCACATTAACCCAGGCCTCAATTCTTTAGTACAATCTACACCTCAAATTATTTTTATTGAAAACAGCATACAGGGAACAGAAATTAACATATTCCTAATTATCACAATTCTTGTCTTATTTCGTAATCCTTTCATAAACATTGAACATTATCCTTTTCATCAAACACTACACACAGTCAAGTTAAGCTACAGTGTCAATGACACTTTCATTGATTGATTCATTCGAGCCAAGAAATGCTTCAGCTAACCTTACTGAAAGTCAAATATTCTTTAAAAATCTCCATGCCCAGAACTACCAGTCTGAATCTTTAGATATTTGGTATACAGCATCCATAGGGAAGTCAGATTCACGTTATGAGGACTTGCCTTTAAAAAAAGATTATCTTCAGATCCACCAGTCAGAATCTTTTGATATTTGGTATTCAGCATTCTTAGTTGGGTTGAAATTCAAGTTTGTCCAAATCAAAACCCTGGGTTCATATTTGGCTCCCTATTGGAGCCCGAATTTTAACTTACTGCAGTATGAGGACTAATCGTCAAAAATCTTCTTCAGATCCACTATTTGAAATCTTTGGATAGTTGGTATATAGCAAAACTATGCCTCCTACATCAAAGTTTGTCCAAATGTTATGCTTGACCGATCTTGGTAGGCACCAAAGGGGTCTTGAAATTTAACACAGAACCCAATGGAGAATTTACTTTTTGTTCAAATGAATTCTGTGCTTGTGTGTCAGAGTGGGTTGTGGTCAACTTTAGTGAAGTGGATAAGCTTGACCGTTGTTCAAATGTGGGCTACCAGGACACTTGAGGCCTTGTGGATGGGGGGTGTATTGGGCAAACATTTTTAGCGCATCTGAGCAAAGCTCAAGGGGGACTTTAGTAGTGTTGAAACGGTTATGGGATTTTCATAACCGGTTAACTGCTTCTGATAACTGCAGTTAACTGATAAACCACGGTTATCCAAAGAATTTGATAGACGTATATTCAGTAGGTTACTGGGGGCGAAATCAAACTGAAAAATGCCAAAATCAGTCTTGGCAATGCACCCTTGGCAATTGGCAATGCTGAGGAAAATGCTGTGTATCAATGCACTGTAGCACAAAATAAATTGCCGAGGATGTAATGTTGTAAAATGTCACGGGCCCCCTCCCCAAAAAATAACTGTTTAGGGTAACCCAACTGACCGTAAATAGATTATCGAGTAAAAGTTGCTCATTTAGTTCATTTTAACCCTAAATTGCCATCGGACTTGCCTGTGAATTTGAAGCCGATTTTGGAGTTCAAACTTTCAAAATACGTGGAGAAATAAATCTATCAGATAGTATAAATGGGGAGCAAGAGGCAAGTCCCAGTTCATAAAAAAAAAAACGCTTTTGATAAACTGATGAACATTTCGTGTTAAATCACCGTTGGTGTAGAAAGGTCATGAATATTAATGATTAATGTGTTGAGTTTTATGTATTGATATTAGAAGCCCCAAATCGTAGCCTACTGTCTTGAAAATGTCATTTGTGCAAGTTTAGTGTACAACAGTTTTTTTTAATACCATTTAAATGTATACATAGAAATTATTGACAGTGGCCAGCAGATGCGTAGATATTGCATTTAAGAGAAGTATGTGGTCATTGTGGTAGTTCGATACTTATTTTTATTTCTGTCAGAAACCATGTGCTTTCAATATCATGCCGAATGGGGAGATTTTTATCATTGGTCATTTCAAGGAAAGTTTATTTACTATGCAGGTACGATTATACTATAGAGCCCCCCCCCCCCCCCCCCCCCCCCCCCCCCCGAAAAAAAATTAAAAGAATAATTTGAATATACTAACACAGGTAACCTCGTTAAACTGAATTTCAATTTCCTCAATAATCAGTCATGGTTAGTACATTTTAGAATAGAGGATATACAAACCAGAGAAGCCCGTCATTATATTTGGGGAGCGCAGTGGCTCAGTGGTAGTCTGTTGGACTTCTATGCTAGAGGTACCGAGTTCGATCCTCGTCCGGGACGACCCACGTTGTGTCCTTGGACAAGGCACTTGATCCCGGCTGCCTACATGGGGGCACGATGTACTAAGGGGTACTGCAGGTCGATGGTGCACATGTCTTCAACTGCTGTAACCCTGCTTGAGTGGAGTTTGAATTGAGCAGAGCTTGAACAGAGTTGGAATATTGAGGAGCTGACAGTTGCTCGTCGATGCTCGGTGGGTCTCTCCGGGTACTCCGGCTTCCTCACGATTAGCCATTGTGCATAAGTATATGACCTTAAACACCAATAAATAAATAAATGCCATTATATTTAAAAACCAAACGACGGAATATCCACTGATGAACAGGGATTTTGGGGCAATTTGAAACGTGGTGTCAAAAGGGAATATTTTTTCCATCCCCCCAAAACAAGCACATTTACTCCCGAAAGGTCAGCAGAAGACTCCATTTGATAGCACATTAGCTCATTTCAAGACTCCATTTTAACTTGGTGCAGTATGTGGAATATTCTACTAAGATCTCCTAACCCACCAGGCAGAGTCTTTTGATATTTGGTATATAGCATTACTATGACTCCTAGATTAAAGTTTGTACAATGTGTTATGCTTGACTGATTTTGCTTGGTGCCAGAAGTTCTTGAAATTTAACACTGAACCCAATGGAGAATTTACTATTTGTTTAAATGATGTGTGCCCAAGCGTGACAGATCTGATTGTGGTAAACTTGAGTTGGATATATATGTGAGTACAAAAGATTAACGTTTGCTCAAATGGAGACCACCAGGCCACTCATGGCCCTGGGAATGGGGAAGGAGGGTCCTTTGGGCAAAATTATGTTTTTTGCTTGAAAAAGAAAATTTGGAGGATTTTTAGTGAATTTATACCCTCCAAACCTCCCCCCCCCCCCCCCCCCCCCCCAAAAAAAAAAAACAAAAAAAAAACAAAAACAAAAAAACATTCACCCTGTTCGGGGTGGGGAGTTTGAGGAGGTCCACTGTGTGATTTTTTCTTCTTCTTTGCTTCAAAATTGTTTTAAAGGAGTTTGAGTGATTTTACACCAACGAAAAATTCATCCACGAGACCCTTCTCACCCAAAACCCACCTCTTCTAGCTAAATTAGATTAACTATATTAACATGCAGATACTGAATGTGACCGTAAATCCTTCTTTAGCAAATTTTTTCAGGTGAGCGATTAAGGCCCCATGGGGCCTCTTGTTTTTTTGCTTTAAAATGAGTTTTATAGGAGTTTGAGTGCTTTTATGAAAAAAATGGTCACCCTGTGAATACAGTGAGGAGAGTGTGTGTTGGTCCATGTGCAATTTTTGTTCCCTTGTTTTAAAATGAGTTTCAAGAGATTTTACTCAAAAAAAAAAAGCCCAAAAAGCATTTCACCCAACAGACCGCTCTCACACTCCTCTTGCTAAATTAAATATACATATATATATAGGAATAAATGGAATAATTTTGTTGTATTTGTTTTGAACTTTATGATTTTTCCTCCTTTTATTAATTAGATTAACATGTAGATGCTGAACATGGCCTTAAATCCTTCTTTAAACAATTTTATCTGATGAGCGTTTGGGGCCTCTTGTCTAAATAACCAGATAATTTCACTTTTTGCTTTCAAAAAAAAATAACTTATGCCCAGCCCGGACAAAGCACCCCCCCCCCCCCCCCCACCCCCTCTCCCTTAGATCAAGCTGAATGAGCTCATCCCAATGAGGGGAAGTTAATTTTCAGAAACAAACAGTATTAAAAAAAATAAAATTTAATTAGCGTATTTTCTGTATAGTTCTGGACGTATTTTACCAATGCGTTGGCTAAAAGGTTATATTGGGACAGCTTCTGATGCTAGTGCATATGTAGAGCCAACTGACGCATTTGAATTTTTAGCTCAACTTGACAACATCAAGTATGAGCTATTGGGATGGGTTGTCATCTGTCATCCATCTGTTCGTCCGTCCGTAATCTGTACATCCCTATGTCCATACGTCCGTACGTCTGTCCATCCACAATTCCTTTAACACACCCTACAGGCCACAGCTCTCACCTGATCAGTTCCAAATTTCATATGTGGCTTTGGGACAATGTCTATATGGGAGCTAGCGATTTTTTTCGAATTTCATTGAAAAACATGGCCACCAGTGACCATCTTGGATTTGGATATAAATTGTCCAACAATTCCTTCAGCACACCATATAGGTCGCAGCTCTCACCCGATCTGTCCCAAATTTCATATGTAGCTTTGAGGCAATGTCTAGATGGGAGCTATCGATTTTTTCCGTATTTCATTAAAAACATGGCCACCAGTGGCCATCTTAGATTTGGCATATAAATTGTCAACAATTCCATTAGCACACCCTACAGGCTGCATCTCTTGCCCAATCTTTTTCAAATTTCATATGTATCTTTGGTGTGATGTCTAGATGGAAGCTATTGAATTTTTCTGAACTTTGTTGAAAAACATGGCTGCCAGCAGCCATCTTGGATTTGGATAGAAATTGTCCAACAATTCCTTTAGCACGCTCTACAGGCCGTGGGTCTCATCCAGTCAGCAATGTCTAGATGGGAGCTATCAAATTTTTCCAAATTTCATTGAAAAACATGGCTGCCAGTTGCTATATTAGATTTGGTATATAAATTGTCAACAATTCCATTAGCACTCCCTACAGGCTGCATCTCTCATCCGATCTTTTTCAAATTTCATATGTAGCTTTGGTTTGATGTCTAGAAGGGCATTATCGAATATTTCTGAATCTTGTTGAAAAACATGACCGCCAGCAGCCATCTTTGATTTGGATATAAATTGTCAACAATTCCATTAGTACTCCCTACAGGTCACATCTTTCCAGGCCTGGTATTCTGAAAAATGCAGGAGGGCAAAAAATTGCTCTCCTCAATCAGCTTAGGAGAGCAATTAGCTTTACACAGCATTTTAAGTACCCAGTTGAACAAACTCATTGAAACTGAAACCAACAGACTACATCAGTGATTTTATTAACTTTATTAAGGTAAAGCGAAATCTCTTAGACATCTAGATGTCTCACTCAACAACCGAACACACACTTGACAAGACCTGTGTGTGTACCCAGACCTGTTATCCTAGAAAATCATATGCCTACCACTACCACCTCCAACCCCCCAAGGGGGGGTTGAAGGTGGTAGTGGTAGGCGTATGACTTTCTTGGACAACAGGTCTGCTTGAATCTACAGCCACATCCTGGTGCAAGTGCTTCAAGTGACAGGATAGTAGTAATGGTAGTATATTATAGTGTCAATATTCCTTGAATAATTACCCCTCAAACTGTGATGTCAGTTGTTGAACTTGAAACTGACAGAAAAGAAAATATTGCTGTGACCCATTTTGCTTCAAATGATTGCAACTGTGTTTGGGTATGCTTGCAGCCATTACCTTTTACCACTAAACCACTTTCAAAATGAAATTACATGATGTTATGTGACTTCGAAGTTAAATTACATTTTTGCTTTACAACAAAAATTTAATGTGACCATAATACATGTAATCTCAATCATCCCAGACCAAAATATTTAGGAGGGCAATTTTTCGCTCTCCTTAATTCTTTCAGGAGGGCAGTAAGGAGAGCTAAAAAATCGCTCTCCTGAAATTGCCAAGCCTGTCTTTCACCTGATCTTTTGTGAATTTCATATATAGCTTTGGTGTGATGTCTAGAAGGGAGCTAAGGAATTTTTAGCTCAACTTGACAAAGTCAAGCTGAGCTATTGCCATCACTTCTCGTCCGTCGGTGTACGTACGTACGTACGTATGTACGTACGTTAGTACAGACGTCCACAATTTCCTTTGGCACTCCTCACAGGTTGCATTTATGATCAGATTACTTTGAAACTTGGTATGCTTGTTTGGGGTAACCTCTAGATGGGAGCTATCGATTTTCTTCAATTTCCGTCAAAAAATGTTGCCGCGGTCAACGTTCTTAGAACTTAGTTTAGTCAGACCTCAATATTTCCCTTTGGCACACCCTGCAGGGCCCATTTATGATCAGATTGCTTTGAAACCTGGAATGCTTGTTTGGGGTGACCTCTAGATGGGAGCTATCGATTTTCTTCAATTTCTGTCAAAAAATGTTGCCGTGGCCAACTTTCTTAGAACTTAGTTTAGTCAAACCACAATATTTCCCTCTGGCACACCCTACAGGGCACATTTATGATTTGATTGCTTTGAAACCTGGTATGCTTATTTAGAGTGACCTCTAGATGGGAGCTATCGATTTTCTTCAATTTCCGGCAAAAAATGTTGCCACGGCCAATGTTCGTAGAACTTAGTTTAGTCAGACCTCAATATTTCCCTTTGGCACACCCTGCAGGGCCCATTTATGATCAGATTGCTTTGAAACCTGGAATGCTTGTTTGGGGTGACCTCTAGATGGGAGCTATCGATTTTCTTCAATTTCTGTCAAAAAATGTTGCCGTGGCCAACTTTCTTAGAACTTAGTTTAGTCAAACCACAATATTTCCCTTTGGCACACCCTACAGGGCACATTTATAATTGGATTGCTTTGAAACCTGGTATGCTTATTTAGGGTGACCTCTAGATGGGAGCTATCGATTTTCTTCAATTTCCGGCAAAAAATGTTGCCACGGCCAACGTTCGTAGAACTTAGTTTAGTCAGACCTCAATATTTCCCTTTGGCACACCCTGCAGGGCACATTTATGATCAGATTGCTTTGAAACCTGGTATGCTTGTTTGGGGAGACCTCTAGATGGGAACTATCGATTTTCTTCAATTTCTGTCAATAAATGTTGCCGCGGCCAACGTTCTTAGAACTTAGTTTAGTCAGAAGACTCAATATTTCCCTTTGGCACACCCTACAGGGTACATTTATGATCGGATTGCTTTGAAACCTGGCATGCTTGTTTGGGGTGACCTCTAGATGGGAGCTATCGATTTTCTTCAATTTCCATCAAAAAATGTTGCCGCAGCCAACATTCTTAGAACTTAGTTTAGTCAGACCACAATATTTCCCTTTGGCTCACCCTACAGAGCACATTTATGATTAGATTACTTTGAAACCTGGTATGCTTATTTATGGTGACCTCTAGATGGGAGCTATCGATTTTCTTCCATTTCTGTCAAAAAATGTTGCCACGGCCAACGTTCTTAGAATTTAGTCTAGTCAGACCACAATATTTCCCTTTTGTACACCCTACAGGGCCCATTTATGATCGGATTGCTTTGAAACCTGGCATGCTTGTTTCGGGAGGCCTCTAAATGGGAGCTATCGATTTTCTTCGGTTTCTGTCCAAAAATGTTGCCACTGGCAAAAAAAATGACATTGGTACCAATGATCTTCAATTTTGCCATTTCATTTATAACTTACCAAGTTCAAGTTTGTCAAGTTGAGCTACAGTGTCATTGACACTTTCATTCTTAATTTCGTTCAAAAATATGGCTGCCAGTGGCCATCTTCGATTGGCATTTGAATTGTCAACAATTCCATTAGCAGACCCTTCAGACAACATCTCTCACCTGATCTTTTTCAAATTTTATAATTTTTTTGTGACTTTGGTATGATGTCCAAATGGGAGTTATCAAATTTTTTCTGCATTCTGTTGAAAAAGATAGCTGCCACCGGCCATCTTGGATTTGACATATAAATTGTCAACAATTCCATTAGTACACCCAACAGGCTTGATCCCTCAACCGATTTTTTCAGATTTCATTTGTAGCTTTGGTGTGATGTCTTTTCTGTAGAAACTTGAGTGAGTTACATGGCATTACTGGATCTTTCTATTTAGTTCAGTCGGGGGCGCGGTGGTTCAGTAGGTAGAGGTGCAGGCTGCAAGCCGAGAGGTCCTCTGTTCGAACCCCACCTGCGGCAACCACGTTGTGTCCTTGGGCAAGACACTTCAACCCCATTGCCCATCTGGGGGCACGGTGACATCGTGAACTAAGACGTACTGCACGTCGATGGTGCACTTGTCTTCAACTAATGCTAACCCTGCTGATGTGGAGTTAGTATGTTGGGGAGCTGACAGCTGCTCGCCGTTGCTTGGTGGTTCTCTCTGGGTACTCTGGCTTCCTCCACCCGTAAAACTGTTATGGTCATGATTAGCCATAGTGCAGAAATATATGACCTTAAACCCCATTAAATAAATAAATAATAATTTAGTTCAGTCCCTTCTTGGACATGTTGAGCTGCAGTGTCATTGACACTTACATCTTTAACAAAATGTATATTGTGAATACCATTTGCAGTGTTTGCTATCCTCAGTAAGTAATTATTCTTTTAAGTGGCATTCAAATTTAATTTGGCCCTGTAACAGTGAAACAACTGCTTTTTCTTTGAACCTTTTGAAATACAGTACAACATCTGTTTTTAGCTTAACTTGACAAAATCAAGATAAGCTATTGCCATCATGTGTGCGGAAGTCTGTTAGTCTGTGAGTCTGTTCACATTTTCCTTTAGCTACATCCCGTAGTTCTTGTCCGATCATCACGAAATTTCATATGCAGGTTTGGGATCATGTCTAGATGAGAACGTCCCCTTTTGGTCACTACCGGTCAACCGTGATGGCTGCCCGAGCCCAAAATCTGAAAACCTTTAGCACAGTCTACAGGTTGTGTTTATGAAGGGATTTAATTGTAAGTTGGTAGGATGCCTCTGTATAATATCTAGATGAGAACGTCCCCTTTTG
The DNA here is from genome assembly GCA_031216915.1 of Pictodentalium vernedei. Taxonomy (NCBI): domain Eukaryota; kingdom Metazoa; phylum Mollusca; class Scaphopoda; order Dentaliida; family Dentaliidae; genus Pictodentalium; species Pictodentalium vernedei. The sequence goes on from CM062296.1 coordinate 571,368,493, forward strand.
GTCATAATCTGTCAACCGTGACGACTGCCCAAGCCCGAAACGCAAAAACTTTTAGCACAGTCTGCAGGTCATATTTAATATGGAGGGATTTCATTGTAACTTGGTAGGATGACTACGTCTGATGTCTAGATGAGAAATTCACCATTTATTCGCGATCTATCAACCGTGACGACTGCCCGAGCCCAAAACCCGAAAACCTTTAGCACAGTCTACAGATCGTATTTATGGGGGGATTTCATTGTGAATGTAGGACACTAAGAAACAGGACACTAAGAAACGGACACTAAGAAACGGACACTAAGAAACAGGACACTAAGAAACACTTTTTTTTTTTTTAAAGTTACAATATTTATATAATTAACACTTTCCAAGCAAATGTTTTTCAACTGTTAAGTTAATAAAACTTGTTAACTTATATTTTGGGTGTATTTATTTATTTTTCATTCGAATTTGTCTGCCATGTTGTTAACCTACAGCCATACTAATATTGTTGTCATTGGAAACGGGTTATTGACCTGGTTCCAATGACATCCATATCAGTATGGTTTTATCAACTTTGCGGAGTTACAGGGCGGAGAGGGGTAAAATATTTGATACAGTAATTTAGTGCTGCTTGTTGTGCTAAAGGGTCAGTAACTTATCAAATTCAATTTCCTGCATATAGCAACATAAAACCATACTAATATGGATGTCATTGGAAACGGGTTATTGACCTGGTTCCAATGACATCCATATCAGTATGGTTTTATCCATTCCACTTTGCAGAGTTACAGGGCGGGGATTTTATATTTGATACAGGAATTTTGTGCTACATGTACTTGTTGTGCTAAAGGGTCAATGACTCATCAAATTCAATTTCCTGCATATTGCATATGACATCCATATCATTATGGTTCTATCCGCTTTGCACAGTTACAGGTCAGGGAGAAGTGTTAAAGGTTTTAATTTTATAGGATTGTACCCTTTGTTATGCCATATTGTGATATATCATGTTATGTACATGTCTTTTTATGCAGAAAAAAATAAAGACAGCTTTGTATCAACTTATCGTCTTTTTTTAAGTTCTACACACCAACTGTCACCAGAAGCATTATTAATTGTTCTGTTCCTTAGTATCGACCAGACCCCACCCTCAAAGAACTGCCACCAGCAAGGCGAATTATTATAAAAACACATATTTTAGGATTTTTTATTGGTTAATATATTTTGGTTTCCATTACTTTGTTTTAAAATTGACTTTCAGACAATTTTAATTCAAATTTTTGAAACTAAAGTATTAGGTAAAAAAACGGGAAAAGTGTTTCTTAGTGTCCGTTTCTTAGTGTCCTGTTTCTTAGTGTCCTACCCAAAAGTGTTTCTTAGTGTCCTGTTTCTTAGTGTCCTGTTTCTTAGTGTCCGATAACCTTTCATTGTAACTTGGTAGGTTGACTTCATATAATGTCTATGTGAGAATGTCCCCTTTTGGTCGCGATTGGTCAACTGTGACGGCTACAGCGGCTCGAAAACCTTTAGCACAGTCTGCAGGTCATATTTATGAAGGGATTTCATTGTAACTTGATAGGATGACTCCAAATAATGTCTAGATGAGAATGTCCCCTTTTGGTCACGATCATTCATCCAGGATGACTGTCCAAGCCCAAAACTCGCGATTGGTCAACTGTGATGGCTACAGTGTCTCGAAAACCTTTAGCACAGTCTGCAGGTCATATTTATGAAGGGATTTCATTGTAGCTTGGTAGGTTGACTCCATATAATGCCTAGATGATAATGTCCCCTTTTGGTTGTGATTGGTCAGCTGTGACAGCTACAGGGTCCCAAAGCCCAAAAACCTTTATTAAAGTCTACAGATCATATTTATGAAGGGATTTCATTGTAACTTGGTGGGATCACACCAAATAATGCCCAGACGAGAACGTCCCCTTTTGGTTACGATCATTCAACCATGATGACAGCCCGAGCTCACAACCCGAAAAACTTTATCTCAGACTACAGGTCGTATTTATGAAAGGATTTCATTGTAATTTGGTAGGATGACCCAGTATAATGTCGAGATGAGGACATCCCCTTTTGGTTGCGATTGGTCAAATGTGACGGCTACACAGGCCTGAAGCCCGAAAACCTTTAGCACAGTCTACAGGCCGTATTTATGAAGGGATTTCATTGTAACTTGATAGGCTGACTCGTTTTGGAATAATTTCACTGTAACTTGGTAACTTTCGTTGACATACATTAACAGTGAGGGCCACATACATTAACTGTGAGGACCACATTAACCCACCCCTCAATTCTTTAGTGCAGTCTACACCTCATCTTTTTTTTAGCTCAACTTTGGTGAAGTCAAATTTGAGCTTATGCCATTGCCAGTCGTCCGTCTGTCCATCTGTCCGTCAACAATTCAATACGGCTTGGGCTAGCTGGCAGCCATTTTGTACAAAATTAGGTGCAATCAGATTTTTGCGCTGAACTTCCATATGAAAGCGCTGATTTGAATAATTTTTTGTATGAATGTTTAGTACCATTATCACATATAATACGGGTTTTTTTCTCGTGTGTAAATTATGCAAATGAGACTAACTTTGATGTATTTAGTGTTACTTTCAGCACTGTTAGTGCAAATGCCAATACGGCTCGGGCTAGAGGCCGTATTTATGAACCGATCTTTACGAACCTTCTTGGATACCTTTGGTATCACCATGGGACGAGAACGAGTGTTTTTGGGTCCGGTCCGAAATTCAAGATGGCAGCCATTTTGTACAATATTTGGTGCAATCAGAACTTTGCACAGAACTTCCATATAAAAGCGCTGATTTGAATAATTTTTTGTGTGAATGTTTAGTACCATGGGATACATCACATATAATACGTTTTTTTTTCTCGTGCAGAAATTATGCAAATTAGATGAACTTTGATTTTTTGTCAGTGCTACTTACACACAGTAAGTACACATGTCAATACGGCTCGGGCTAGAGTCTGTATTTATGAACCGATCTTGAGTACCTTTGTTATCACCTTGGGATGAGAACAAGTGTTTCTGGGTGCGGTCCAGAACTCAAGATGGCTGCCAGTGGCCATTTTGTACAGAAATTAGGTCCAATCAGTTTTTTGTACACAACTTCTATACGGCTCAGGGTAGAGGCCATATTTATGAACTGATCTTTAAGAAACTTCTTGGGTACCTTTGTTATCACCGTGGGATGAGAACGAATGTTTTTGGGTGTGGTCCAAAATTCAAGATGGCCACCAGCAGCCAATTTGTACCAAAATTAGTGCAATCAGTCTTTTGTACAGAACTTCTGTATGAAAGTTCTGATTTGAATAAATTTTCGTATGAATGTTTAGTAACATGGAATACATCACATATAGTACGGGTTTTTTTCTCGTGCAGAAATTATGCAAATTAGATGAACTTTGATTTATTCAGTGCTACTTATACACTGTAAGTGCACATGCCAATATGACTCGTGCTAGAGGCTGTTATGAACCGATCTTCACAAAACTTCTTGGGTACCTTTGTTATCACCTTGGGACGAGAACGAGTGTTTCTGGGTGCGGTCCAGAATTCAAGATGGCTGCCAGTGGCTATTTTGTACCAAAATTGGGTCCAATCAGTTTTTTGTCACAACTTCTATACAGCTCGTATTTATGAACTGATCTTCACAAAACTTCTTGGGTACCTTTGTTTTCACCTTGGGACAGGAACGAGTGTGTTTTGGGATGCCTTTGTTATCACTGTGCTATGAGAACAAATATTTTGGGGTTCAGTCAGACCCACTCTGGGACTCAAAGATTTCTTTTCTAGTTTAGCATCAGACTGTCACCCATCTTTACAATACTTTACCTATACATTTGTTACAGGCTACGGTCAGTATTTATGTACAGACGGTCTGACCGTTACAATACTTTATATGTACCTTTGTTATCAGGTCATTACCTAGATGTTTGTCATTGCTGTGTCACATACTATACATGTACATGTCTTAAGTTGAGCTACAGTGTCATTGACACTTTCATTATTGAAAACTTAGCACACAGGGAACAGAAATTAACATATTCCCAATTATCACAATTCTTGTCTTATTTCATAATCCTGTCATAAACATTGAACATTATCCTTTTCATCAAACACAACACACAGACAAGTTAAGCTACAGTGTCATTGACACTTTCATTTAGCTCACCAGACTGAAAGTCAGGGTGAGCTTTGGTGATCACTCGTCGTCTGTCCATCGTCTTTAAAAATGGTGTTTGTGAAATTTGAGATGGTTGTTTGTTATGACATCGCATTTTGATTTTGTTCAAATCAAGTTGCCCCATCCCCTGTGTGGCCCCCAAAAATGCCCCAAATCTTAAAAAAATCTTCTCATGAACCAGCAGTAGCAGAGACTTGATATTTGGTATGCAACGTCCTTCTGGGATGTAGATTTCAATTTGTTCAAATGAAGTTTGTGGGGCCATCCATATTCATTATAGGAGGGGCAAGAATTTTGGCCCCGCCCAAAATTTTGTATTTTCAAAACTGTGAGGCCAATTTAAACCAAATTTGTTATGTGGTATTATTGAGTCATAAGTATTCAATTTAATTAAAAAAAAAATTTCCCACAACCGTGAAACCACAGGAGCTAAAAATAGAAAAACATTCAAACGCCCATATCTCCAAAAGTACACGGCACTGAAAATTCTTATTTGGGGCAAACCTTTCCTTAGGACCAACATAAAGGATTGGTTAAAAAAAGTTACTATCGGTTTTGTCATAAGGTACATAAGGTACTTTTCTGGGACTTTGAAAAAATTCTGAGTCAGCATTTTTTAACACTGTGGGAAATGGGAAAAACATTTAAGACTCTTCTTCTCCAAACCACTGCTCCAAAAGCTTTCATATTTCACATATTACATCTTTGGAAGATTGTTTCACATGTTTGTTGAAATCAAATCTCTGGGTCCATATTTGGGCTCTCTATGGGAGCCCAAATGTTTAAATTGGTGCAATATAAGGAATATTGTTTAAAAATCTTCTTCACATCCACCAATCAGAATCTTTTAATATTTGGTATGCAGCATCCTTAGGGGAGTGAGATTAAAGTTTGTTCAAACCAAGGCCCTGGGTTCATATTTGCTCCCCATGTGGGAGCCCAAAGTCTAATTACACCCCACGCAATGAAGTTGCAGGGGTACAATGTTTTTGACTGGTCTGTCCGTCCGTCAGTCCGTCAGTCAGTCCTACTTGTTTTCCAGACTTTTTTTTCTACACGCTTCCAGATATTGAGATGATTTTTGGTATGTGAGTCGAACATGGTGGCCTACAGATCAGGTTTGCATTTTTTCCCGCTCCACTGATTTTTACCAAACTTATGGCCCTTGGACTCTGAAAAATTCATCAAAATTGCAGTATTTTTATACTGTACCAATGACCTAGACATAGCTGGTGCTAACTCTTAAAAATGTAGGGCCAAACACAAATTTTGCCCCCCAATCCCCAAAATTTGCATCTAAAACCAAAGAAAACATGTCCTGAATGGCCCTCCATACTTCACCTCTACTGCGCATGCGCAGTGTCAAGGACGTCCCGAAATTGGCGCCATTAATCATTCTTTGTTTGGCCCTTCATCAGTTAACATCTGACTGATCTTTGTGCTTGTAAATCTCAGTTTAAATGATGCCAGACACATAAATATTAGAGAAATGGTAATTCTAAGGAGGATATAGAAGGAGGAGAGGAAAAATGAGTGACAGAAAATAATCAGGGCTGTAACTTAAAATTTTTTAATGAAATTGTGTTAAGTTACCTATTTTCGAGGCAAGAGCCTGTTGTTGTCATTCTTGTTATCAAGTTACACTGCTTGTTCAGTGTTTTCCTCTCTCCCTTTCCTGTAAGTTCCCCCTTGCTATTCTCCCATGATTTTGGCATATTTTCTGTAATATTATTACTAAAATTTCTTGGGAGTTTTAGCTGGATAACAGAATGAATTCTGTTCTTTTCCCCATGTTTACGTCTTCACTTATGGGTGGTTAGGCGTAGTGTTCTGCATCTACCATCTGATGTTCTGCTGTTTCTTCCCTGGAAGTCTCTGTTTTGCATCAGATAGTGTATTATTGGTAACTGATTTCGGGCCAGGGTTATCAGTGCCTGGAGTCTTGTTTCTGGTGTTTTTACACTTCTTGTTTACATTGACAACAGCCCTCTGTGTGAGGGGGGATTTCTTGAAAATAATATCGTGATGTTAGTTTAATCATTACTAGATACATTATTATTGTTCGTAAGTGTTGCATTAATTTTTTAAAATATTTTAAAAATTTTTGTCCACACTTAGGCTTGGGATCCATTGGGGCTCAACGTTACTTTTCAGAAACTTGGGCTTTTCTGAAAAAATATTTTTTCAAAATTTTTTTGATTTCAATTATTTTTTCTATGTTAATGGATCATGTTATTATGTATTTTGATTGTCAGGGGTTGGTGCGAGTACTAGGACTTTGTTTTCTTTTCACATTGAAAGGATATTGTTCAATTGTAATAAGAGGAAATCTTCCTCTGACTTTCATAATCATTGTATAAATGTAGTCAGTGTACTCGCACTAACTCCTGTTCAGTATGTGTTAATTTCGGTGACAACATGGGAAGCGTGTGTCACGGTATGTTAGTGGGGAAATGGCCATTCCGGTCCTTTCCCCGCAGGGTCACTCTAGTTTATCAATCTCTATTTCAGACGATCAAGAACAGGGTGATGTATCCGTGATGTCTTCCAAAAGTGTGCCTCCGTCGTCACAATTAATTAAGAGCTAGCGGAAAAGTGCTCATGAAAATACGTCAGTTGCCTAAGAGGTCCCTAGTAGGATCGACGGCCTTTGACGTCCGCTAGCTCGCCCGGTGTAGCGTCCATTCATCAAATGGTTGGGCAGCCGGTTTCGTCCGTTGCGGTCCATAAGGAGTTTTGGGTGATGCGAGCACTGTAAATCAACCAAATGCACACCCAGTGACGGCGGATTAGAGGAGAGAACGGAGGAAGCCTTTTAGTCCGGTTCCTAGCTCATCCAGGTCCATCCGGACTGCGAGCGAGAGAGGCCCCTCTCTCGTACAACAACATCTGGCCCCAGATGTTGTGGTACAAAATGTTTCGCATTCGGAGCATACGTCCGCCGCTGGGGATGCTCCGATAGGTAGACAGCCCGGAGAGACTGTCAATAAGGCTTCCTCATCCTCATAGTAGCGCACACGACCGCTCTTGGCTACGTGACCTCGGATATCCAGTCAACTTCGCGAATCAGAGAATCCTCAGTGACCAGGTCACGCCATCCGATAGCCAGGGACACGAGGCCTGGAGACTCCGGACGTTCGCATAAGAAAGTATGCGGGAGTCAACGTACACGGAGCTTCCAGCGGCAAAGCATCGTAAGACCGCTACTGCACAGGCCGCGGTGACGGACGTGCTATCCCAAATAGCACAACTTATCGCAGCATCCCAGCAACGACAGAATCTCTGTCGCATCATGTAATATCTGACGACGCTGGGTCGGGACGCTCCGCGGAAGCATCAGGTACGGACGTCCGAAAATTTCATACGGTCCGACGGGATGCTGAAAGAGATTCGGAGGATTTCGAGCTTTCCCTTTCGGAACAACATAAGCTGCTGTATATGTCATCCGACTTTATCTTCTAGAGGTTCTTTCGTCGGACCAGAATGCTGCGATGCCGGATAAGAAACTGATAGCGTCGGTGGACACAGAAATTTTTGGTTCGGTTCAGGGACATCGTCCCTCAGTTCCGACACAGTCCAATAATGTCACAGAACTTTCGATTTATTGAACGACGCTATATATATTTTTTATATGCTTGCTAGTTACAAGCATGTCTGGTTTCTTGTTCGCAAAATTACTGAGATGTCTTTCAAAAGTGTGCCTCTGTCGTCATAGTTAATGAAGAGCTAGCGGCAATTAGTGCTCATGGAATACGTCAATCGCCTAAATGGTCCCTAGTAGGATCGACGGAGTTGACATTCGCTAGTTCACCCGGTGTAGCGTCCATTCATCGAATGGTTCGGCAGTCGGTTTGTCCGTTGCGGTCTAGGAAGGAGATTTGGGTGATGCGAGCACTATAATAGACTTTAGTACACACCCAGTGGGGACGGATTAGAGGAGAGATCAGAGGAAGCCTGTTAGTCCGGTTCCTAGCTCGTCCAGGTCCGTCCGGGCTGCGAGCGAGAGAGGTCCCTCTCTCGTACAACAACATATGGGACCGGATGTTGTGGTACAGACATTTCGCATTCGGGGCATATGTCCGCCGCTCGGGACGCTCCGTTATATAGACAGTCCGAGTGACTGTCGATAATGCTTCCTCATCCTCACAGCAGCGCACACGACCGCACATTGGCTACGTGACCTCGAGTATCCGGCCAGCTTCGTCATTCAGTGATTCCACGGCGAACAAGTCACGCCATCCGGTAGCCAAGGGACACGAGGCCTGTACACTCCGGTCGCTTGCATAATAGAAGTATGCACGGGGTAATGAACACGGAGCTTCCAGCGGCAAAGCATCGTAAGACCGCTTCTCCACAGGCCTCAGTGACGGACATGCTGTCCAAAATAGCACAGCGTATCGCAGCATCCCAGCAAATGGCAGATTCTTGGTCGGATCAGGAATAATCCGACGGCGCTGGATCGGTGCGCTCCGCTGTTGTTTCAGGTACGGACGACCGAACACTTCATAGGGTCCGACAGGATGGCGAAAGGGATTCGGACGATTTCGAGCTTTCCCTTTCGGAACAACAGAAGCTGCCATACATTTCTTCCGGCATTATCTTCCAGAGGTTGTTCCGTCGGACTACACTGCTGCGATGCTGGATAAGAGACTAATAGCGTCATTGGACACAGTGTTTTGGATCGGTTCAGGGACATTGTCCCTGAGTTGCCGACGCAGTGCAGTAATGTCATGAGAACATTCGAATTATTGAACGACGCTATATATAAGCTTGCTACCAAACATGCTAGTCTAGTTTCTTGTCCGCAATGCTCTATTCTGCCTTTCATCAATTCTAGGAAAATAAATTTTTATTGGCAGAACAGGGCATACCGAGAGTTCCTATGCGTCTTAAGACGGCGAGGCTGAAGACTGGGAATTATCTTTTTCGCCGTCTATGTCAATTCCAACCACGACGTTGGAAACGACAATGATGTCTAATAGACTTAACTTAGACGCTTTATCATACGTAGACCACCTTACTGAGGCGTTATCATTACGTCTTCAAGAGAAAGAATTCCAGGATATGATCCTCAATGAGATTTCTTTCAGGGGCAGTAGTTTTTCCACGTATAACTCCGCCCTTCAGTGGCAACCTGGAGTTGGTTAGACGTGACGCAGCCCTAGCTACATCCACGCACATGGATAATAAGGTGAAGAACTCTCTCAGAGTCGCTTCGGTCTTGGAGAAGCTTCTCTTCGACGGCTACCTTTCAGCAATCTATGAATTGCTCGATATACACGTTCTCTTGTTTATCAAGTGTAACAAGAGATTCAGACTTGGGCAAACATTCCGTGGTTGACTCAGAGAGTGCCACTGCAGTTGCCGGATCCGAGTTTTATGGTTATGACGGATGCCAGTCAAACAGGTTGGGGTACAATATTGATCCCAACGGATTCGAAGTGCCAGGGTCTTTGGGTTCCGCAGTTTCTAGGCAAGCACTCAACTTCCAGGAAATGATGTTATTTTGGCTTGCACTATGTCATTGGATGAACATTATTCAGAAACGCATGTCCAAATCCTGTCCGATAATACGACAGTAGTTGCGTATCTCCGGAACCAGGGAGGCACTCATTCGGTTCCGTTATTTAACGGAAAGAATCCTCCTGTTTGTTCTAGAACACCAAGTTCTGCTTCGGTCCGTCATATTCCGGGTCGTCTGATTGTATTAGCAGACTCCCTTTCACGTAAGGGTCGCTTGTTGCTGTCAGAATGGACTCTCAACAAACAAGTATTCAATCAGATTTGCTATCAGTGGGAGTGCCCAATGATAATTTATCTGCGACACAACTCACTAATCAACTGCAGATGTATGTGTTTCCATGTCCGGATCCCTGAGCTTATGTAGTTAACGCTCTATTGATCTAATAGGACGGAATGATAGGATATGCATATCCTTCAGCGCTGTTGATTCAGCAAGTATTGCTAAGATAAACATCCACAATACAATTCTGTTGGTAGCATCTCTGTCTTCACAGAGACCGTGGATAAATTTACTCAGGTGTCTGCTGTGGAACTTACCGCGAAAACTTCCTCCATGAGAGGATCTTCTTTTGCTGAGGAAATCGTGTCAACTTCATCACAACCCGCAAGGTCTCAACCTTCACGTATTCCGTTGTGTGGTCCTTCTTGCACGGCAAGCATTGTACAGGACGAGCAATGGACGCGATTTCTTACTGTAGGAGAACCTCCTCTTCGCTATACTATGCGGCTAAAGTGGAGGCTCTTCCGTCATTGGTGTAGGGATCATTATGTTGATATTTTTGATCCCTCCATATTAGACATTGCATACTTTCTAGTATACTTGTTTGACAAGATCAACTGCAGCCTGTTACTATTAAGGTTATAGGTCTATGTTATCTCATACCTATGCACTCCATGATAGTTTCCAATTGAGTCTAATGTCTCTTTATCTAAGTTAGTTAGAAACTTTTCGATAAATAGACCTAGAATCCTTAGATTAATTCCTATACGGAATTTAGCTTGGGTTCTTATTTAGCTAAGTAACCATTTGAGCCTCTGGAAACAGTAGTTTTCAAATTCTGTCCTTTTAAGACAGTAATTCTCTTAGTCTTCTCTTCTACTGAGGAGTCAGTGAGCTTCATGCACTATCGGTGGACGATTTTCACTTTCGTAGTTTCGGAAACACTATTTCCTTTACTACTTATGTTGGATTTTTGGTTAAGAATCAGGCTCCTAATAAATATCCAGAACCTATTGTTATTAAGGTCCTTCCGTCTTCGTACGGGCATAGGCCTTTACTCTGTCCGGTTAGAGTTTACGTATTTATAAACAGATCTCAGTTTATCAGTAAGGACGTAAAGCTTCTTCTGTCTTTGATGCCTAATAGAAGGACATTACGGTCCATTCTATTGCTAATGGATTCAATTAACTATCAGTACTGCTTATGGTAATCTATCATTAACTCAGCAGTTTGTGCTTAAGATTTCGGCTCATGAACTAAGAGCTCTTTCTACATCTTGGGCTTACGTAAATAGTGTCGCTATTATAGATTTAATGAAGGCTGCATATTGGTCTCAGCCATCCACATTCATGAATTTTTATCTCAGAAATATTGAGTCCATTTCTGGAGGCCTGCATTGTTTAGGTCCATTATCTGCTGCTCAGAATGTCGTTAACTTAACAGTTGCAACTATAGCTAGGTAGGCTTTCTGTTCCGGCAGTGACTCCGTCCTGCTGCCCTCTTCGCTCTGGGCTATTTGGTGGGGGAGGGGGGGGGGGGGGTGTTCCCTTGGGTCACCTGTTTTATTATGAAAACAAGGGGATACCTCCTCCGGAGTCAGTAATTCTGAGCTGTTACTGGGATGGTTTTAAAGTGATAAGTTTATCTTTTAAAAATCCATTCAGGTCATAGTTTTTAAAGTATAGCTTTTGAATATTTCACGTGTCAAACGGGCGTTATTATACAATCCTCGGACACTTTTAAAAGAGTATAAAGAGTCTCAATTCTCTAGACTAACTTTATTTTTTGGCTTACTTTAAAAATTATTAGTATAAGGATTATACTGGATGTTAATAGAGTACATGGATGTTATGATGCTCAATTATGGAAGGTGTTGTGTCTTTCTAATTTATCATAAATAAGAAAGATACATGTAAGGCCTAATACTCCTTTTCCCCTCGAGGGGATGACTCTATTTTATATAGTTGAGCTTATTGGATTTTCCTCTATGTCCTAGGCCCGCCAGCCTTTTTACTATTCAGCTATGTCTGGGTCATTGGTACAGTATAAAAATGTTAAAAAATTTATAGTAATTTATATATTTTTTATACTTACCAATGACCCAGACGGGGATGGCCCTCCCTGAGTTGGGAACTCTTGCCTCCCCGCTGAGTACATAGCACTGACCAGGCACTGCCAGTAAGAATGATAATTGGCGCCAATTTCAGGACGACTGCGTCACTGCGCATGCGCAGTAGAGGCGTACTATGGAGGTCCTTTAGGACATGATTTCTTTTTGTTTTGGATGCAAATTTTGGGGATTGGGGGGCAAAATTTGTGTTTGGCCCTGGTTTTGTTGGAGTTAGCACCAGCTAAGTCTGGGTCATTGGTAAGTATAAAAAATATATAAATTACTATAAATTTTTTAACTTTCCGGACTTTTTTCTACACGCTTCCAGATATTGAGCTGATTTTTGGTATGTTAGTCTGACATGGTGGCCTACAGATCAAGTTTGCATTTTGTTCCGCTCCACTGATTTTTACCAAAATTACGGCCCTTGAACTTTGAAAAGTTCATCAAAATTACAGTTTTGCGGACTTTTTTCCTACATGCTTCCAGATATTGATTTTTGGTATGTTAGTCTAACCTGGTGGCCTACAGAACAAGTTTGGGTTTTGTTCCGCTCTACTGATTTTTACCAAAATTACGGCCCCATAGACTTTGAAAAGTTTATCAAAATTACAGTTTTCCGGGCTTTTTCTCTGCTTGAATTCTTTCAATACCGTTGAAACTACAGAACACTGTTTTCTGCAGTATTCCTAGAATCTATGTTTATTTTTAAAAAATGATTAGAGCTTGAAATATCGGGGCACGTGGGGTATGTGAGCGTGCTCACTAAGGTTCTATATTTTTGTTCAATATGAGGAACATTCTTTAAAAATCTTCTTCTTCACATCCACCAGTAAGAATCTTTTGATATTTGGTATACTGTATTGTTAGGGAGGTGAGATTAAAATTTGTTAAAGCCAAATCCCTTGGTTCATATTTGGGATCCCCCTGGGAGCCTGAATTATTACTTAGTTCAACATGAGGAATATATTTAGCTCACCTTGATAAAGGCATGCTGAGCTAATCTCATCGCTCTCCGTCCGTCGTCTGTCAACACCATGTTTTGGTCTTCTCCAAAACTACTGGGCCAGTTCAAGTGAAAGTTTGTGTGAGTGATGGTCCCGAAGGGGCACTGCATTTTTGTTCAACTCAACATGTTCAGCCCCATAGGGAGGAGGTAGGGGAAAATGCTCAAAAATATTTTTAGCTCACCTGGCCTAAAAGGCCATGTGAGCTTTTCACATCACTTGGTGTCTGTCATCGTCCGCCATGCTGCGTCCGTAAACTTTCCACATTTTCATCTTCTTCTCTGGAACTGCTGAGCCAGTGTGAAGCAAACTTGGCAGGAATGGTCTATGGGAGATCCTCTACAAACGATCCTCATTTTGTTTCTGTTGGATGAAAAACATGGCTTCCAGAGGCATTCCTGGATTCTGGTTTGTGGATTTTCAAAAATCTTCTCCTCTGAAACTGCCAGGCCAAATGTTTTGAAACTCCACATAAATGATGACTTGAACCCCCTCTGCCAACGATTCTCATTTAATGTTGATGGGTTACAAGCATGGCTGCAATTGCGGTTTACAGTTACTGTAGAAACCCTATGAGAAATCACATTTTAATCTTCTTCTCTGAAACTACTGAGCCGACATGAACCAAACCTGGCAGGGATAGTCTGTGGGAGATCCTCTAACAAGCGATCCTCATTTTGTTCCTATGGGTTTGAAAACATCGCCGCCAGAGGCATTCTTTGATTCTGATAGGTGGATTTTCAAAAATCTTCTCCTCTGAAACCACAGGGCCAAATGTTGTGAAACCTTGCATGGTTGATGACATGGCCACAATTGCAGCTTATAGTTACTTTAGAAACCCTGTGGGAAATCACATTTTCTTCTCTGGAACTACTGAGCCGACATGAACCAAACTTCGAACTACAAGCGATCCTCTTTTTGTTCTCGTTGGTTGGAAAATATGGCAACCAGAGACATTCACTGATTCTGATTGATGGATTTTGCAAAAAAATCTTCCCCTCTGAAACTACAAAGTCAAATGTTTTGAAACTTCACATGATTAAGAACTGGGACACCTACCAATGATCCTCATGTAATGTTGATGTAATGTTTCAACCATGGCCACAATTGCAGTTCACAGTTACCATGGAAAGCCTATGGGAAATCACATTTTTAAATGTAGTTCCAGGTCACCGATTACAGGCTCTTTAGAGCCTCTAGTTAAAATCTTCTTCTCATGAACCAGTGGGCACAATGACGTGATATTTGTTATGGAGCTTCCTTTTGAGGTGTAGAATCAAGTTTGTTCAAACAAAGGTCGTGAAGCAATATTTGGCTTTGAATAGGGAGAGGCAAGATTTTTGGCCCCACTCAAAATTTCTATTTTCTGAACAGTTTCTTTGAGTTGAACCAAATTTGGTATGTGGTATTATTGGGTCATAAATACTTGACTCGTGTAAAAAAAAAAAAAAAAATTCATATCCCCATGGGAACCCCAGGAGCTAAAAATAGAAATATTTTCAAACGCCCATATTTCCCAAAACACACAGAATAGAGAGCGGTTAGTTGGTATGAAGCATCCTTAGGACCAGTAGAATAGAATGGTAAAAAAACAATTGCCATCGCTTTTGTTAGGGTGCTCTGTTATTTAAAAAAATCTTTTCTCTAGAACCAATGGTCAGTATCTTTTGATATTCAGTATACAGCATTCATAAGTTTGTTAAAATAAAGCCCATTGGTTCATATTTGGGCTCAATACAGGAGTCAGAATTTTTAACTTAGGGCAATATGCAGAATATTCGTTAAAAATCTTCTTCTTCAGAACCACCATTCAGAATCTTTTAATATTTGGTATACATCATTGTTATGAGGGTCAGATTCAAGATTGTTCAAACCAAGTCCCTAGGTTTATTTACTTAGTTCAATATAGCGGGGGAGGAATTCGTCACATACAGGTGAATTGTGCACTTGGTGATACCTTCTTGAAATTTGGCACACTGTTAGTGTAGGCTATGAGGTTCTCAAAAACGATCGGCTACAAGTTGACACCGACCGGTGGCGACCAGTAGCGGCACAATCCAAAATGGCCGCCAGCGGCTGAAGGGAACCTCCTTTTCGACGGTCTACCGACTATACATCCGATTGTAAGGGCGCGAAAGTGAACTCTGATCCACGCACGTGTTGGAAACAGACGTGGGAGATGATGTAGAATAAAACGAGATTCTCTATACGGACGCATCAATTTCTTGGAACTTGAAAAGAGCGTTGTTTCTCCGGGATCAGCGTCATTCAGGCAAACCTGAATGACGCTGATCCCGGAGAAACAACGCTCTTTATGAAGCAGTCTCTTTGCCATACAATCTCTTGTTTGGCGTAATTCCGCAAGCAATTCTGATTTGTCTGTCGAAATTAATTCGAGAACGCGATTGTTCACAAAAATCATTCACAGAATGAGTGAGAATCCTCTTCGTGTACGGACTAGTACTGACTGGGAACGTTGTTGCTTTTGCCAGCAAGACAGTTCCAAGAAATTGATGCGTCCGTATAGAGAATCTCGTTTTCATGACGCCTATAAAGCTATTGAGGAAGACATAACGCGCTTCCTAGATAATGGCGTTGAGCTTCCATATAATTTGACCATTGATTGTTTGATGAGAGAGAGTGATGAGTGTATGTCGATGTCACTGTTGACGAATAAGGCAATATATCATAAGACATGCCGTGACAGTATTCGGACTCACATCGTACAGCGCGTGCTACACAAGCGAGAGCGAAATGAGGCAGTGGCATCCTGCTCCACGCTGAGTCCTAAAAGAACACGGACAAGTTTTGAATCTGGCTGTGACAGGAAACTGCCCCAGTGTGTTTATTGTCACAAACGCGAAGGTGACAGCAGTGAGCCTATTTGCAGATCAATGTCTGATAACAATAAACTCAAAATTATGGCAAAGGAAGCCGAGAACTGGGTTGTTTTTTCTCGGGTCAATGCAGCATTTGATTCCGCTGCTAGTGATCTTTACTATCACAAAACCTGTTATTGTAAGCTTGCCAATGAAGCACGAGCGGCTAAATCTAAAAAGTCGAAGAACGCCGAACATTCCGCGTCAGGCCTGCCCTATGACCCTCTCGTTATGGCAGAGCTCATAACATTTGTTGAACACAACGATTCCGCGATGAAGCTTGTCGATCTCAAGAATCTGTACAGTCGGAGGTTGAAGCAAGTCGGTTCTGATTGGCTTAGTGAAGAAATACATTCCACTCGATTCAAAGAACATTTGTTGCAGAAATTGGGCGATGGCTGGGACGCCTTCACACAGGGTAGAGATGTGTTTATTTCAAGTAGGTTTCGAGTTGGCTCCTTGTTGTCCGAATCTTTAACTCGTATAGTGTCTGAAGAAGAGGCAAAAAAGATAGTTGATGTGGGTCTTCTTCTGCGTAAACACATACTCATATCTCAAGCTCCTTTCACGGGATCATTTTCATCTTATTGCTTGAGCGAGCCTGTACCCAACTCACTCCTGACTCTTCTTAGAGTTCTACTTGAGGGCACATGTAGTATACAGAACTTAGGCGATGATGAGACTGTTAATGCCAAGACTCGAGTGGCTTGTACTATTTCACAGATGTTGATCAGCAATTCAGCGAAACGCTCCGAACATGCACAAAATGTTCACCAGAGACGTGACAGAGAAACTCCAATGCCTCTTTATGTGGGTTTGAAGTTGCATGCCCATGATCGTATGAAAAATCTTATCAGAGATTTTCATCAAATGGGACTCTCTGTCTCTTATGATCGCGTAATGGATGTTCGCAGGAGTTTCGCGAGAGCTGTTTCACTGCGGTTCAAGAACGAAGGTGTTGTAGTCCCAGCTAACTGCAAACGTAATGTTTTCTCGATAGGAACCACTGATAACATTGATGTATCTGGTAGATCTGATATGCATGGTACGTCCATCACACTCATTGGTCAACTGAGCAGGGACAATGTGGGTACTGATCCCCCACCACTGAGTTTAGATGTTCCAGAAGACACACAAATTGAACTCCCAGACGACTATGCATTTGTTCCTTTCGTTGAAGACTTTGGTGGGGACATCAGGCTTGAATCTCCAGATGAATGTAATGTACGGCCCAATGAATATGCAGATTTGAACGTGGGAGAGAATGACTGGTTGTCTCATGTGTCACAGATCAGCAATAAAGGGAAGGTTGATGGCAGCTGGCAGCTTGATGAAGTCCCTGTGACCTTTTCAGGCTTCTTTTCAAAACATGAAGATCAAGACAATGTCAAACCTCGTGCAGTTATTGGGGTATTCCCTGTTTTCAGTGAGCAGAAAGCGGACTCACTCAGTATGCAGAAGCATGCTATGTATGTGGTCAGGGAAGCTACTGCTTTCGTAAACCCCGGCCAGATACCTGTCATTGAAGGTGACTGTCCGTTGTATGCCAGGCAGAAAAAATGTCAATGGCTGTTCCCAGAGGAGATAGGTGAGGATCGAATGGTGTGTATGATTGGATTCCTGCATCTTGAAATGTGCACCCAAGAAGCTGGTGGTAAGCTTATGGGTGGTTCTGGTTGGGAGCGAATGTTTCACCTCGCAAAGATATTCACACCCGGTGTAGCATCATCCCTACTTGGTGGGAAACATGTCAAGAGGACGCGACAGGCATATCTTCTCACTCTAGCTTGGCTTGAGATCCTCAGAAAGAATGCTTATGAGATTTACTGTCAGCAGACTGGGCCCCATGAGTCATTTGAAATGTGGGAACAGAGGATTCTTTCACAATCTCCAACTGCGCGCTATTGGGGTGAAATCGTTCGGAACTTTCTCTTGACAAGCTGTCAATTCGTTCGGAACCAACGAATCGGTAACTGGCCTGGTACACTGTGTTCTATCGATGAGTTGTGCAGTTACTTTTTTGCCCTAGGACATACAAATTATTGTCGGTGGGTCCCCGTATTTCTGAGAGACATGTCTCAGCTACCCAGGCGGCATCCTTCAATCCACAACAAATTCATGGAAGGCCATTTTGTGGTCCAGCGTAGTGAGAGGAAGTTCAGTATGATGGGTTTAGATCAGAGCCAAGAACATAGTATCCAACTACTCAAAGAAGACAGTGGTCCAAAAGGTCTCTATGGCCAGGCTGAAGAGAAAGTCGTTATTGAGCTTTCAAGGTCAGAAGTTCTGCGTGTTATAGATGAGTATGAATATGCAAGTTTCCACACAACATCATCAGATAACACGGAACACCCGGAAAGTTCGGTATCAGAGCAGAAAAAAT
This sequence comes from Pictodentalium vernedei, assembly GCA_031216915.1. NCBI lineage: Eukaryota > Metazoa > Mollusca > Scaphopoda > Dentaliida > Dentaliidae > Pictodentalium > Pictodentalium vernedei. The sequence continues at coordinate 571,386,805 of CM062296.1, forward strand.
TTCTGAATCAATTGAAATCTCTCCTCGATCTGGTGAATCAGGGACTCATTATCAACCCTTATGATGAAACTAGTGGTCAGCTGGTGACATTAGATACTGGTGAATATATGGACCCCGAAGTTAGTAAGAGTTTACGGTCATTACCCGAAAGGGGCAAGCATTTATATTCCACTTTCTTGAAGGAAAGGCTTGTGGAATGCACCGTACCCCTGAATGATGTTATTCCCAAGGCAAATATATATACCTTCCTTAACCCACCCCCAGCCAACCTGGACAAAGGCCGAGACAAACTCATGTCAAGTAAAGCAACTGCCGCAATAGTTACCCAGATGTTCGTTTCACTGCAAGCCCGGCCTGATTCAAACATGGATGAGTTTTTCATGCACGAGAATGCACGTGATCCGCCAGCATTATCCGATAGAGGTAAGCTACGGAGTGGGACAAAATCTCAAATTCTCAATTGTTTACCAGCTATTCCTGCACAAGGGAAGAATTCAGCAGCTAGACAAGCTTCAGTTGTCATCTTGGATATGCCTGCTGTAGTCCATGTAATCAAACCACAGAAAGCGGATCTGTTTGGAGAATATGCTCGATTGCAATTATTGCCATACATCGAATCTCTGATTAACACGAACACCACAAGGGTTGATGCGATCTATGACTGTTACCCCGAAGGCAGTTTGAAGAATCAGACGCGAGCAAAACGCCTCGGTGAGACAGCAGTTAGGTTGATACGGGTGTCCGAGAACGTCCCTTTACCTAAAGGGAAGAATTGGCAGGCATTCTTGAAAGTTAGTGAGAATAAAGACGAATTTTTCAAGTTCCTGTCTGCTGAACTGCTGAAATTAACATCAACATCCGAGTACCAGTTGTTAACGACATCAGGAGAATATGTACTATGCAATAAGGATGTTAGCTTATGTGACATATCTCCATCGAACCACGAGGAAGCAGACACGCGCATGATGCTTCATCTCAACCATGCAGTCTCACAAGGTCACAAAATAGCTTTTCTTCGCACGGTTGATTCTGATGTCGTCATTCTGTCTTTGCACCATTTCGCAACATTCCGTGACCTTGGACTCAGTGAGCTGTGGATTGGGTTTGGAATTGGAAAGGCATATAAAGATATGCCAATTCATGAGATAGCTTCACAACTTGGACCTGATTACTGTAAGGCCCTGACTTTCTTCCACGCCTTCACAGGTTGTGATGTAACATCCAGCATGCTCGGCATTGGGAAGAAGACAGGATGGAATGCATGGATGAATTTTCCCGCATCAACTGAAATGATGATAGAATTGACTGAGAATCCGCAAGTCTTTTCAGAGGATTCCCCTCATATGCAGCATATCGAAAAACTCACCATACAGATGTACAGTAACAGTTGTGTCAGTACACGTGTCAATGATGCGAGACGGCATATGTTCACACATGGCCTTAAGTCTATGGAAAACATCCCGCCCACCAAAGCAGCTCTGTATCAACATGTAAAAAGGGTAATTCTTGTGTCATCTTTCATTTGGCATCGTGCTCTGCAGAAACACTTATGTGTGCCAGACCCATCACAGTACGGATGGGAGTGGAATCCACGTCTCAATATTCTGGTCCCATTTTGGACTCACCTAGGAGACGCAAGTGCTGCATGTGCACTGATGCTCCACTGTAGTTGTGCCAAGGCCTGCAAGGGCAATTGCAAATGCTTGAAAGCTGGATTAAGGTGCACACCTTTGTGTAAGTGTGAAGGTGGCTGTTGTAACAATATTGAGTAGTATACTGTCATGTTAGGACCAGTCATCTCCTATTCTGGTATTTTTTTTTCCATTTTCGGCCAGTTAACACATGTCATGTTTCTAGTTGAGTTGATTTTGCTAACAAATGTTCATCCCATGTGGCTTGCTACATTGTCCGGGGTATAGGAATACAGTTTTAGATTTCGGAAAATAGTCTGTTATTTACTGCACAAGACGGTGTTAATTCATGCATAGCATGATACAATATCCCCAACTATTTTGCCTCTGTACAACAGTTGATACCTTCGTTCACCCGTGTGTTCATCTATGGTATCCTTGTCTTTCTCTGGCCATAGGCCACATGTGACTAGTCAGTTCCTACTCCATAGCAAATCAACTTGGAAATCCTTCATCTTGTAGCGCACTCATGTCTCAATGAATCCATACCTGAGTTGATCTAATAAATCTAACGTAAGGTATCAAATTGCCATACCGGATCATATTTCGATAAGTTATTCGCTAAAACATTTCGACCACTCATCGACATCAAAGGTCATGTTTTGGCTCCCAGTGGTGGCTATATCTCTATATCCCTGGTAAAGTAGCATACCATGAGGGATGGGCATTAAGTGTCGGCAACATTAATCCTGACTTGGAACACACCACATCTTAACTGGCCGAAAATGAAGAATACTACTTGTAGTCAAAAAATATTCCTGTACCTCGAATGACTGCAAACATACACTCACCCCTTCTAGTCCCATTTTGCCAATGTTCTATACTGGCAAGATAACATTGTATAATTAACAACGGGAACTAATGCATCCCGAGTTCATTCCAGCACTGCCCTTGCTGGCAGACGTGTCGCTATGGTGTTGAGATTGAACCAGAACTCCTCTAGAAATTTGATAGTTTTATTTTCTTAGAAAATAAATCTATCGAAAATGCCGGAAGTTGAGAATAGACTGTCACTTTAATTGGATTATCAAATGTCCAAGTATCCCCACTGCTGCATACTATCGAGTACCCTTGTTCATGTGTTGACAGGAATCTCTCATACCATGTTCATTTGACCATTGCATTCCCGAGAAACATTCAACACTAATTTATCTACGGACGGACGATCATACTGACAGTCAGACACACAGACGCACACATCGACGGAAATTCTGATCCCATTATCCATTAATCTTCCCCCCAACTTGTTCCAAGGGCTTCACTCCATCATTCACATCAATTACAGCACATGTATGGTGTTAGGTTTGGAGCTTCAATTGTGCGATCGGCGAAAATAGCTTTTTTTCGATCCGCTTGGCGGCCATTTTGGATTTCGCTGCTAGTGGTGGCTAGAGGATGGTGCCAACTTGTAGCCGATCGATTTTGAAATCTCTGATGCCTACCCTTACATCATGCCAAATTTCAGGAAGGTATCACCAAGTGCACAATTCTAGCGAATTCCTCCCCCGCTAATATGGGGGACAGGGTTCATATACATAAATCTGGAAGTCTGGAAAAAGTATGGAATTTTTAAAAACGTTTTCCAGGCCTGGAAAAGGTATGGAAAATGACGTTTTCATATAAATGGTATGGAAAAAGTATGGAAATTTAATTAAATATATTCAGAATCACTTTCACTGTCCATGAAAATCCAATTTCGTACTAAATTTCTTTTTATTAGCTCACCTGACTGAAAGTCAGGGTGAGCTTTTCTTATCACTCTTCGTCCGTCGTCTGTCGTCCTGCGTGAAGGTGGTGTTTGAGCCTCTTTCTCCTAAACCACTGGCCACATTTTAATTAGCTCTCCTACATCTGTAAGATGTGGTGAGCTATTGCCATAACCTTGGGCGTCAACGTCCAATATTGTAAGATTTAATGTTAAGGTTAATTTCTCAAACATCAGTGGGCTCAGGCCTTTGATATTGCATATGTAGGTTGTAGGGGACTATCAGAACAGTATTTAACCCTGATACTACAACTTTTTTCCAAATTTCACCTAAAATTTTCTGCCAAAAGTTGTTGTAAGAATTTGCGTTTAGGTGTTGTAAGAATTTGTGTTAAAGTCAGCTTTTGAGCAGATTGTGCTGCTTTAACTTCTCATTACTGTTGATTTTCATATTTCAATAACAACTGTAGGTATTAAATTAACCCTACTGTATAAAGAAATTTAACGGAAATCTTCTTTTTTTCAGTCAAAATTTTCATGTTTTTCTCGGACTTTGTAAATTTTAAGTTGTAAAACTTTGTAAACTTTGTGTTTAGGTGAGTTGTGTTTCTATGTGTCTTTCCAGGCGATTAATATTCTACACTTGGGTTACTGAACTCCATTGCAGTAATATTTAACCCTCATTGCAAGCATATTTGAGGAATTTGAGGCTGATTTTCTGCCAAAACTTGTAAGAATTAGCGTTTAGGTGTTGTAAGAATTTGCGTTAAAGTCAGCTTTTGTGCAGATTGTGGTGCTTTAACTTCTCATTACTGTTGAGTTTCATATAATAATAATAATAACTCTTTGGCCAGCCGCTGATTTGTCGCGGTCCTCATTAGAGAAGGCCATCATTCCCCCTGCACCCCACCCCCTCTTCCCCTCCTCTCCTCCCAGCATTCAGATATAAACTGCTTAATAGTGTCCCGCACTTCCTCTTTTTCAATTTCTTCAATAAGCATTCCTACCCTCTCCCTCGTGTCCCCCTTCAGCCATCTATCCTTTGTTTCTTCACCCCACTTCTGCGTTATTCTTCCAGTAAATTTTATTCTATGGGGTATATACTGTGGGCATTCCAAGAGAAAATGTTCCAGGGTCTCCACTACTCCAGAGTGGCACATTTGGCATCCCTTTTCTCCATCTCTCCCAATTTTTCCCCGAAGCTCCAGTGATCTTGATCTCAGTTTGAACAGCAGTGACCCTCCAAAGGTGCCATCTAGGTACTTCTCAAAAGCTGGCTTTTCTTTATATTGTAACCCCTGCAGTGATCTTTTCACGCTAACCCCTGCTCGCCAGTTTCGATTGCAATCTTCCATGACTCTCTCTTTGACAAACCTTTTGCCTTCTTTCATTCCTACTTCTATGTTTGTGACCTCTATAGAGTAATTGTCCATTAGTTCCCTCACATGTTTTGACCACCCCGTATCTATATTAGAATTCCAAATGGTATCGAGCATCAGTTTGCACCACCGGTTGTCAGGCAGGTTTCTCAAGTAGTTAAAGTAACACAGTTTTCCCAAATCTACCCTGTCCTTGATTTTCATCCACCCAAGCTCCCCCCTTACTGCTTCCAAAGCTGCAGCATTACTCGACCCTGTTATCCATCTGCGGGCATCATTCTGAGTACTTTCCAACTTCTTAATAACGGTTTGGTTTAATGGAATCACGTCCGTGCCATACGTTATACTTGGTAAACCCACCCTCTCCCACAGTGTTTTCCCCACAAAGACCTTGTTGAAACTATTTTTCCCTAAAAGTTTTAGTTGGTTCAGAATTCTTTTCCCCTTCAGAATCAGTTTGGCTGAGTAATTTCTGTACACCCCTCTTCCCGTTATATTTATGCTTACCCCTAGATACTCATACTCTCCCGTTTCTCCTACAGTGATTTGTTTGCTTTCCCCTTCGGGGATTGAGAACTCCCCCACTCTCCATCTCTTCGTCATATCTACCTTGCGTCCAACGGGTATTACCTTGCTTTTATTTTCATTTAGTTCGAGCCGCCAAGTGTTCCCATATCTACCAACAATTTCCAGCAATTTCTCTAGCCCCTGTTCAGTTCTAGACATTAACACCATGTCGTCCGCAAAGAATAAGCCTGGTACCTTTATGTCTCCAACATTTACCCCCTCCGCACTCTGAATTAGTTCGTCCCCTAAATCTTTAACATACAATGCAAACAAAATCGGTGAAAAGATACACCCCTGCTTGAGGCCTCTATCCATAGGGACTCGTTTTGTAGTGATACTCCCTAGACTGAGTTGGCTTTGCACATCTGTATACAGTGCTTTCATGATTCCCACAAAGTCACCACCCAGTCCGATGCCCTCGAGCTTTCGCCACATACCTTCCCTCCACACTCGGTCGTACGCTTTTTTCACATCTAGAAATGCCAGAAACATCTTTTTCTTTTCAGCCTTTGTTGATTCTATCAGTTGGGTGAGTGTAAATAGGTGATCAGTGACTCTTCGACCTTTCCTGAAACCATTTTGAATTTCTCCTAAAAAACCTTTCTCTTCAATAACTTCCTCAAGTCTACCGTATATGACCTTACAGAATACTTTTCCGATGTTACTACTAACTGATATCCCCCTATAGTTATCTGGAACTTCCTTATCCCCCTTTTTGTGTATGAACGACACCTTACTTTCCCTCCACTCTCTGGGGACCTTTTGCTTTCGCAGAGCCAGGTTGAAAAGGTTTGTCAGGACTTCAATAAGTGCCTCCCCTCCATTTTTGAGGAATTCGTTCGGAATTTCATCAGTCCCTCCCGCTTTACCATTTTTTAATTTCGAGACCACGTTCCGCACTTCTTCTGCCGTTATTTCGCTACATACACGATTGGATAGGTTCTCCTCCACCAGTGTATTTCTTTTTGGTGGGGACCCACTGCCCCATCGCCTATCGTTTATCTTTTCCCAGTGCTTGACTAACTCTGAAGCGATACGGCCTTTATCTTCTGTACTTTCCCCATCCACTTTGATACTCTGCACACTACTTTTCCCCCGTTTATTTACCCAGTTCCAAAATACGTTTGAGCTAGAGCCCCCCGTTTTCTTTATTGTTCTGGCAAGACTGCAATTGCGCTCCTTCCTATTATTATTCTTTATCTCATTCACCTTTTTCCGTGCCAGTTCATATTCTCCTTTCATTAGTCTTGTGTCATTGTTATCCACCCCTTTAAGCTTCCTACTTCTTCTGTAAGCAGCGCATGTTATTTCAATAACAACTGTAGGTATTAACCCGACTGTATGCAGAAATTTAATGGAAATTTTCTTTTTTTTCAGTCAAAATTTTCATGTTTTTCTCGGACTTAGTAAATTTTAAGTTCTAAAAGTTTGTGTTAAGGTGAGGTGTTAAGCTGAGTTCTCAAAGATCAGTGGGCTCAGGCCTTTGATATTGCATATGTAGGTTGTAGAGGACTATCAGAACAGTATTTAACCCTGATACTATGACTTTTTCCCAAATTTCACCTAAAATTTTCTGCCAAAAGTTGTAAGAATTTGCGTTTAGGTGTTTTAAGAATTTGCATTAAAGTCAACTTTTGTGCAGATTGTGCTGCTTTAACTTCTCATTACTGTTGATTTTCATATTTCAATAACAACTGTAGGCATTAACCATACTGTATGCAGAAATTTAACGGAAATTTTCTTTTTTTCAGTCAAAATTTTCATGTTTTTTCTCGGACTTAGTAAATTTTAAGTTGTAAAACTTTGTAAACTTTGTGTTTAGGTGAGTTGTGTTTCTATGTGTCTTTCCAAGCAATTAATATTCTACGCTTGGGTTACTGAACTCCATTGCAGTAATATTTAACCCTCATTACATGCATATTTGAGGAATTTGAGGCTGATTTTCTGCCAAAACTTGTTGTAAGAATTAGCGTTTAGGTGTTGTAAGAATTTGCGTTAAAGTCAGCTTTTGTGCAGATTGTGGTGCCTTCACCTCTCATTACTGTTTATTTTCTAATTTCAATAACAACTGTAGGTATTAACCCTACTGTATGCAGAAATTTAACTGATTTCTTTTCTTTTTTTCAGTCACAATGTTCACGTTTTTGTCTGACTTACTCAATTTTAAGTTCTAAAAGTTTGTGTTAAGGTGAGGTGTTAAGGTGAGTTCTGTTTCTATGTGTCTTTCCAGGCAATTGGTATTGCACGCATGGGTTACTGAACTACATTGCGGTAACGTTGTGCCCTTATTAATGCATATTTGAAGAATTTGAGGGGGATTTTTGGGACTTATATTCACTTTCTTTAAAAAAAAAATTTTTACCTTTTTTTTTTTATTTAATACTTTCTCATACTTGTTACTAGTAACATTAAGGCTTATTTTAGTTGTTGATGTGATGTATTTTTGTTGGGACTTATAGTCACTTTCTTGAATGAATGTTTTTCCGCAACTCCTCTTTAACCAATGAATGTACTTCAATTACAATTTCAGTGATTTATGAAAGCCTTTCCTAATTCTTATTTATGATTTAATATCTGGCCTCACGATTCATATTCTTAATCATAAACATTTCTAAAAGAAAAAAATGCTTTTATATCCAATGATTCTATGTTGAATTGTTATATAATAAATGCAGAAATATAGACTTTCCAAAGCCATCACATAAACCACATTAATCATTTGATGCCTAGTTAATGATTTATATTAACTAAATATTAGGCATGTTACATTGGAACGACATTATCAAGTGCGAATGTAGGTGAGCATTGGGATGTAACATCCCTCTTGTTAAATTTCATGTAAGTAGTGGTTATATAGGGGCATTTTGATTTTTATCAAAATTAGGTTTTGGCTCATATTGAGCAGAGGTGTGGGGAAAAAATGGCCAAATTTTTTGAAAATCTTCTTCTAATGAACCACCAGTAGCAGAGCCTTGATATGTGGCATACAGAGTCCTTTTGAGGTTTAGAATCAAGTTTGTTCAAGAGAAGTTTGTCGGGCATTATTTGCCTTCGTATGGGAGAAGCAAAAATTTTGGCCACGCCTAAAATTTTTATTTTCAGAACCGTGAGGTCGATTTGAACCAAATTTGATATGAGATGATAATGGGTCATAAGTAGTTGATTGATGCCAAAAAAAATTTCTCCTTGCCCCGTGGGAACCTCGGGAGCTAAAAATAGGAAAAACCTTAAAACTGCCATATCTCCAAAACTACATGGCACAGATAATTCTTATTTTGTCTAAAGCTTACTTTTATCCAGTAGAATAGAATGGTTAAAAAAAAAAATCCCTATCGGTTTGATCACAAGGTACTTTTTTCAGGACTTTGAAAAAGTGCTGAGTCAGCACTTTTTAACATAATAATAATAATAATAACTCTTTGGCCAGCCGCTGATTCGTCGCGGTCCTCATAAGAGAAGGCCATCATTCCCCCTGCACCCCACCCCCTCTTCCCCTCCTCTCCTCCCAGCATTCAGATATAAACTGCTTAATAGTGTCCCTCACTTCCTCTTTTTCAATTTCTTCAATAAGCATTCCTACCCTCTCCCTCGTGTCCCCCTTCAGCCATCTATCCTTTGTTTCTTCACCCCACTTCTGCATTATTCTTCCAGTAAATTTTATTCTATGAGGTATATACTGTGGGCATTCCAAGAGAAAATGTTCCAGGGTCTCCACTACTCCAGAGTGGCACATTTGGCATCCCTTTTCCCCATCTCTCCCAATTTTTCCCCGAAGCTCCAGTGATCTTGATCTCAGTTTGAACAGCAGTGACCCTCCAAAGGTGCCATCTAGGTACTTCTCAAAAGCTGGCTTTTCTTTATATCGTAACCCCTGCAGTGATCTTTTCACGCTAACCCCTGCTCGCCAGTTTCGATTGCAGTCTTCCATGACTCTCTCTTTGACAAACCTTTTGCCTTCTTTCATTCCTACTTCTATGTTTGTGACCTCTATAGAGTAATTGTCCATTAGTTCCCTCACATGTTTTGACCACCCCATTTCTATATTAGAATTCCAAATGGTATCGAGCATCAATTTACACCACCGGTTGTCAGGCAGGTTTCTGAAGTAGTTAAAGTAACACAGTTTTCCCAAATCTACCCTGTCCTTGATTTTCATCCACCCAAGCTCCCCCCTTACTGCTTCCAAAGCTGCAGCATTACTCGACCCTGTTATCCATCTGCCGGCATCATTCTGAGTACTTTCCAACTTCTTAATAACGGTTTGGTTTAATGGAATCACGTCCGTGCCATACGTTATACTTGGTAAACCCACCCTCTCCCACAGTGTTTTCCCCACAAAGACCTTATTGAAACTATTTTTCCCTAAAAGTTTTAGTTGGTTCAGAATTCTTTTCCCCTTCAGAATCAGTTTGGCTGAGTAATTTCTGTACACCCCTCTTCCCGTTATATTTATGCTTACCCCTAGATACTCATACTCTCCCGTTTCTCCTACAGTGATTTGTTTGCTTTCCCCTTCGGGGATTGAGAACTCCCCCACTCTCCATCTCTTCGTCATATCTACCTTGCGTCCAACGGGTATTACCTTGCTTTTATTTTCATTTAGTTCGAGCCGCCAAGTGTTCCCATATCTACCAACAATTTCCAGCAGTTTCTCTAGCCCCTGTTCAGTTCTAGACATTAACACCATGTCGTCCGCAAAGAATAAGCCTGGTATCTTTATGTCTCCAACATTTACCCCCTCCGCACTCTGAAATAGTTCGTCCCCTAAATCTTTAACATACAATGCAAACAAAATCGGTGAAAAGATACACCCCTGCTTGAGGCCTATATCCATAGGGACTCGTTTTGTAGTGATACTCCCTAGACTGAGTTGGCTTTGCACATCTGTATACAGTGCTTTCATGATTCCCACAAAGTCACCCCCCAGTCCGATGCCCTCGAGCTTTCGCCACATACCTTCCCTCCACACTCGGTCGTACGCTTTTTTCACATCTAGAAATGCCAGAAACATCTTTTTCTTTTCAGCCTTTGTTGATTCTATCAGTTGGGTGAGTGTAAATAGGTGATCAGTGACTCTTCGTCCTTTCCTGAAACCATTTTGAATTTCTCCTAAAAAACCTTTCTCTTCTATAACTTCCTCTAGTCTACCGTATATGACCTTACAGAATACTTTTCCGATGTTACTACTAACTGATATCCCCCTATAGTTATCTAGAACTTCCTTATCCCCCTTTTTGTGTATGAACGACACCTTACTTTCCCTCCACTCTCTGGGGACCTCTTGCTTTCGCAGAGCCAGGTTGAAAAGGTTTGTCAGGACTTCAATAAGTGCCTCCCCTCCATTTTTGAGGAATTCGTTCGGAATTTCATCAGTCCCTCCCGCTTTACCATTTTTTAATTTCGAGACCACGTTCCGCACTTCTTCTGCCGTTATTTCGCTACATACACGATTGGATAGGTTCTCCTCCACCAGTGTATTTCTTTTTGGTGGGGACCCACTGCCCCATCGCCTATCGTTTATCTTTTCCCAGTGCTTGACTAACTCTGAAGCGATACGGCCTTTATCTTCTGTACTTTCCCCATCCACTTTGATACTCTGCACACTACTTTTCCCCCGTTTATTTACCCAGTTCCAAAATACGTTTGAGCTCGAACCCCCCGTTTTCTTTATTGTTCTGGCAAGACTGCAATTGCGCTCCTTCCTATTATTATCCTTTATCTCATTCACCTTTTTCCGTGCCAGTTCATATTCTCCTTTCATTAGTCTCGTGTCATTGTTATCCACCCCTTTAAGCTTCCTACTTCTTCTGTAAGCAGCGCATTTTACCTTCCTTTCTTTTATAGCCTTTTTCAGTCCCTCGTTAACCCTGTATCCAAGCTCTCTCGTTGGGACCCTCACCCTTCCTATACACTCCTTCCCTGCCTCTGTTAGGCTATTTACTATGCCATCTGAAATACTCTGGACATTTGCATCCCTAGGTATACATTCAAGATTTGGTTTTAGTTTTTCCCGAAACTGCTTCCAGTCGACTCCTTGTTTTAGTCCCCAAACTTCCTTGAAGGTATTTCTGTCTCTATTCGTCTTTTTGCCCATAATCTTAACTGTTATCAGGTTGTGATCACTACCCAAGTCATTTTTTCCCTCGTCATCTATTTCTACATCTATAACCTCCCTCCATATGCTAATGTCAGTGAGTATATAATCAATTATTGTTTTCTTATCGTTCCTCTCCCAGGTCCATTTACCCTTACATTTCGCATCCCTGTTCAGGATCTTTAAACCAAGCTCTTTTGATAGGTCCAACATCTTCCTCCCATTCGTGTTAATTTTCCCATCACCTCCCTGTATGCCCTCCTCCTTATCCCCGATGTGCCCATTGAAGTCCCCCATTAGGACAATACTGAACCCTCTGCTCCCAAGCTCTGTGATATTCGATCTAAGAGTTGTATATATTGAATCATTCCACTCGGGCTTACTTCCCTCCACTGCTAAGTATACAACACCAACGGCAACACTCCTGCTTCCTAACTTGATTTTTGCCCAGACTATTTCGTTGGATACTGGAATCTGAGTCCTTGCTTCTGTGAGATCTGTAATCAATGATGGCTGTAATTCCTCTTTAGCGTAGATGCCAACACCCCCACCCCGTTTCTGACCCTCAGTTCGCCCAGCTCCTATCCACACGCAACCCTTCATCTGATCAACCCGCTCATCCCGTCGTATCCACGTCTCACTTAGACCCATTATATCAAAGTCTCCTTCGTCCATCATTGTTGATATTTCGCTTACTTTCTTGTGCAGACCCTGGATGTTGCAGTACCCAAACTTAATGAATCTTTGTTTTTTTGTCATCACTGGCACATTATTATAACCCTGGTATGTCCCTGTATTGTGCATGTTTGTTGTTCTTCCTATGTTCCCAGCATTTGTGCCACTCTGGGTTACCGGCTGTGGTCCCCTACCCCCCTTTTCTCCAAAAAAGGCCCAGCCACCTGTAAGATTTTTTGGCCCAACAGGTCTGTACCCATCCTACTTAAATGCAATCCGTCTCGCCCATACAACTCTCCTTGTCCCCAGAATGAATCCCAGTGGTCAATGAAATGTACTCCCAAGTCTTTGCAGTGCTCTCCCAGCTCCTCGTTTAGTGCCATAATCCGCGAGTTCCTCTCATTCCCACCACCCATAACGGGGAGCACCCCTGAAACGATGATCCGAGCATTCCTGCTAAGTAGCTTACTAATTAGGTCCTTGTATGTGTCCACCAAACGAACTGATTTCCTCTCCCTGATGTTATTGGACCCCACATGTAATACCACTACCGGATCAGGCCCCGACCCAGCTACAATACCGTCCACTCTATCCCTCAGGTCCTCCACTTTAGCCCCCGGAAAGCACAGAACTATTCTATTTTTACTGTCCGGACCACAGACAACCTTGTCGATCCCCCGAACTATGCTACTTCCCGCAACCACCAACTTACTTTTGGACCTCGCCCTATTTATCTCCTCTAGTCTCCTATTGTTTACAGCGTCCTCTTCCTCTCCAACAGCCCCACTCGGAATCAATATCGGTATCGGTATCTTTGACCTAGGATTACTCCTATCCTTGTCCCTCCGTCTCTTTCCAGGCCCTGAGCTACCTGGACTACTCCCCTGGTCTTCCCCCGGATCCCTCCTCCTTTTTCCTGGCCTAGACCCCAAGCTACTATCTGTTGCAACTACCTCCATCTCCCCCCCTGTCTCTTCCGAATCGAGCACATCAAATCTGTTTCTGGTGCTGCACTCCCCACTGCCTTTGGACTTTACACCCCTATCTACCTGCTTCTCTGGCCCCCCTTTCCTACCCCCTTTCCTACCACTTTTGATAGTCCACGCCAAACGCTTTACAGCATTGCTCCGGCCTGGGCCCCCCTCATCTGTCCTACGTACTTTTCTAGCAGCCCCCACCTCATCACCTACCTCATTCACATCAAAGGTTCTACCCCCATGTTTCCTCTTGGAACCACCGACAACCTTCCATCCTTCTCGGAAAGCCACTTTCACAGGCGTAACTCCAGACAGCCCCGCCCTACCAAGTTTTCCCTTCAGCTCAGCAATCTCCCCCTCAAACTTAACAATTGTCTCAAGTAGGCGGAGGATTTCCTGACAGTTTGCACATACCTCTCCACATCCCACCGAGCGACAGTCCCCATACATCATAGAACACTGTTTACAAACTTCAAGCCCAATATCGCCATCGGTGGCCCCACCAACCCGGCTCCGACCGACACCCCCAGTGACCTCTGTCTGCACACCAATACTTACCCCGTTGGCACCGTTGACCTGGACCGCGATATTACACGAATTAACCTCCATACTTACCTCCGTCTGAACAGACTTGCTCGCCATCATCAAGACAAAATTACGCGATCGGACAGGGAAAACTGTACACACGCGACAAAAGGCAACACGACGAACCGTTCGACAACTTAGCGCTCACGGTTTTATTTAAGACCTCCTAACTTTGTCCCAGTTACTACACTAAACTAACTCCCCACAAATTTGAATAAAATAACCTGAAAATGAAATATATATGATTAGTAAACAATAAAAATACTTAATTTCGATTCGTAACCAAGGAGACTTCTTCTGTGTACTTGCGGATCGATATCGAATCAACTGTAGGCAATGAGAAAAGATTAAAAAATCTTCTTCTCCAGATCCAGCAGGCACAATCTTTTGATATTTGGTATGCAACATTGTAGGGTGGATCTGATTCAAGTTTGTTCAAATCGGTCCCCTGGATTTATATTTGGGCTCAATATAGAAGCTCGAAATTCGAACTTCGTGCATTTCAGGCAAATTTCTTCAAAAGTCATCTTCTCCAGATCCAGCAGGCAGAATCTTTTGATATTTGGTATGCAACATTGTGGGGTGGATCTGATTCAAGTTTGTTCAAATCGGCCCGCTGGATTCATATTTGGGCTCACTATAGAAGCTCGAATTCTAACTTAGTGCATTTCAGGCAAATTTCTTCAAAAATCTTCTCCAGATCCAGCAGGCAGAATCTTTTGATATTTGGTATGCAACATTGTGGGGTGGATCTGATTCAAGTTTGTTCAAATCGGCCCCTGGATTCAAATTTGGGCTCACTATAGAAGCCCGAATTCAAACTTAGTGCATTTCAGGCAAATTTCTTTGAAAATCTTCTTCTCAAGATCCAGCAGGCAGAATCTTTTGATATTGGGTATGCACCATGCTTAGGGGGGTGAGATTCAAGTTTATTCAAGCCAAGTCCCTGGGTTCATATTTGGGCTCACTGTGGTAGCCCAAATTATACCTTAGTTCAAAATGAGGAATTTTTTGCTCACCGAAAGGAGCTTAACTTATCACTTGCCTTCTGTCGTTGCCCGCCGTCTGTCGTTGTCCGTTGTCCGTCGTGAACTTTACATTATCGACTACTCCTCCCAAACTAATGGATCAAATTGAACCAAATTTGGTGTGCATGTTCCCCATCATATGTCAATTCCAACTTGTACAAATAAACTTGCCGCACTCACAGGGGGCACCACAAGGGGCATAACTCTGATAGCACCCATGAATTTCTTTCCAAAATTCAAAAAAATCTGATTCTTCAGATCCACCAGGCAGAATTCTTTCCTATTTGGTATACATCATCTCTAGATGGGGGGCAGATTCAAGTTTGTTCAAATCAGCTCTTTTTTATTCATATTTGGGCTCACTGTAGAAGCCTGAATTTGAACTTTGATCATTTCAGGCAAATTTCTTAAAAAATCTTCTTCTCCAGATCCAGCAGGCAGAATCTTTTGATACTTGGTATGCAACATTGTGGGGTGGATCTGATTCAAGTTTATACAAATCGGCCTCCTGGGTTCATATTTGGGCTCAGTATAGGCGCCTGAATTCAAACTTAGTGCATTTCAGGCAAATTTCTTTAAAAATCTTCTCAAGATCCAGCAGGCAGAATCTTTTGATATTTGGTATGCAACATTGTGGGGTATATCTGGTTCAAGTTTGTTCAAATCGGCCCCCTGGGTTCATATTTGGGCTCAGTATAGGAGCCCAAATTTGAACTTAGTGCCTTTCAGGCAAATGTCTTTAAAAATCTTCTTCTCCAGATCCAGCAGGCAGAATCTTTTGATATTGGGTATGCAGCATGCTTAGGGGGGTGAAATTGAAGTTTGTTCAAGCCAAGTCCCTGGGTTCATATTTGGGCTCACTGTGGTAGCCCAAATTGTAACTTAGTTCAAAATGAGGAATTTTCTTTAAAAATCTTCTTCTTCTTCAGATCTAGCAGTCAGAATATTTTGATATTTGCTATGCAGCATCATTAGGGGGGTGAGATTCAAGTTTGTTCAAGCCATGTTCCTAGGTCCACATTTGGGCTCACTGTGGGAGCCCGAATGATAACTTAGTTCAAAATGAGGAATTTTCTTTAAAAATCTTCTTCAGATCTTGCAGTCAGAATGTTTTAATATTTGGTATGCAGCATCCTTAGTGGGGGTGAGGTTCAAGTTTGTTCAATCCATGTCCCTAGGTCCATATTTGGGCTCCCTGTGGGAGCCCCAAATTATAACTTAGTCAATATGAGGAATTATTCTTTAAAAATCTTCTTCAAATTTAGCAGTCGAAATGTTTTGATATTTGGCATGCAGCATCCTTAGGGGGTGAGATTCAAGTTTGTTCAAGCCAGGTCCCTGCGTTCATATTTGGGCTCACTGTGGGAAAATTAGGCATTTTTTTTAAAAATCTTCTTCAGATCCAGCAGATGAATGCTTTTGATATTTGGTATGCAGCGTCCTTTGGGGGTAAGATTCAAGTTTGTTCACGCCATGTCCCTAGTTCCATACAATTTGTCTCTCATGACTTCATTCCTTTGTAGTATTGAACCATGTCTAACTGAATGTGACCCCAAATACTTCTTTGAACCACTTTGGCTGGTGAGCGATTAAGGCTCCTTGGGGCCTCTTGTTTTAAAAAATCTTCTTCAGATCCAGCAGTCAGAATGTTTTGATATTTGGTATGCAGCATCCTTAGGGGGATGAGATTCAAGTTTGTTCAAGCCATGTCCCTAGGTCCATGTTTGGGCTCACTGGGGGAGCCCGAATGATTACTTAGTTCAAAATGAGGAATTTTCTTTAAAAATCTTCTTCTTCAGATCCAACAGTCGGAATGTTTTGATACTTGGTATGCAGCATCCTTAGGGGGGTGAGATTCAAGTTTGTTCAAGCCATGTCCCTAGGTCCATATTTGGACTCACTATATTTTACACTGGTGCTAAATCCCGTGCTGCACAAATCTATCATTGCAGGCTACGCTTGCATTGTAGCGGTATCAATGCCCACCTCTATGACAACCATCTATCGTCATCCCCACTGTGTCAGTGTGGTGACCCAGAGACAACTGAACATTTCCTCCTGTATTGTCCAATACATGACGCTGCACACGACTCAACTATCAACACATTGCCTTTCACATTTGACCTCTCTACGCTTCTGTTTGAGTATGAATGGTGGGACAACTCTAAAAATGCGCTTGTATTCGGAATTGTACAGGATTATATCACACTGAGTGGGCGCTTCCAGTGAGTCATTTCCATTTGTAGTTCTTTGGGGAATGATTTATCACCTTCATTTCACATATTCGTTATTCAAACATTTGTGACTGATGTGATGACTTTCCAGCAAGGAATATATGTCTTTGGTGTCGGCGGTTTGGGAGTCGAGTGTGGCCGCGGCTGTTGTCGGGGCTGGTGGGCTGCTCTCTTCTCGGTGGTGGGTGCAGGGGAGTGGCATTTGTGATGTGACAGGTGTTGCTCCCCCACATCCGTTGTTGGGGGATGGGGGGTGGGGCTTGTCGGTCCTGCCGGTGGGCGCGGCTATGCACGTTTCTCAAATTGTGGATAGTACATGCATCTGAAGTGTGAATAATGCAGCCTTATTTTGCATTCTGAGCGTTAGTGCCACAGGACGCCAGGCTACGACGGAGCCGTCGTGGGCAATTCGGGCTCCGGGCTTGGGCTGTGTTTCCTCGCGTGCATCGATCTAGAAAGTCTAGGATAAACAAGATGTAGATTTTTTGTGGCTTTTAATAGATTAAATTTGATCGATAGTTTGTAAATGTTAGATGCACTCGCGTTAATGGCGGCTCAGGTGTGGATCCCGGGTGAATCCGCTTTAATGACACTGCCAGCAGCACATTCTCTGAGGTTGCATATAATAACTCTCATTTGTCGGGTGTGCGTTGAGCTCAGTTTGGTTGAAACTCTCTATCCCCCCCCCTCTTTCTCTCTTCTCTCTTTTTGTATACCTCCATTTCATGTTTAAACAATATTTTACATAGTGCAAGCAACTATCTGCAATTTTTTTCAGATTTTCTTGGGAGACAGCTTAACATAAGCTTATAGCTTACTGCTGAATCCCACCCATACAACTTGTATATCAACTATGTTGAAATACCTTTATGCATACACCTGTATTACAAGTCTCCATGAACATTATGCAATTATCATTTACCCGTATGTATAATATTATAATTCATGAATAAATATTGTTTAAACTAAGCTTTGTGAAAAAGCCGCAATTGACCAACTATTGTTACATAGTGATATGCATGCTCCATTACCGGCCATCATGTCTGGATTGAGAAAATTTCACTCGACTGAAATGGCATTACTCAAAGTTCAGAATGACATCCTCCTTAATATGGAGTCTGGAAGGGTAACATTGCTTGTTCTTTTAGACCTTAGTGCAGCTTTTGACACCGTTTGTCATAAAACTCTGCTAGAGACAATGAATTCTGATTTTGGACTTAATGTTGTTGCTGCTAGCTGGCTATCATTATACCTCAAGAATAGACAGCAGCGTGTATCAATAAACGGTAATCTGTCAAAGGTCAAAAGACTTCCATCTTGAATGTGGAGTCCCACAGGGCAGTTGCCTTGGTCCTGTTCTGTTTCTGTTCTATATTTCAAAAATGTTCACCATCATTAAATCTCACCTGCCTGATATCCACGGTTATGCTGATGACACACAGGTCTATTTCTCTTTTTGATCATCAATCAAGGATCAAACTAAAGTTCTAGAAACTATTGAATCATGTATTTCGGACATTCGCACATGGATGGTTTCAAACAAATTAATGATAAATGATGATAAGACTGAATTCCTAATAATTGGTTCGCGACAACAACTCAGTAAAGTTGACATCAATTCAGTGAAGGTAGGAGATTCCACCATCAGTGCAAGTAACAGTGTACGTAATCTTGATGCCTTCTTCGACTCTACCATGTCTATGGACAGACATATTACAAATATGTGCAATAAGGCTTTCAGAGGTCTATACAAAGTTAAGCAGATAAGACAGTTCCTCACCAAAGACTCAACAAAAACCCTAGTTGATGCCTTTGTAACTTCACGTTTGGATTATTGTAATGCCTTACTGTTCAACCTTCCACAATATCAGTACTCTCGCCTGCAGATGATACTAAATGCATCAGCCCGAGTGGTATATGGGGTATCACGATCTCAACACATCACTCCTGTTCTGAGGGATATGCACTGGCTGCCAGTCAAGTACAGAATAATTTTCAAAACTTTATTATTAGTTTTTAAGACACAAAACAACATGTCACCAGCCTACTTAGAAGAACTCCTTAATACCAAGAATGTGTGTCAATACAACCTGAGGTTCGATGGTAAAATGCTGCTACATGTTCCAAAACATAGGTGTAAGACCTTTGGAGATAGGTCATTCTCATTTGCTGGCCCTCACTTGTGGAATAGTTTACCAGAACACTTAAAAAGACTGTCAAATATCAACCTTTTCAAGAAAGATCTCAAAACATACCTGTTTCAAAAAAGCCTATAAGTGATGTTCTGGACTGTAAGATACTGTATATATTCCGTTTGTATATTTGCACGAGCTCAGTAACATGTACAGCGCCTTAGAATATGGTTCTATATCTTCTGAACTATAATTTTGGCGCTATATAAATGTGTATATTATTATTATTAGCATCCATTTCTGTGAAAAAAGTTGCCATTTACATTTGATTTACAATAACCTCTGAACTTACTGCATTTGTGTTTCAACATTCTTTCTTTAGCCAGTCTTACAGTTTACATTTAAAAATGCATGGATTACTCAGACGTTGTGCACACACAATGCTGTTATGTTGAAATTTTGCCAAATAACATTGGTACCAATGATCTTCAATTTTGCCATTTCACTTATAACTTACCAAGTTCAAGTTTGTCAAGTTGAGCTACAGTGTCATTGACACTTTCATTTAGACACAATAGCAATGAGCACTTGCAGCCTTTCAACCCATGGACCACAGGTCCATGGGCTGGAGGATGGAGGTTTCTTATTATTTTTTTCAGAAATGTTGAAAACTGTGTCATGTGAGGAACCTTCTAAGCAGTACATTTACTGAAGATCAGCTTGACTTGTAATAAAAGTAGTTTTACATGAACATCAGAAAAACTGAAATGAAGCATTCACTGTTTTATGGATTTCTGTCTTGTAATATCACCACTGCCTTCACCAGTACCCACACACATGATACCAGTTGATTACTCACTGTTGCCTTTTTCTATTTCGAGAAGGTGTTTTCTGGTGGTACTATGAACACATGGGCTGGCATTTTGAGCTCAATACAGTAACAAAGCACACACATTTAATATTGTCATAAATATTGTTGAGTTGCTCAGTGTGGTCATACTATACCAATATCACTGCTTAATGCATTTTGCATTCTTGGAAATTCTCCCTTGTTTATGAGAAATAATTTTATTATACAATTGTTTTTTTCTGTAACAGTGAATAGATATTGAATGGATATCTGAATAAAACAGATAAAAAAAACAAACAAAAATGTTTTTGAAAAAAGAAAACCTAACTAATAATTTCAGTTACATTAAACGATTCAAGAAAATCAACAACAAAGTCCTGAAGAATTGGTGTAAACAGATTTTGAAGGGGCTGTATTATCTGCATACCAGAACACCGCCTGTGATACACAGAGATTTTAAATGTGATAATATTTTTATAACTGGCACAACTGGTTCAGTCAAGATTGGAGATTTGGGTCTGGCTACTCTGAAGAATAAATCTTTTGCAAAGAGTGTTATAGGTAATGTTTCTTAGTTTATGTCTCATTTTAACTATTTTATTTTTTCACCATTGGTTAAAGAAGCATTTTGTTGAAATTTTTGTTGAAACTTATAAAATAAAATGTTTCAGGACCCAGGCAGTGACCAGCCTAGCTGGTAAGTTGAGGGAGAAGTCACTTCTCCCTCTGCATACTTTAGAGAGCAGTCAGATGAAAATAAGAAGACATGAGCTAGAGGGAGAAGCATGAATGGGCTTTTGCATGATTACTCCATTATCTTATATAACTTTCTCACATGTATATAACTCACTACAGATGAGAGAAAAAAAGAGAGAAAATCATATTTTTTTTGTGCGTAAAACAAGTAGCTGTGCTGAACCACATGCATATGAATGTTACCGTTTTGTAAAAATCTTCCCATAATCAGACTTTCCTTAATTTGAGGTACTCTGATAGGTGTGCAGTGTGTAAAATTTTACACGAACGCTCAGTTCGTTCACGTAAATTTAAATCCACTCAAACGGGTGGCTGATTAACCAAATGTTGCACCTTGAATTGTATATTTTGGGTAATTTAACCTGTCTTTTGAGCATCTGACAGTTTTTAGTTCATCTTGAAAAAGTCAAGCTGACCTAATCTCATCGCTCTCCGTCCGTCATCCGTCTGTGATTGTAGGATAAAATACCCTGGGACAAAATACCCTAAAAAAATACCCTTAGGACATAATACCCTCAATGGGTAGAACAAAATACCCTCGGACAAAATACCCTCAGACCAAATGTATATAAAATTGGATTTTGGGGTGGGGGTGGGGGGGTGGGGTGGGGGGTTCAAGCTGGCTCTTGTAATTTTTTCCATTACTTTTTGCATTCTTCTATCAGTGTTTCGGTTCTGCCACAACTTTATTCTATAATTTCTCTTTCAATTTTTTAGGGTTAATTTAATCGATAATTGTAGCAATTTTGTCTACTTTTGAAGTAATTATTGCTTTGAAAACTGTGTATGAGATCAACTGATCTGTTTTAATAGAATAAACATCTTAATTAGCAAGCTGTCTAGATAAAGACATTAAAGATATGTCAACTTTTGAAGACATTATTGCTTTAAAAACAGTGTATGGGATCAACTAATCTGTTCGGATGGAATAACATCTTCTTAATTGGCAAGCTGTCTAGATAAAGACATTAAAGATATGTCTACTTTTGATGACATAATTGCTTTAAAAACAGTGTATGGCATCAACTAATCTGTTTTGATTTTATAACATCTTAATTGGCAAGCTGCCTTGACAAATTAAAGATGTGTCTCCCTTTGAAGTAGTCTGTTGTTACATTCTTTGATTGTTTGTAAAGTATAAACATACTTTTACTATATATGAGGATACAAATTGGTGGAATTATCATCACGTGCATTCATTCATTCACACATCTGACTTCAGAGCGTGAACAACACCTAGATAGCGATGGAACTACCAGATAGACTAGTGAAAGCCATTTCAGCTCTGGGCGTCTCATGCCCTGTCTCCTGGACTATCCAGGAAATAGGCTTGAGCGTCCACCTGAAAGTGGAATATGAAATTGTGAAGCCAACAACAACAACACCAAACTCTTTGGGGAGAGGTAGTACCTTTGGAGAGAGGATCCCCTCTCCCACTGGTCCTCACCCGAAGGGGCACGGAGGCCCTGAAAAGAGACACAAGAAAAAGAAGAAGAGCCCATCGTCCAAGCGCAGGGACTCCCGGCGCTTGGAGGCCTTCTGGAATAGGAAGAAAGAGTTGAGTGAGGGGGTGGAGGCTCTGGAGGCAGCCGCCAGTTCCCCTCCTAGTCCCACTGGTACACCCAATCAACTGCCGGCTCCTGAGCCGGTACAGTTGGATGAGGAACATCCAGTGGAGACTGAGGAGGAACTGGAAGTTGTTTTTTCACCACCTCCCACCTCTCACTCCCCTCTTCCTTCGCTTCCGGACAGCCCGGGCAAGGGAGATTCTGCCAACCAACCAACACTGGCCGCACTGATAACAGAAGCAAGGGAACTGAGGGCGCAGTGTAATAAGCTCCAGGAAAAGTGCAAAGATGGTGATAAACGCTCGGATGAAATCTCCAGAATGGCCAAAGATCTCATTAACAAAAGAAACCAGCAAGACCCGGCAAACTCATCTCCACCACAACCACCACAAGATTCTACAAACTCTTCTCCATCACAACCACCTCCAAAGAAGAAGTCCTGCAAAAAACATAGAAGAGGATAAGCTGCTTCCTTCTACATTCCTCCTTTGCCACGCCCAGACAATCAAAATCATCTACAGTCACCGAGGGTCGAAAGGGGCTTGTTCCCCATATCGTCCCTGCGCGCCTTTGGCGCGCAAAACCATTCCTTTCGACGGGATCATTACACTTTCGAATCTCGCAGTTGATATATACGGAATTATCATCATTTTCATCACATTTCATTTCCGACATTCACACATCTGACTTCAGAGCGTGAACAACACCTAGATAGCCATGGAACTACCAGACAGACTAGTGAAAGCCATTTCAGCTCTGGGCGTCTCATGCCCTGTCTCCTGGACTATCCACCTGAAAGTGGAGTTTGAAATTGAGAAGCCCACAGCAACACCAACCCCTTCGGGGAGAGGTAGTACCTTTGAAGAGAGGATCCCCTCTCCCACTGGTCCTCAACCAAAGGGGCACGGAGGCCCTGAAAAGAGACAGAACAAGAAAAAGAAGAAGAGCCCATCGACCAAGCGCATGGACGCCCGGCGCTTGGAGGCCATCCAGAATAGGAAGAAAGAGTTGAGTGAGGGGGTGGAGGCTCTGGAGGCAGCCGCCAGTTCCCCTCCTAGGCCCACTGGTACACCCAATCAACTGCCGGCTCCTGAGCCGGTACAGTTGGATGAGGAACGTCCAGTGGAGACTGAGGAGGAACTGGAAGTTGCTTTTTCACCGCCTCCCACCCCTCACTCCCCCCTTCCTTCACTACTGGAAAGCCCGGGAGCGGTAAAGCCACCAACCACTATGGAGACCATTATGAGAGAGATAGAGTTGGCCAAAGCAGTACAGGAAAGAGCAAGAGAGTACCTAAAAGAACATAACTCTACACCACCACCACCACCAGCCTCATCACCATCACCATGCCAACCTCCAAAGAAGAAGAGCCGCAAAAAGGCCAGAAGGGGATAGACCTTCTTTCCTCCTTCCTTTTCCTCCTTCAACACGCCTAGACATGTAGAAACCCATCACCTACAGTCACTGAGGGTCGAAAGGGGCCTGTCCCCCAAATCGTCCCTGCGCGCCTTCGGCACGCCAAACCATTTCTTTCGATTGTCATTTTCATCATACATTCGCACCTCTGAACTCAGAGAGCGAGCATCCTAATTATAACCTTAATTATGGAAACACTGGAACTACCAGCGCGATTGAAGAGAACGATAGCAGCTCTGGGCGTCTCTTGCCCTATCACCTGGACTATCCAGGAGATAGGCAAGAGCGTTCATCTGAACCTTAAATTCAAGGTTGAAGAGAAAAAATTACCACCCTCCTCGGGGAGAGGTAGCACCTTTGTTGAGAGGACCACCTCTTCCACTGGTCCTCACCCGAGAAGGCTTGGGAGGCCCTGAGAAGAGGAAGAAGAGCCCATCCACCAGGCGCCGCGATGCCCGGCGGTTGGAAACATTCCTGCAAAGGAAGAAGGAAGAGAAGGCGGAAGAGAAGACAGAGGAGGCCACTACCATTCCCCACCCTCCAACTCCTGAGACTCCCATCCACTCCCCAGCTGCCTCTCCTTTGAGGGACAACCTGGAGGATGGCGACGTTATCAGCGAGACGGAGACGGAAATGGAAACTGGCTCTCTGAAGTCTCCTACTCCAGTCTCTCCCCTCCATCCGGATCAGGAACGGAAAATGATACAAGATATATTTGACATGACGGCAGAAGTAAATAGCATGCGGGAAGAAGCCAGGAATACCCTAAAGGAATCAGCTGACAACAACAGCAGAACAATGGCACTCCTGGAACAGCACACCAGCCACAGCACTCCTGAAGCAGCCAGGACTCGACCATTCCATCTTAGTCAGTCCACTAAAAACATCAACAGCCCAACTACACCAACAATCACTACAGTCTCTCCATCACAGCCACCTCCACCAACAAAGAAAAACAAGCGACATAAATGCCGCTAAACTGTCATAGAGGGTCAAAAGGGGCTTGCTCCAAACCACCCCTGCGTGCCTCCGGAGCGCGAAACCGTTCAATTCAGAATTATCATTTGAGGCAATAGGAAAGCTAGGCCTGTGTGATCGAAGTGAAATAAAATAAGGTTAACCGGGTCGCAAGGAATTTGTAAATGCCACATCGACCACGCATCTCAATCATTAGGAATTATCATTTCAGTATGGAGATCATAAAAAGTAACAAAGGAGGCCAAAAATTATGTTATGGGGGTTACATGTATACAAAAAAGGCAACAAATAAGTCAAGCATTCGGTGGAACTGTTCTGCCAGAATTGCATCCAATTGCAAAGCTATTTCTTATAAAATATCAAATAATAATACTTTGGTGAGAAATACATAGGTAAATTTTCATATTCATATTCATATCTTGTCTGAGAGAGCGCAAATCATTAAGTTAGAAATAAAGAATTCATTCATTAAAAATATCAAAATTCACTTATTTATTCCTCACCAAATTATTATTAGATATTAGAAATAGAAGAAGAAATAAGATTTGTTAAAAATCTTTTTTTTGTACTTCATTTTTGATTTGTTTCTTGTTCTTTGCTATCTGCCATTTATATTGTGCTTCATATTCAATTGCTACCTGCCATTGGTATTGTGCTTCATATCTATTTAGTTTAATAAAAAAATAAAAAATATTGGTACTTGTTATTTCAAACAAAACACTGGAACACCGGCTAGTGCCTTAGATGCAATTACCCCACCCCCCCCAAAAATCCAACTTTATATACATTTGGTCTGAGGGTATTTTGTCCGAGGGTATTTTGTCCTACCCATTGGGGGTATTATGTCCTAAGGATATTTTTTTAGGGTATTTTGTCCGAGGGTATTTTGTCCGGATACCCCGTCTGTCCATCCGTCTTTCGTCAACACCATGTTTTGGTCTTCTCCTTCAAAACCACTGGACTAATTCAAGTGAAAGTTTGTGTTAGTGATGGTCCCGAAGGAGCATTGCATTTTTGTTCAACTCAACATGCCCAGCCCCATGGGGAGGGAGTGGGGGAAAATGCTCCAAAATATTTTAAAAATCTTCTCATGAATCAGTGTGTACAATGACTTGATATTTGTTATGGAGCTTCCTTTTGAGGTATAGAATCAAGTTTGTTCAAACGAAGTTCGTGAAGCAATATTTCGCTTTGTAATGGGAGGGGTAAGAAGTTTGGCCCCTCCCAAAATTTATATTTTCTGAACCGATGGTCCGGTTTGAACCAAATTTGGTATGTGGTATTATTGGGTCATAAGTACTTGACTCTAGCAAAAAAAAAAAAAAAAAATTCCTGCATCTCTATGGGAACCCTGGGAGCTAAAAATAGAAATATTTTCAAACGCCCATATTTCCCAAACCGCACGGAACAGACAGCTGTTATTTGGTATGAAGCATCCTTAGGACCAGTAGAAATAAATGGTAAAAAAATCTTTTAATATTCGTTATACAGCATTCATAGGGAGGTCAGATACAAGTTTGTTAAAATAAAGCCCATTGTTCATATTTGGTCTGAATACAGGAGCCCAAATTTTTAACTTCGTAACTTTGTTTAATAATAATTTTTAAAAATCTTCTGCAGATCCACCAGTCGTAATGCTTTCATATTTGGTATACAACATCTCAAGGGGAGGTGGGGGGGAGGGTGTGTCGGTCAGATTCAAGTTTTTTCAATTCCTGTGCCTGGGTTAATATTTGGGCTCCATTTGGAAACCTGAAATTTAACTTAGTACAATATGAGGGAATTTCTTCAAAAATCCTCTTCTTCAGATTCACTAGTCAGAATGGTTTCATATTTTTCATATTTGGTATACAACATCTCTGGGGGGGGGGGGGGGGGGGGGGAGGGGGGTCAAGGTCAGGTCAGATTCAAGTTTGTTCAAATCGGATCCGTAGGTTAATATTTGGGCTCGCTATGGTAGCCCAAATTTTAACTTAGTGCAGTATGAAGAAATTTCTTTAAAATTTTTCTTCTTCAGATCCAACAGTCAGAATGCTTTCATATTTGATATACAACATCTCTAGGGAAGTCAGATTCAACTTTGTTCAAATCGAGAGTCTGGTTTAATATTTGGGCTCCCTATGGGAGCTGGAATTGGCCATGTAGCTGAAGAATTAAAAATTTTGTATTCAGTACCCTCTAGAGGTGTGTAACTAAGATTAATCCACATAGGTTGTATTAAGGGGCTTCATAGGGGAGCTCTACATTTTACATTATGATGAACTGAAGAAAAGGCATGATACCCGGATTATTTTTGTCACTCATGAGGGGCTCAAGGATTGACAGTGTATCCTATGGAGATGGATTGCTTAATGTAGACTCAATCTTGGACTCTGTTTATATTGTATTCTGTTCAAGGTGAGCGCTTCAGGCCCCTTGGGCCTCTTGTTATTAGTAGTTCTGCCTGGTGAACTATTACACGCTCTTTAGAGCGTCTAGTTTTCCAATTTCATTTGTAGCTTTGGTGTGATGTCTTTTCTGTAGAAACATGAGTGAATGACATGGCATTACTGGATCTTTCTATTTAGTTCATTTCCTTTTTGTACATGTTGAGCTGCAGTGTCATTAACACTTTCATTGTTTCTGAGATTTCCTGGTTGAGCATTTCCAAATGATTTTCCATTTCAAAGATGTTGAACCCAGGTAGGGAAATCAGATGTCATAAATAACCCAGCTTACTGTCTTCTACATTGTCATTTTAGTTTATGAGCTTTTTAGGTGGTGGGTTTCCCAGCTGTTGGCAGTGGGAAAATGCCGAGTCATTATCTTTCTTGGGCTCCATTAACTAAATATTCGTCTTTAGAATCTTAGGGCCAAGTCTAAACTAATTTGGTACAAAACAACTACGTCATGTAGTATAACTGTGTCATAAGTACTTTATTTATGCCTGAAATATTTTTTTCAGACATAAGGGGAGGGGGGGGGGGGTGGGGAATGGGGTTGGAGAGAGAACCACAGAGGTTAAAAACAAACAAAAAATTTGTGCTTCACAGAACAGAGCTTTGTTTTTGCCTAGGAAGCTTTCCTGGGACCAGCAGAAATGAATGTCAAAAAAAATTACCTTTGGTTGTGTCATGACAAATAAAAAAATTGCCCTCGCTGTCCTTCCCTTACTGACAAACTCCTCTCTTTTGACAACTTGAGCCTGGTGAGCATTTTAGGCTCACTTGAGCACTCTGGTTTATCTCAGCTTTTGTAAATTATTTGCATGTGAGGAAACTTTTTAAAGGAGCGATCGTGCAGACTTCACCCTCAGTTTATCCGCTAGGCTGGTCACTGGATGTACAAAAATAACACCCATTGAAATCAACTTTTTTCGATTTCTCAGATGTGCTTTTGTCGGAATTTAATATCAAAGCTAGGCAAAACATCTTTCTAAAATAATGATTCAGTTCAAATTGAGAAAAAGCCATGTTTAGCTCAACTTGACAATGACATGTATGAGCTATAGGGATGGGTTGCTATCCGTTGTCTGTTCGTACATACGTACCTTCCTCTGTCCATCCACAATTGCACACTCTACAGGCCGCACGTCTCACCCGATCAGTTCCAAATTTCATACGTGGCTTTTGGGGCAATGTCTAGATGGGAGCTATTGAATTTTTCTGAATTTTGTGGAAAAACATGGCCACCAGAGACCATCTTTGATTTGGCATATAAATT
Source organism: Pictodentalium vernedei (assembly GCA_031216915.1). NCBI lineage: Eukaryota > Metazoa > Mollusca > Scaphopoda > Dentaliida > Dentaliidae > Pictodentalium > Pictodentalium vernedei. The sequence continues at coordinate 571,415,142 of CM062296.1, forward strand.
GTTAACAATTCCATTGGCACACCCTACAGACCGCATCTCTCACCTGATCTTTTTCAAATTTCACATGTAGCTTTGGTGTGATGTCTAGATGGGAGCTATCAAATTGTTCGGAATTTTTGGGGGGAATCGGTAAAAGGCTAAATCTGAATTTTGCCAGCAGCAGCCATATTGGATTTGGCACATAACTTGTCAACAAATCCATTAGCACACTCTATAGACCGCTTCTCTCACCTGATCAGTACCAAATTTCATACGTGGCTTCGAGGCAATGTCTAGATGGGAGCTATTGAATTTTTCCAAATAAATTGTCAACAATTCCATTGGCACTCCCTACAGGCCACATTTCTCATCTTTTTTGAAATTCCATATGTAGCTTTGGTGTCATGAGAGCTATAGAATTTTGTTTAATTTTGTTGAAAAACATGGCCACCAGCAGCCATCTTGAATTTGTCGTATAAATTTTCAACAATTTCATTAGCATACCCTACAGGCCACATCTCTTACCAGATTTTTAAAATATTTCATATGTGGCTTTGATGTGATGTCTACATGGGAGCTATCAAATTTTTCACTTAAGTCTGTTAGTCTGTGAGTCTGTTCACATTTTCCTTTAGCACAGGCTACACCCCGTAGTTCTTGTCCGATCGTCACAAAATTTCATATGCAGGTTTGGCTACACAGGCCCGAAGCCCCAAAACCTTTAGCACAGTCTACAGGCCATATTTATGAAGGGATTTCATTGTAACTTGATATGATAACTCGCTTTGGAATAATTTCACTAACTTGGTAACTTTTGTTGACATACATTAACAGTGAGGGCCACATGCATTAACTGTGAGGCCCACATTAACCCACCCCTCAATTCTTTAGTACAGTCTACACCTCATATTATTTTTATTGAAAACATAGCATACAGGGAACAGAAATTAACATATTCCCAATTATCACAATTCTTGTCTTATTTCATAATCCTTTCATAAGCATTGAACATTATCCTTTTCATCAAACACAACACTCAGATAAGTTAAGCTACAGTGTCATTGACACTTTCATTCTGAATTTTGTCAAAAAACAAGGCTGCAATCGACCATCTTGGATTTGGCATATCAATTGTCAACAGTTACATTAGCACACCCTACAGGTCTCATCCCTGACCCGATCTTTTTCAGATATCATATGTGGCTTTGGTGTGATGTCTTTTCTGTAGAAACCTGATTGAATGACTTGGCATTATTGGAGCTATCTATTTAGTTCAGTCCCTTCTTGGACAAGTTGAGTGGCAGTGTCATTGACACTTTCATTAAGTGATAATAGGTGTATCTTTCCTGGTCTTGTTTTTATGCCCCCGCCAATTTTGGCACGGGCATTAAGTGTTACCCTTGTTCGTCAGTCTGTCCATCCGTCTGCCCGTCCATCTCTCCCAAATATGGTTTCTGGATGGAAACTTTAGTTTGAACGAAATTTTATACATAGGTTTATAACCACATAATACGGGGGCATGCTGGCTCAGTAGGTAGAGGTGCAGGCTGCAAGCTGAGAGGTCCTCGGTTTGAATCCTACTTACCAGCAACCACGTTGTGTCCTTGGGCAAGACACTTCACCTCCATGGCTCATGTGGGGGCATGGTGGCATTGTGTACTAAGACGTGCTGCACATCAATGGAGTTGGTATGTTGGGGAGCTGACACTTGCTCTTCGTTGCTTGGTGGTTCTCTGCAGGTACTCCGGCTTCCTCTACCCGTAAAACTGTCATGGTCATCATTAGCCATTGTGCAGAAATATTTCACCTTAAACACCAATAGATAAATAAATAAATAACCACATAATACAGGTTGGGATTGATAGTGGGCTTGGGCTGATAATTTTTGGTAGAATTATGACTTTTTCCAACTCAGAAGACATGTGATATTGGTTTCCAGGTGGTAACATGAGTTATACTGTATGTGGAGGGTGGATTACTACCAAAACACCTGTGCAGTAATATTTCCGCTGCGGACTGCCAGTGATCCACAGCAGAATGTCAGTGACAGTTTTGTTCCGAGTCACCGCAACCACCGCGGGTCCGAGTGACAAGGATTAAATATTTTGAGAACGGCGTTAATCCGACTTGTGTATTGTTTCCCGATGCTCAACATTATTGTAAATTCAGTGTGCGTACATTGACATTTTATTCTCATCACATTCAATAGCAGCCATACGGTTTTCTGAATTTATGACTCATTTGAATATTGAAATACCATTGCATGTTAATATGAACGCTTATCATTTCAAGTCGGAGGATTTTGTGAGAGAAGGAGGAGCCCATCTAGAAGAATAACATGTGGCTAAAAAAATGAAGACAAATTTGTAATGGCGCTGTCATTTCAAGAAGTCGGACTGTTGAACCTTCACAGAGGCGTCACAAGGAGGGTGCTTCCTGCACCCAAATAAATATTCCAGTCGGGACAATTTTGGAACCGACTAACCAATAACAATTTAAAAAACTTGCACCAAGTCCACATGAGTGGGACAAAAAAAAAAAATGCTAAAAAGAATAGTGTAGTGGTGGGGGTGTGGAGGGGGGGGGGGGGGTTCTGGGGAGCAACACACCAAGAACAGGTCTAAATATATTAAATATACACCTTGTTTTGCTTTAAATGATTCTATGCCTATACGGTAGGTTTAAAGGTTGTGAATTTTATATGGCAACCCCTTATGTTCTAGCACGGTGCCAGTATCAATGAATGATTATGGACATATCAGTCCAATCCAGAGGCATAGTCAGCTTGGAGTCCTAGGTGGGGGGCTCTGTTTCCCCAACTGGGAGGGAGCCTGAGCCAGAAGTAGTATTTAATGGGGGCTGCAATATTTATACCCCCCGCAAACAAAGTTTGGGGGGGGGGGGGTATATAGGAATCACCCTGTCCATCTGTCTGTCCGTCTGTCCGTCCGTCTGTCCATCCATCGTAAGCGCAACTCCTCCTAAACCGTTTGAAGAATTTTCCTGAAACTTTACACAATGGAAGAACTCCATATGGGGATGTGCATGAAGCAATATAATTCCCTTCTGACATTTCCAAGGGGAGATAATCTGTCCGTCTGACCATCCTTGTAAGCGCAACTCCTCCTAAACCGTTTGAACAATTTTCATGAAACTTTACACAATGGAAGAACTCCATATGAAGATGTGCATGAAGCAATATAATTCCGTTCTGACATTTCCAAAGGGAGATAATCCAACTTATACTGTCTGTCCATCCTTGTAAGCGCAACTCCTCCTAAACCGTTTGAAGAATTTTCATGAAACTTTACACAATGGAAGAACTCCATATGAAGATGTGCATGAAGCAATATAATTCCGTTCTGACATTTCCAAGGGGAGATAATCTAACTTATACCGTCTGTCCATCCTTGTAAGCGCAACTCCTCCTAAACCATTTGAAGAATTTTCATGAAACTTTACACAATGGAAGAACTCCATATGGAGATGTGCATGAAGCAATATAATTCCGTTATGACATTTCCAAGGGGAGATAATCTGACTTATACATTTCAGGCGTGGGGGGTATCACTTTGTGAGTTTGCTCACAGTACCTCTAGTTTATTTTAGATTTTTTATACATGATGGTCCACTAAAATTTTAAGCTGTTTTTCTGTGATAGCATCATATTAGCTAACCCGAGTAACAGATGAAAAAAGAATTTCTCATGTGATTATCATTTTTGCTTCCAAAACATAGATTAGGACGCACACGTTCCAATGAGGGTCATACGCCATGTTTTTTTTACACAAAAGATATATGTATAATTTGAATACTGTTTTAGGCCATTGTGTTGATTTACATGGTGGAGTCTAGCTCCCAGTCCCCATTCTTCCCATGCCACTGGTTCAGCCGAGAACATTTTGCACAGAAGCTGTTTTTAGCTCACCTGGGCAATTGTCAATTCAAGTTTGTTCAAATAAAGTTGCCATGCCCACAGGGGGCATAACTCTGATAGCACCCATAAATTTCTTTCCAAAATTAAAAAAAATCTTCTTCAGATCCACCAGTCAGAATCTTTTCATATTTGATATACAACATCTCTATGGAGGTCAGATTCAGGATTGTTTAAATCGAGGCCCTAGGTTAATATTTGGGCTCCCTATAGGAGCCTGAATTTTAACTTAGTTCAATAAGTGGAATATTCTTTAAAAATCATCTTCAGATCCACCAGTCAGAATTTTTTCATATTTGGTATACATCATCTCGAGGATGGGGGGTGGGAGGGTCAGATTGAAGTTTGTTCAAATTGGGTCCCTGAGTTAATGTTTGGGCTATCTATTGAAGCCCAAAGTTTAACTTAGTTCAATATGAGGAAATTTCTTTGAAAATCTTCTTCTTCAGATCCACCATTCAGAATCCTTTCATATTTGGTATACAACATCTCTAGGAGGATCAGATTCAAGTTCGTTCACTTCAGGTCCCTGGGTTAATATTTGGGCTCCCTGTTGGAGCCCAAATGTTAACTTAGTGCAATGTGAGGAAATTTCTTTGAAAATCTTCTTCTTTAGATGAGATCCATCAGTCAGAATTCTTTCATATTTAGTATGCAGCATCTCTAGGGGGGTCAGGTTCAAGTTTGTTCAAATCAGGTCCCTGGGTTACTATTTAGGCTCCCTGTTGGAGCACAAGGTTTAACTTAGTGCAGTATGAGGAATGTTCTTTAAAAATCTTCTTCAGATCCACCAGTCAGAATCTTTTAATATTTGGTATTCAACATCTCTGCAGGGGTCAGATTTAAGTTTGTTCAAATCGAGTCCCAGGGTTAATATTTGGGCTCTCTATTGGAGCCTGAATTTTAACTTAGTGCAATATGTGGAATATTCTTTAAAAATCTTCTTCTTCAGATCCACCAGTTGAAATCTTTTGATATTTGATATAGAACATTTCTAGTAGGGCGTCTGATTAAAGTTTGTTCAAATTGGGTCCCTGGGTTAATATTTGGGCTCCCTATTGGAGCTCAAAGATTAACTTAGAGCAGTATGAGGAATGTTCTTTAAAAATCATCTTCTTCAGATCCACCAGTCCGAATCTTTTCATATTTGGTATACATCTCGAGGGGGGAGGGGGCAGATTCAAGTTTGTTCAAATTAGGCCCCTGATTTAATATTTGGGCTCTCTATTGGAGCCCAAATTTTAACTTTTTGCAATATGAGGAAATTTCTTTAAAAATCTTCTTCAGATCTGCCAGTCAGAATCCTTTCATATTTGGTATGCAACATCTCTAGGGGGATCACATTCAAGTTTGTTCAAATCAAGTCCCTGGGTTAATATTTGGGCTTCCTATTGGTGCCCAAAGTTTAACTTTGTGCAATATGAGGAAATATCTTTAAAAATCTTCTTCAGATCCACCAGTCAGAATCGTTTCATATTTGGTATACACCATCTCTAGGAGGGACAGATTCCAGTATATTTAAATCAGGTGCCTGAGTTAGTATTTGGACTCTCTATTGGAGCCCAAATTTTAACTTAGTGCAGCATGAGGAAATTTTTTTTGAAAATCTTCTTCTTCAGATCCACCAATCAGAATCTTTTCATATTTGATATACAACACCTTTAGAGTGGTAAGATTCAAGTTTGTTCAAATCGAGTCCCTCGGTTAATATTTGGGCTCCCTATGGTTGCCCGAATTTTAACTTGGTTGAATATGGGGAATATTCTTTAAAAATCTTCTTCTTCAGATCCAGCAGTCAGAATCTTTTCATATTTGGTATCCAACATCTCTAGGGGCGTCAGAGTCAAGTTTGTTCAAATCAGGTCTCTTTTTGATATTTGGGCTCTATATTTGATCCCAAATTTTAACTTAGTGCAATATGAGGAAATTTCTTAAAATTCTTCTTTTTCTGATGCACCAGTCAGAATCCTTTCACATTTGGTATACAACATCTCTAGGGGTATCAGATTCAACTTTGTTCAAATCGGGTACCTGGGTTAATATTTGGGTGCTTTACTGGAGCCCATATTTTAATATAGTGCATTATGAGGGAATTTCTATAAAAATCTTCTTTTTCAGGTCCACCAGTCAGAATCCTTTCATGTTTGGAATACAACATCTCTTGGTGAGGGTGGGGAGTGTCAGAGTCACGTTTGTTCAAATCGAGTCCCTGGGTTAATATTTGGGCTCCCTATTGGAGCCCATATCTTAACTTGTGCCATATGAAGAAATTTCTTTAAAAAATCTTCTTCTTGAGATCCACCTGTAAGAATTATTTCATATTTGGTATACAACATCTCTAGGGGGATCAGATTCCAGTTTGTTCAATTTGAGTCCCTGGGTTAATATTTGGGCTCCCTATGGGAGCCTGAATTTTAACATAGTGTAATATGAGGAATATTCTTTAAAAATCTTCTTCAGATCCACCCACCAGAATCTCATCATATTTGGTATACCACATCTCTAGGGGAATCAGATTCAAGATTGGTAAAATTGTGTCCCTGAGTTGATTTTTGGCCTCCGGGAGCCCGAATTTTAACTCAGTACAAAATGAGGAATATTCTTTAAAAATCTTCTTCAGATCCGCCAGTCACAATCTTTTCATATTTGGTATACACCATCTCTAGGGGTTTCAGATTCAAATTTGTTCAAATCGAGATCGTGGGTTAATATTTGGGCACCCTATGGGAGCTCGAATATTAATTCAAAGCATTATGAGGAATGGTCTTTAAAAATCTTCTTCTAATCCACCAGAGAAAATCTTTTGACATTTGATATATACCATCTCTAGTAGGGTCTAGTTAAGTTTGTTCAAATCAAGACCCTGTGGTAATATTTGGGCTCTATTTTGGAGCCCAAAGTTGAACTTAGTGTATTATGAGGAAATTTGTTGTAATTCTTCTTCTTTAGTACTACCAGCCTGAACCATTGGTTATTTGGTACACAACGTCTTTTAGAAGGTCAGATTCGAGTTTGTTCATTTAAATTGAGTTCCTGGGTTAATACTTGCCTTTACTTGGGCTCCTCGCAGGAACCTGAATTTAACTTAGTACAATACGAGGACATTTCTTCAAAAATCTTCTTATTCAGTTCCACCAGTAGAGTCCTTTAATTTTTGGAATACAATATATCAGAAGGTGGGGGGGGGGGGGGGGGGGGGGGAGGGGGGGGTTCAAGTTTGTTCAAATTGAGTCCTCTCTGGGTGGTTATAGTTGGGCTCTATATTGGAGACAAAGTTTAACCTAGTGCAACATGAGGAAATTTCTTTAAAATCTTTTTCAGATCCACCTGTCAGAGTGCATTGATATTTTATACACTGCATCCTTTGGGCGCCCGAATTGTAACTCAGTGCAAAATGAGGAATATTCTTTAAAAATCTTCATAAACAATTTTGTTCATACAGGTCTTCTTTATTAAAAATTATTGGAGAGTGGCTTTTGACTCTCTCTAATAATTTATAACAAAACAAATTTTAATGAACAAATACTGACTTCCAAAAATAATGTAGCATGTGACCTGTTAAGCAATGTTCTGAATTTCCTCATACATAACTAGCCCAAATGTGTATTATTGTCTAGTGAAAGCTTGTTGAATTCTAGCCCAAGCAGGCTGTTTGTGCTGGTTAAAATTATGGCAGTGTCAGTTGCAGAAAGGTAAGGAAAAAAAAATGGGATGGTCTTAGATACCAAATTGGTGACAGACAGACAGAGAGAGTGGCTCTAGATAGTTTTTTACCCCCCCCCCCCCCCCCCAACCCCCGGTGGATCATTAAGCATGAAGGAGACTCTATCTGTGTGTGTGTGTATAAATCAGTGCCATTAAAAATGGAAAAAAGTTAATTTCAGAATTGTGTATTTTACCCCAAACAAGTTTTGATGGATACCCCCCAATATTCGCCCCTACTCCCCCTAACCACCCACAACACACACACACACTCCAAAGTTCTACTAGGCCTTCAGCTGGCTGTTGTTGAAAAAACACCCAAAGAGTGAATGTCAATCTTTATTTCTCACTGAAGGGTGCTGTCAAAATGTCACCTCACCAAAACATCCTGCAGTACGTTTGTTAAAACGTTCCCTAAAGTAGGTAAAACAAGAAACATACATGTGAAATTTGAGCGGATTTCCACTTTTTTACCTTTTTGGAGAACAGCCTAAAAAAATGAAAAAATTTATGACTGGGCTGAATTTACCAGTTCAAAATGGGTCTTGGTGTTCGGCTATAACTCATACCTATTCTGGAGTACATTGCTGTGTGAATGAAACATGCCCACCACGTTGTTTTGGAAACAGAAGTGCCACAGCAAATGTAAAATTTTCTAGGTTTATTTTGTAGAGTTTTATTTGAAATTTAAAATATCGGGACACTGAAAATACGAAGCAAACAAACACTGTCAGTCATCATCATCAAAGCACAACATTGACACAAATTCACAATGATATTGACAGTGACTTGAAGTGTTGTTTTTTTTTAGCTCACCTCCGTCTGTCCGGAGTTAACTTTACATTATCAACTTCTCCTAATGAACAACTGGACCAAATTCAACAAAATTTGCTGTGCATGTTCCTTATCATATGTCAATTCAAGTTTGTTCTAATAAAGTTGCCATGCCCACAGGGGGCATAACTCTGATAGCACCCATAAATTTCTTTCCAAAATTAAAAGAAATCTTTTTCAGATCCAGTAGTCAGAATCTTTTCACATTTGGTATACAACATCTCTAGGGGGGGGGGGGGGGGGGGGGCAGATTCAGGTTTGTTCAAATCAAGTCCCTGGGTTAATATTTGGGCTCTCTATTGGAGTCCGAATTTTAACTTAGTGCAATACGTGGAATATTCTTTAAAAATCATCTTTTTCAGATCCACCAGTCAGAATCTTTCATATTTGGTACACAACATCTCTATGGGCATCAGATTCAAGTTGGTTCAAATCGAGTCGCTGGGTTAATATTTGAGCTCCCTATGGAAGCCCAAATTTTAACCCTCTGCAAGATGAGGAAATTTCTTTAAAAATCTTCTTCAGATCCAGTGGTCAGAATCTTTTCATATTTGGTATACATCATCTCTAAGGGCGGCCAGATTCTCAAGTTTGTTCAATTGGAGCCCAAATTTTAACTTAGTCCAATATGAGGAATAATCTTTAAAAATCTTTTTCTTGAGATACATTCAGAATCTTTCGATATTTGGTATACAGCATCCTTTGAGGGTTCAGCAGATTCAGTTTGTTCAAATAAAGTCCCTGGGGTGATATTTGTGTTCCCTATGGGGGTGGGGGGATGCAAATTTTAACATAGTGCAAAATTGATAATAATCTCAAAATCTCTACAGAACCACCAGTCTGAATCTTTTGATATTTGGTATACAACATCCTTCAAGTTTGTTCCAGTTAAGTCCGAATATTGATATTTGATCTCCGTAGTTTTTCCATTACTGAAATTCAGGGCATTATTTCTGTGGTAGCATCCCAATACTAGAAAAAAATCATTTGGCATGGACAGCCACTTCATTCCTCTGTTGTGTTAACTAGCTATAGATAGTAATTAAATCCTTTTTAAACAACTTTGGTCAGGTGTGCGCCTCAGGCCCCATATATCGACCTGGCACCCCCTCAAAACAAGTTATGCCCCTCAATAGGAAATCCAAGCTATGCACCTGATATAGTACAATTTTTTGTGTCCCCGCCCCACAAGAAAAAGAAAGAAAGAACTAAATAAAATGAAAAAATATTGCGGTCCTGTAAGGCCCCCTATTTCAACATTCCCGTAAGCCCCATGCAGATTTGGAAGATTATGTCAGGCAAAGGGTAAAATAAACTCTTTGACAGCTATTGTGAATCGAATTCATTTCATATTAGCTGTCAAAGAGTAGGCTTTCATTTATGGACGTAAGAGCGAGGTTGCCACCCCCCCCCCCCCCCCCCCCCCCCCCCCCCGAAAAAAGATAAAATCAGGTAGAATTTCTGCGGTAAGGCCTATGAATTTTGAGCTCACCCTGACATAGTCAAGCTGAGCTAATCTCATTGCTCTCTGTCCGTCATCTGTCCGTCCGTAAACACCATGTTTTGGTCTTCTCCAAAACCACTTTGCCAATTTAAGTGAAAGGTTGTGTAAGTGATTGTCCCGAAGGGGCATTGAATTTTTAGCTCACCTGCGCAAAGCTCAAGGTGAGCTTTACTGATCGCTTTCTGTCCGTCGTCCGTCCGTCGTCGTCCGGCGTAAACTTTACAAAACCATCTTCTCCGGAGAAACCACTGGCCCAATATTTTTCAAATGTTGGGTAAATGTTTATTACCTAATGTCAATTCAGATTTGTTCAAATGAAGTTGCCCTGTCCTCCTGGGTTGGGCCCCGCCCCCAACGGGCACCAAAATCTTTGAAAATCTTCTTCGCATGAACCGGCAGTAGCAGAGGCTTGATATTTGGTATGCAGCTTCCTTTTGAGGTGTAGAATCAAGTTTATTCAAGAGAAGTTTGCCGGGCATTATTTGCCTTCGTTATAGGAGGGGCAAAAATTTTGGCCACGCCTAAAATTTCAATTTTCTGTACCGTGAGGTCGATTTGAACCAAATTTGATATGAGATGATAATGGGCCATAAGTAGTTGATTGATGCAAAAAAAAATTTTCTCATTTCCCCGTGGGAACCTCGGGAGCTAAAAATGGGAAAAACCTTAAAACTGCCATATCTCCAAAACTACACGGCACAGAGAATTCTTATTTTGTATAAAGCTTACTTTTATCCAGTAGAATAGAATGGTTAAAAAAAATCCCTATCGGTTTGATCACAAGGTACTTTTTTCAGGACTTTGAAAAAGTGCTGAGTCAGCACTTTTTAACACTGTAGGCAATGGGAAATACATTAAAAAATCTTCTTCTCCAGATCCAGCAGACAGAATCTGTTTGATATTTGGTATGCAACATTGTGGGGTGGATCTGATTCAAGTTTGTTCAAATCGGCTCCCTAGATTCATATTTGGGCTCACTATAGAAGCTCGAATTCGAACTTGGTGCATTTCAGGCAAATTTTTTCAAAAATCTTCTTCTCCAGATCCAGCAGGCAGAATCTTTTCATATTTGGTATGCAGCATTGTGGGGTGGATCTGATTCAAGTTTGTTCAAATCGACCCCCCTGGATTCATATTTGGGCTCAATATAGAAGCCTGAATTCGAACTTAGTGCATTTCAGGCAAATTTCTTAAAAAATCTTCTTCTCCAGATCCAGCAGGCAGAATTTTTTCATATTTGGTATGCAACATTGTGGGGTGGATCTGATTCAAGTTTGTTCAAATCGGCTCCCTAGATTCATATTTGGGCTCACTATAGAAGCTCGAATTCGAACTTAGTGCATTTGAGGCAAATTTCTTAAAAAATCTTCTTCTCCAGATCCAGCAGGCAGAATCTTTTCATATTTAGTATGCAACATTGCGGGGTGGATCTGATTCAAGTTTGTTCAAATCGACCCCCTGGATTCATATTTGGGCTTACTTTAGAAGCCCGAATTCGAACTTAGTGCATTTCAGGCAGATTTCTTCAAAAATCTTCTCCAGATCCAGCAGGCAGAATCTTTTGATATTTGGTATGCAACATTGTGGGGTGGAGCTGATTCAAGTTTGTTCAAATCGGCCCCCTGGGTTTATATTTGGGCTCAGTATAGGAGCCCAAATTTGAACTTAGTGCATTTCAAGCAAATTTCTTAAAAAATCTTCTTCTCCAGATCCAGCAGGCAGAATCTTTTGATATTTGGTATGCAACATTGAGGGGTGGATCTGATTCAAGTTTATTCAAATCGGCCCCCTGGATTCATATTTGGGCTCACTATAGAAGCTTGAATTCGAACTTAGTGCATTTCAGGCAAATTTCTTAAAAAATCTTCTTCTCCAGATCCAGCAGGCAGAATCTTTTGATATTTGGTATGCAAGATTGTGGGGTGGATCTGATTCAAGTTTGTTCAAATCGGCCCCCTGGGTGTATATTTGGGCTCAGTGCATTTCAGGCAAATTTCTTTGAAAATCTTCTTCTCCAGATCCAGCAGGCAGAATCTTTTGATATTGGGTATGCAGCATGCTTAGAGGGGTGAGATTCAAGTTTGTTCAAGCCAAGTCCCTGGGTTCATATTTGCGCTCAATGTGGTAGCCTGAATTATAACTTAGTTCAAAATGAGGAATTTTCTTTAAAAATCTTCTTCAGATCCAGCAGTCAGAATGTTTTGATATTTGGTATGCAGCATCCTTAGGGGGTGAGATTGAAGTTTGTTCAAGCCATGTCCCTAGGTCCATATTTGCACTCACTGTGGGAGCTCGAATTGTAACTAAGTTCAAAATGAGGAATTTTCTTTAAAAATCTTCTTCTTCATATCCAGCAGTCGGAATGTTTTGATATTTGGTGTGCAGCATCCTTAGGGGGGTGAGATTCAAGTTTGTTAAAGCCAAGTCCCTGGGTTCATATATGGGCTTCCTGTGGGAATCTTTGGATATTTGGTATAAGCTTTTCTTAGGAGGAGCAGGTGCAAATTGTTGAAATCAATTCTCTGGGTTGATATTTAGGCTACCATGTCAGGTGAGTGCCCTCAGGTGCCTTGGGGCCTCTTGTTGTTCAACTCAACATGCCCAGCCCCATAAGGTGGGGGGGGGGGGGGGGGGAATACCTCAAAATATTTTAAAATCTTCTCATGAACAAGTGGGTACAATGACTTGATATTTGTTATGGAGCTTCCTTCTGAGGTGTAGAATCAAGTTTGTTCAAACGGAGTTCGTGAAGCAATATTTGGCTTTGTAATGGGAGGGGTAAGATGTTTAGCCCCACCCAAAATTTCTATTTTCCAAACCGATGGTCCGATTTGAACCAAATTCGGTATGTGGTATTATTGGGTCATAAGTACTTGACTCGTCCAAAAAAAATTTAAAAATTCCCGCATCCCCATGGGAACTACAGGACCTGAAAATAGAAATATTTTAAACGCCCATATTTCCCAATCCACATGGAACAGAGAGCTGTTATTTGGTATGAAGCATCCTTAGGGCCAATTGCCATCGGTAATGTTAGGGTGTTCTGTAGAGGGCATTGAAAAAATGCTGAGTCGGCATATTTGCCAGAATTAAAAAAAAATCTTTTCTCAAAAACAAATGGTCAGAATCTTTTTATATTCGGTGTACAGCATTCATAGGGGGATCAGATACAAGTTTGTTAAAATAAAGCCCATTGGTTCATATTTGGGATCGATACAGGAGTCTGAATTTCTAACTTGGGGGCAATATGGGGAATATTCTTTAAAAATCTTCTTCAGAACCACCAGTCAGAATCTTTTACTGTTTGGTATACATCATTGTTATAAGGGTCAGATTCAAGATTTTTCAAACCAAGTTCCTAGGTTAGTATGGGGGATAATATTTAAAAATCTTCTTCAGATCCACCAGTCAGAATGCCTTCATATTTGGTATACAACATCTCTAAGGGGGTCAGATTTATGTTTGTTCAAATCGGGTCCCTAGGTATATATTTGGGCTCGCTCTGGCAGCCAAAATTTTAACATAGTGCAATATGAGGAAATTTCTTTAAAAATCATCTTCAGATCCACCAGTCGAAATGCTTTCATATTTGGTACACAACATCTCTAAGGGGATCAGATTCAAATTTGTTCAATTTGAGTGCCTGGGTTAATATTTGGGCTCTATATGGGAACCTGAAATTTTACTTAGTACAATATGAGGGAATTTCTTCAAAACTCTTCTTCTTCAGATTCACCTGTCAGAATCCTTTCATATTTAGTTTACAACATCTCTAGGGGTGTCAGATTCAAGTTTGTTCAAATTGGTTCCCTGTGTTAATATTTGGCTTCCTATGGTAGCCCGAATTTTATCTTTAATATTTCTTTAAAAATCTTCTTCAGATCCACTAGTCAAAATGCTTTCATATTTGGAATACAACATCTGTAGGGGTCTGGGTGGGGGTCAGATTCAAATTTGTTCAAATAAATTTAGTTTACAACATCTCTCGGGGAGTCAAGATTCAATTTTTTTAAAGTTGGTTCCCTCTGTTAATATTTGGCTTCCTATGGTAGCCCGAATTTTAACTTTAATATTTCTTTAAAAATCTTCTTCAGATCCACTAGTCAAAATGCTTTCATATTTGGAATACAGCATCTGTAGGTGTGGGGGTGGGGGTCAGATTCAAATTTGTTCAAATCAGGTCCGTTGGTTAATATTTGGGCTTGCTATGGTAGCCCAAATTTTAAATTAGTGCAATATGAAGAAATTTCTTTAAAATTTTTCTTCTTCAGATCCAACAGTCGATATGCTTTCATATTTGGTATACAACATCGCTAGGGAGGTCAGATTCAACTTTATTCAAATCAAGAGCCTGGGTTAATATTTGGGCTCCCTGTCGGAACTGGAATTGGCCATGTAGCTGAAGAATTAGAAATTTTATATTCAGTACCCTCTAGAGGTGTGTAAATAAGATTAAACCACATAAGTTGTATCAAGGGGCTTCATTGGGGATCTCCACATTTTAGATTCTGATCAACTGAAGAAAAGGCATGATGCTCAGACCATTTTTAGCTCAACTTTGGCGAAGCTAAATTTGAGGTATTGTCATGGTTCGCCTGTCTGTCTGTCTGTCACGCCGTACACTCGGGCTAGAGGCCGTATTTAAGAACCGATCTTTACGAAACTTCTTGGATACCTTTGTTATCACCATGGGACAAGAACAAGCTTTTTGGGTCCAGTCTGAAATTCAAGATTGCCACTGGCAGCCATTTTGTACAAAATTAGGTGCAATCAGATTTTTTGCGTAGAACTTCCATATGAAAGCTCTGATTTGAATAATTTTTTGTGTGAATGTTTAGTACCATGGGATACATCACATATAATATAGGTTTTTTTCTCGTGCATAAATTATGGCAATTAGACTAACTTTGATCTATTTAATGTTAATTTCAGCACTGTAACTGCAAATGTCAATATGGCTCGGGCTAGAGACCGTATTTATGAACCGATCTTTACGAAACTTCCTGGGTACCTTTGTTATCACCGTGGGACCAGAACGAGTGGTTTTGGGTGCGATCCGAAATTCAAGATGGCTGCCAGCCGCCATTTTGTACCAAAATTAGTGCAATCAATTTTATGTACAGAACTTCTGTATGAAAGCTCTAATTTGAATAAATTTTTGTATGAATGTTTAGTAACATGGAATACATCACATATAATACAGGTTTTTTTCTTGTGCAGAAATTATGTAAATTGATGACCTTTGATTTATTCAGTACTACTTATACACTGTAAGTGCACATGTCAATATGGCTAGGGCTGGAGGCTGTATTTATGAACCGATCTTCATGAAACTTCTTGGGTACCTTTGTTATCACCTTGAGACAAGAACGAGTTTTTGTACAGAACTTCTGTATGAAAGCTCAGATTTGAATAAATTTTTGTATGAATGTTTAGTAACATGGAATACATCACATATAATACAGGTTTTTTTCTCATGCTGAAATTATGCAAATTAGATGAACTTTGATTTATTCTGTGCTACTAATACACACCGATCTTCACAAAACTTCTTGGGTACCTTTGTCATCACCTTGGGACGAGAACAAGTGTTTCTGGGTGCGGTTCAAAATTCGAGATGGCAGCCAGTGGCCATTTTGTACCGAAATTAGGTCCAATCAGTTTTTTGTGCACAACTTCTACATGGCTCAGGCTAGCGGCTGTATTTATGAACCAATCTTTACAAAACTTCTTGGGTACCTTTGTTATCACTGTGGGACGAGAACGAGTGTTTTTGGGTGCAGTACAAAATTCAAGATGGCCGTCAGCAGCCATTTTGTACCAAAATAAGTGCAGTCAGTTTTTTGTACAGAACTTCTGTATGAAAGCTCTAATTTGAATAAATTTTTGTATGAATGTTTAGTAACATGGAATGCATCACATGTAATACCTGTTTTTTTTCTCCTGCAGAAATTATGCAAATTAGATGAACTTTGATTTATTCAGTACTACTTATACACTGTAAGTGCACATGTCAGTACGGCTAGGGCTGGGGGCTGTATTTATGAACCGATCTTCATGAAATTTCTTGGGTACCTTTGTTATCACCTTGGGATGAGAACAAGTGTTTTTGAGTGCGGTCTGAAATTCAATATGGCTGCAGGTGGCCATTTTGTACCAAACTTAGTGCAATCAGTTTTTTGTACAGAACTTCTGTATGAAAGTTCTGATTTGAATAAATTTTTGTATGAATGTTTAGTAACATGGAATACATCACATAGAATACAGGGTTTTTTCTTGAGCAGAAATTATGCAAATTAGATGAACTTAGATTTTTTCAGTACTACTTATACACTGTAAGTGCACGTGTCAATACGACTCCGGCTAGAGGCTGTATTTATGAACCGATCTTCACAAAACTTCTTGGGTACCTTTGTTATTACCTTGGGATGAGAACAAGTGTTTCTGGGTGCGGGCCTAAATTCAAGATGGCTGCCAGTGGCCATTTTGTACCGAAATTAGGTCCAATCAGTTTTTTGTACACAACTTCTATATGGCTCTGGCCTTTTGGACACCATTAGGCAACAGTGATGACTGCAGGGGCCTGAAGCCCGAAAACCTTTAGCACAGTCTTCAGGTGATATTTATGAAGGGATTTCATTGTACCTTGGTAGGATGACTCCAAATAATGTCTAGATGAGACTGTCCCCTTTTGGTCGCGATCATTCAGCCTTGATGGCTGCCCAAGCCCAAAACCCCAATACCTTTAGCATAGTCTATAGGTCATATTTATGGAAGGATTTCATTGTAACCTGTTAGTTTGACTCCATATAATGCCTAGATGATGACATCCCCTTTTGGTCGTGATTGGTCAACTGTGACGGCTTCAGGGGCCCGAAGCCTGAAGACCTTG
Organism: Pictodentalium vernedei; assembly: GCA_031216915.1. Lineage (NCBI taxonomy): Eukaryota > Metazoa > Mollusca > Scaphopoda > Dentaliida > Dentaliidae > Pictodentalium > Pictodentalium vernedei. Next base: position 571,431,987 of record CM062296.1, read on the forward strand.
AGCATAGTTTATAGGTCATATTTATGAAGGGATTTCATTGTAACTTCGTAGGTTGACTTCAAATAATGTCTAGATGAGAACGTCCCCTTTGGACTCAATTGCGAAACTGACGGCTACAGGGGCCCGAAGCCCGAAAACCTTTAGCACAGTCTACAGGTCACATTTATGAAGGGACTTCATTGTAACTTGGTAGGTTGACTTCATATAATGTCTAGATGAGAACGTCCCCTTTGGACTCAGTTGGGAAACTGACGGCGACAGGGGCCCGAAAACCTTTAGCACAGTCTACAGGTCACATTTATGAAGGGGTTTCAGTGTAACTTGATAGGATGACTCGTTTTGGAATAATTTCACTGTAACTTGGTAACTTTCGTTGATTTACGTTAACTGTAAGGCTTCCACGTTTAGACAAAATTGTAAACGTTTAAACGACTGTCTGTAAACGAAACGGAAACGTTTACACGTACTAACAATGCAAGTAGTCAATATTTGATAGAAGTGTGTAATAATACACAGTAAGTTCATCATATCTTTGCGTACAGGGCATACAATTTATGTTATTGAGACAGCCGATTTACAGTTCGTCCAAGGGCAAAAACGACGTAGACAAACGATCACAGCATGCAGATGCCGAAGACAAAGTCGCTCGGTCTATGGGAGGTGGGGGGGGGGGGGGGGGGGGGGGGGGGGTTCTGGGGGATTCTCCCCCAGGTAAATGTTGAAATTTATGGGGGTCTTTGAGCTCATTCTGGTGGGTTCGGGGTGAAATTCCTTGTGTTTTTTCAAACAGTAATGTTGGAGCGAGTTGCCATGGCACAAAATAGTGACAATACCAGACTTGAGAGTGGAATGCAATGTCGCAAAAATAAACAAAGTCTACAAACCATGCAGGGGAATCCAAATTTTCAAACACCGCAAGTGCCAGTCTGTCTGTCAAACTCCATAAATCGATCCTAAGATCATCCCATGTGTGAATAATAAATTAATAATCCATGTCAGGTGAACGAAATCATCGAGAACAATTGTGTATCACTTTGGGAATATACATGTAAATCCGAATAAACTAAAACATCCCACACATGTTTCGAAGGAAACACCAAAGATAAGCACATGCCATGTGGCTCACGTGACTGTGTCACATATGATATCACATGATTTGAAGATGATTTCGTTCGGTTACTGTGGCAGCGCCAGTCTGAACCAGTACACAGTTTTTCTGAAGCATTACCAAAATATTGCATTGCAAAGTTGGAAACTTTTTTTTGTTTCTTTGACTTTCTGCATTAATCTGCAATTTTGAAATTACTCTATTAAAACTTCATTCCGTGTACACGTTTGCTAGTGCTGCCGCGGTTAAGACTTTTTTCTGACCGGTTAACCAGCGTCTTTGACCGTGGTTAACCGCATTTAAGGTACCTATATTTGTAGTGTGTTCTTGCTTCAACTGTAACTATTATATCGGGCTGGCCACTGTTATTTACACTGACCATAAATAATAATAAAGAAGTATTCTATTTTGTCGTTGTTGTTCAATCGCCCATGTGTTTACATCAGTGCGTGTACCGGAAATCAACAGGTTTGTGGGGCCAATATGGCTGAAACCATAAAAAATACAAAATCATCAAAATAACAACGAAAAAATAAATAATAACACATTAAATGTTTGCCAGCAATACCTGGAGAGACGTATTTATTTATTCCATGAACTCCAATTCGCTGATGTGTAATGTCCGGTTATAAATTACGCACACGTGCACCTGGTAAAGTTAGTTTCAATAGCACCAACAATGCTTAAGTGGGACAACAATTTGAAAATAATTTGCGCTGTAACCTGCGCATTTGTTATATTTTTATTGGTTTTTCCGGAACATTTTCGCGCGTTCCGGAAAAAACAACTTAATCACAACAACTGCGCAGGTTACGGCGCAAATGGTGCTCTGATTCTGAAACTATGAAGTTTCAGTCACAAACGAGCGTTGGATTTTCTTGACAGGGATGAAGACATTGGGGTGATAAACAAACAACGAGAAACAAATAAATGCGAGTATTTTTTAAATCTTTAATAATAATTTTCCTTTATTCATTTATCTTATTCACCACGTGGTAACTCGTGAAAACTTACCTATTTCCGTTCCATCCCATACTGCCCCAAATTGGCAAAACGTAACTTGTAACTAATTCTTTTTGACTGCAAATATTTAAAAATGGGGGTGCGACTTATACATGGGCTTTAGGCAAAAGGGAGAAATTCCAGGTGTGAGTTTGGGGGGCGACTTATACACGGGGGCGACTTATACACGGACATATACAGTGAGTATAGTGAATGTAAGGTTAACCGGTTAAAACATTTTCTTGACCGGTCAAAGTTTTAACCACAGGTTAACCGGTTATCCGGATAACCGCGGCAGCACTAACGTTTACCAGAACTGTAAACGTTTAATGCCCATAAACGAAACGTTCACGTTTACACGTGTAAACGTGGAAGCCTTAGTTAACTGTGAGGGCCACATACATTAACTGTGAGGTCATATTAACCCACCCCTCAGCTCTTTAGTACAGTTTACACCTCATATTATTTTTATCAAAAACATAGCGTACAGGGAACAGAAATGAACATATTCCCAATTATCACAATTCTTGTCTTATTTCATAATCCTTTCATAAACATTGAACATTATCCTTTTCATCAAATACGACACACAAGTTAAGCTAGTGTCATTGACACTTTCATTTCTCGTGCAGAAATTATGCAAATTAGATGAACTTTGATTTGTTCAGTGCTACTTATACACAGTAAGTGCACATGTCAATACGGCTCGGGCTAGACTCTGTATTTATAAACCAATCTTTACGAAACTTCTTGGGGTACCTTTGTTATCACCTTTTGACAGGAACGAGTGTATTTGGGTGCTTTTGTTATCACTGTGCTATGAGAACAAATATTTTTGGATTCAGTCAGACCCACTCTGGGACTCAAAGATTTCTTCTCTAGTTTAGCATCTAACTGTCCCCCACCTTTACAATACTTTACCTATATATTTGTTACAGGCTACGGTCAGCATTTATGTACAGACCGTTACAATACTTTGCATGTACCTTTGTTATCGGGTCATTACCTAGATGTTTGTCACTGCTGTGTCACATACTATGCATGTACATGTCTTAAACAAGTTGAGCTACAGTGTCATTGACACTTTCATTTAATTCTGATTGGTGGATTTTGAAAAATCTTCTCTGAAACCATAGGGCTAAATGTTTTGAAACTTTACATAGTTGATCACTGGGACACCCTCTAACAATGATCCTCATTTAATGTTGATTGTGTTATTATTGCAGCTTATAGTCACTATAGAAACCCTATGCGGATCTCATTTTCATCTTCTCTGGAACTACTGAGCCAACGTGAACCAAACTTTGCAGGAATGGTCTATAGGAGGCTCTCTACAAACGATACTCTTTTTGTTCTCATTGGTTGGAAAATATGGTCACCAGAGACATTCTCTGATTATGATTGATGAATTTTGAAAAATCTTCCCCCCTGAAATCACAAGGCCAAATGTTTTGAAACTTCACATGGTCAATAACTGGGACCTCCCTCTTCCAATGATCCTCATTTAATATTGATTGGGTTGTAAACATGTCCGCAGTTGCGGCTTATAGTTATCACAGAAACTCTTTGGGAAATCACATTTTCTTCTCTGGAACTACTGAGCCGATGTGAACCAAAACTTGACAGGAATGGTCTATGAGAGGAAGGAAAAATGTGGCCACCAGAGGCTATTCTCTTACCCAATGCCTCTCCTGTCTGCACGAAGATTGGTACTGTCAGCAAAATACTTGTTTTTCGAGAATGTGGTAATGGTTGGTTCCAGTTTTATCTACTGAGAACTGGGAAAAAACCCCCAAAATATTGTATATACATGTAAACAAGTGCAGCTGAAATTATGTAATAATACATGTATTACTCTCAAGTTACTGATCAGAAATACTGGTTATTTAAGATATGAGAAATTATTTGAAATAAAGTGTTGTGTTTCCTGTAACCCTTTACCTATCCAAAGCTATTTGAATGAAAATTGTAATTTTCAAAATATTTACCCTTTTACTGATTTTTAGCTCAACTTGACAAAGTCAAGCTGAGCTATTGCCATCACTTCTCGCCCGTCCGTATGTATGTCCATTCGTCCACAATGTCCTTGGGCACACCGCACAGGTTGCATTTATAATCAGATCGCTTTGAAACTTGGTATGTTTGTTTGGGTTGATGGGAGCTGTCGATTTTCTTCCATTTCCGTCAAAAAATGTTGCTGCTGGCAACATTCTTTGAACTTAGTTTAGTCAGACCTCAATATATTCCTTTGGCACGCCCTACAGAGCACATTTATGATCAGATCGGTTTGAAACATGGTGTGCTTGTTTGGGGTGCCCTCTAGATGGGAGCTATTGATTTTTTTCTATTCCCATCAAAAAATGTCGCAGCTTTTGAACTTAGTTTAGTCAGACCTCAGTATTTCTATTTGGTCCACCCTAAAGGGAACATTTATGATTGGATTGCATTGAAACCTGGTATTGTTTGGGGTGACCTCCAGATGGTAGCTATCGATTTTCTTCCATTTTCTTCCATTTCTGTCAAAAAAATATTGCCGTCTGCAATGACCTTTGAACTTGAATCAGGCATGAAAATATTCTTTTGGCATGCTCTAAAGGGCACCTTTATGATCTGATAGGTTTGAAACTTGGTATGCTTGTTTGGGGTTACCTCTAGATGGGTGCTATTGATTTTCTTCGATTTCCATCAAAAAATGTTGCCGCTGACAATAGCCTTCGATGAACCTCGTACAGTTATGCATCAATATTTTCATTTGGCACACCCTACAGTGCACATTTATGATCGGATCACTATAAAACTTGGAGTGCTTGTTTGGGATGACCTATAGATGGGAGCTATCGACTTGCTTCTGTTTCCATAAAAAACTGTTGCAGTTGGCAACGACCTTTGAACTTAATTTAGTTTGACCTCAGTATTTCCCTTTGGCATACCCTACAGGGAACTTTTATGATCGGATTGCTTTGAAACCTCGTATGCTTGTTTGGGGTGACCTCCAGATTGAGCTATTGGTTTTCTTCCATTTCTGTCAAAAGATTTGGCTGCTGGCAATGATCTTTGAACTTAGTTTAGACAGGCATCAATATATTCCATTGGCTGGCCCTACAGGTCACATTATGATCAGATCGCTTTGAAACTTGGTATATTTGTTTGGGGTTACCTCGAGATGTGAACTGTTGATTTTCTTTGATTTCTGTCAAAAAATGTTGCCGCTGGCAACAGCCTTCAGTGACCTTAGTGCACTTATGCATCAGTATTCCCTTTGGCACACCCTGCAGGGCACATTTATGATTGAATCGCTTGGAAACTTGGTGTGATTGTTTGGGGTGACCTCTAGATGGGAGCTATAGATTTTATTCTATGCTTGGAAACTTGGTGTGCTTGTTTGGGGTGACCTTTAGATGGGAGCTATGGATTTTCTTCCATTTCCATCAAAAATAGTTGCCATTGGCAACGACCTTTGATGAACTTAGTAAAACCTTAGTGCAGTTATGCATCAATATTTCCCTTTAACACACCCTGCAGGGCACATTTATGATTGGTTCACTTGGAAACTTGGTGCGCTTTTGTGGGGAGACATCTATATGGGAGCTATCTATTTTCTTCCATTTCTATCAAAAAATGTTGCTGCTGCCAATGACCTTTGAACTTAGTTTAGTCAGACCTCAATATTTACCTTTGACATACCCTTCAGTGCACATTTATGATCAGATCACTTTGAAACTTGGCTTGTTTATTTGGGGTTACGTCGAAATGGGAGCTGTTGATTTTCTTCGATTTCTGTCAAAAGATGTTGCCGCTGGCAACAGCCTTCAATGAACTCTGTGCACTTATGCATCAGTATTTCTCTTTGGCACACCCTGCAGGGCACATTTAAGATCAGATCAGTTTGAAACTTGGTGTCTTTGTTTGGGATGACCTCTAGAACGGAGCTATCGGTTTTCTTCCATTTCTGTCAAAAAATGTGGCAGCTGGCAATGACCTTTGAACTTAGTTTAGTCAGACCTCAATATTTCCTTTTGGCACACCCTACAGGGAACATTTATGATTGGATTGCATTGAAACCTGACATGCTTGTTTGTGGTTACCTCCAGATGGGAGCTGTCGATTTTCTTTGCTTTCCATCAAAAAATGTTACTGTTGGCAATGACCTTTGATCTTAGTTTAGTCAGACCTCAATATTTTGCCTTGGCACACCCTACAGGGCAAATTTATGATCGGATCACTTTGAAACTTGGTATGCTTGTTTGGGGGTTAGGCTTACTGCGATTATGAAATTCCATAGTCGATTAATTAGAGCCCAAAATCGACAATTAGTTGACTTTTTTGACCACATTTTTTTAACAAAGGGTCAACTAAAACGAGATGGCTGATTGGTCCTAAAGGTAGGTATAACCGGGCGTGTGGCCATGTACATTTCAAATAACATGGTGACATAGTCAACGATCCATTATTCCCACGCTATAAGGCTTGGTGAACGTCGGAATGAACGTTTCGTTGACCATATTCTGTTAAGTTGGTCGATCGTCTGCCATACTGTTAAGTAGTAATACACCCTGATGCCTGAAATTCAGATGAAACATAACAGTGAGCAGCCAGAAGGAACTGGGCCTGATCCGAGGGAGAGGGATTTTACAACTTACAAGGACTATTCTGCTGGACCCTGTAAGGGCACAAAGGATGTAAAAAGTCCCCCCCCCCCCCCTTCCGCACACACACTCACGATAATTTATCAATGATGGGATGAAACCTTGTGATTTTCGGATTTCCAACACGAAAGAGTGACCCAAGGGAGCTAACTCTAGTTTTGTGATGCAAAATACTGAAATTTCATCAAACGCAGCGAGTTTCATTTCGTGTTGTTCAAAATAAAAGATTTATGAGCAAAGAATGGTTATTGGAAACGATGTTGTTTAAAATACGGACATGTTGTTGACATGGCGGGAGCAGTAATACTTGAAAATAACTTTCATATTTTCCAAAAAAAAAATCATGAAAGTGGGAGGTAATTACCGCAAACATTTCCAAATCGGACTTAGAAAAATGACGATTTATTTGAGGGGGTGGGGGTGGGGGGGCCTGAGGCCACCCTCCTTTACCTCCATATGGTCTACCACTGTCATTTATACATCCAGAAAAGATCCCATCATGTATAAACAGCGTGATCACGTTCTGACTAGGCAGTGGTGTCATTATACATGCAGGGGTAAAAAAAAGTCGACTTTCAAATTTAAAGTCGATCAATCGGCACGACCGACGATTAGTCGGCTTTTTGCATAATCATGGCAAGCCTATTGGGGGTGACCTCTAGTTAGGAGCTATTTATTTTCTTCCTTGTTTGTCAAAAAATGTTGCCATTGCCAACGACCTTGGATGAACTTAGTGCAGTTATGCATCAATATTTCCCTTTGGCACACCCTGCAGGGCACATTTATGATCAGATCACTTTGAAACTTGGTACACATGTTTGGGGTGACCTGTAGATCGGAGCCATTGATTTTCTTCTGTGTCCATCAAAAAATGTTGCTGTTGGACCTTTGATGAACTTAGTGCAATTATGCATTAATATTTTCCTTTGACACACCCTGCAGGGCACATTTATGATTGAATCACTTGGAAACTTGGTGTGCTTGTTTGGGTTGACCTCTAGATGGGAGCTATAGATTTTCTTCCATGCTTGGAAACTTGGTGTGCTTGTTTGGGGTGATCTCTAGATGGAAGCTGTAGATTTTCTTCCATTTCCGTCAAAAATAGTTGCCGTTGGCAACGACCTTTGATGAACTTAGTAAAAACTTAGTACAGTTATGCATCAGTATTTCCCTTTGACACACCCTGCAGGGCACATTTATGATTGGTTAACTTGGAAACTTGGTGTGCTTTTGTAGGGTGACATCTATATGGGAGCTATCTATTTTCTTCCATATCTATCAGAACATTTTACTGCTACCAATGACCTTTGAACTTAGTTTAGTCAGACCTCAGTATTTACCTTTGGCATACCCTTCAGGGCACATTTACGATCAGATCATTTTGAAACTTGGTGTTTAGGTCATTTGCTGTGTTCCTTCTCTTCCTACGACACTTATATTCCTCATACATATTCCTCATTATCATTCTTCCATGATTTAACCCTTCTTCAGTGAATTTATTCAAATTTTTCAGCAAATTTTGAACGTTAAGTTTTCTGTTCAGCTCACACTTACATATTTTCAGTAAAGTTTTTTTTCAGTTCACCTGTCAACACCCTTTTCATCCCATGGCCATTATATTGCTTCTATATGGTGCTTATTATCATTCTATCATTATTTAACCCTCGCCCAGTGCATTCTAAACCTTTTTCTTACCATTTTTAGCTACGTTTACTTTTCTGTTTAGCTCAGATTTTAGGTTTTACTTTGTGTTCAGGTCAGCTGCTGTGTTCCTTCTCTTCTCATGGTGCTTATATTCCTCATACATGTTCCTCATTATCATCCTAGCATCATTTAACCCTAGTCCACTGAAGTTCTTCAAATTGTTCATTAAATTTTTAACGCTCACACTTACACACTTTCAGTGTGTTAAAGTTTCTGTTTTGGTCAGTTGCCGACACCATTTTCATCCATGGCCTTTATATTGCTTCTATCATTCTATGTGGTGCTTATTATCATTCTACCATTATTTCATCCTTACCCAGTGTGTTTTAAAACTTTTTTTTTAACATTTTCTAGTTGTGTTTACTTTTCTGTTTAGCTCAGAATTTCATGTTTAACTTAGTGTTTAGCTCACCTGCTGTGTTCCTTCTCTTCTCATGGTACTTATATTCATCATACATCTTCTTCATTATCATTCTACCATGGTTTAACCCTTGTCCAGTGAATTTCTTAAAATTTTTCTACCAATTTTGAAACATTTAGTTTTCTGTTTAGCTCACACTTCAACATTTTCAGTGAGTTAAATTTTTTGTTTACATCGACTGCTGACACCCTTTTCATCCCATGGCCTTTATAATGCTTTCATATGGTGCTTATTATCATTCTACCACTATTTAACCCTCACCCAGTGTGTTTTAAACGTTCCTCTTAACATTATTTAGTTACATTTACTTTCTGTTTACCTCAGAATTTCATGTTTAAGTTTGTGTTAAGGTCAGCTGCTGTTTTCCTTCTCTTCCCATGGTGCTTATATTCCATCATACATGTTTCTCCATATCTTTCTAGCATCATTTAACCCTTGTCTAGTGAATTTCTTCAAATTTTTCATCCCATTTTTAGCTCAACTTTGACGAAGTCAAATTTGAGCTATTGTCATGGCCCGTCGTCCATCTGTCCGTCCGTCCGTCCATCTGTCCGTCTGTCCCTCTGTCCGTACGTCAACAATTGGCTATGGCTCGGGCTAGAGGTCGTATTTATGAACCGATCTTTACGAAACTTCTTGTGTACCTTTGTTATGACCCTGGGACGGGAACGAGTGTTTTTAGGTGTGGTCCGAAATTCAAGATGGCTGCCAGCGGCCATTTTGTACCGATGATGCAAAAATCAGTTTTTTGTACAGAACTTCTGTATGAAAGTTCTGATTTGAATAAAGTTTTGTATAAATGTTTAGTACCATGGGATACATCACATATAATATGGGTTTTTTTCTCGTGCGTAAATTGTGCAAATTAGACTGACTTTGATTTATTTAGTGTTACTTTCAGAGCTGTAAGTGCCAAGCTGCTATGGCTCGGGCTAGAGGCCGTATTTATGAACCGATCTTTACGAAACTTCTTGGGTACCTTTGTTATGACTGTGGGACGAGAACGAGTGTTTTTGGGTGCGGTCCGAAATTCAAGATGGCTGCCAGCTGCCATTTTGTACCGACGATGCAGAAATCTGTTTTTTGTACAGAACTTCCATATGAAAGCTCTGATTTGAATAATTTTTTGTATGAATGTTTAGTACCATGGAATACATCACATATAATACGGGTATTTTTCTCGTGCGTAAATTATGCAAATTAGACTAACTTTGATGTTTTTTGGTGTTACTTTCAGCACTGTAAGTGCAAATGCCAATACGGCTCGGGCTAGAGGCCGTATTTATGAACCGATCTTTACGAAACTTCTTGGGTACCTTTGTTATCACCGTGGGACGAGAACGAGTGTTTTGGGGTCCGGTGCGAAATTCAAGATGGCCGATGGCAGCCATTTTGTACGAAATTTGGTGCAATCAGATTTTTGCACAGAACTTCCATATGAAAGCACTGATTTGAATAATTTTTTGTGTGAATGTTTAGTACCATGGGATACATCACATATAATACGGGTTTTTTTCTCGTGCAGAAATTATGCAAATTAGATGAACTTTGATTTTTTCAGTGCTGCTTACACACAGTAAGTACACATGTCAATACGGCTCGGGCTAGAGTCTGTATTTATGAACCGTTCTTCACGAAACGTCTTGGGTACCTTTGTTATCACCTTGGGACGAGAACGAGTGTTTCTGGGTGCGGTCCAAAATTCAAGATGGCTGCCAGTGGCCATTTTGTATCGAAATTAGGTCTAATCAGTTTTTTGTACACAACTTCTATATGGCTCAGGCTAGATGCCGTATTTATGAACCGATCTTTACGAAACTTCATGGGTACCTTTGTTATTACCGTGGGATGAGAACGAGTGTTTTTGGGTGTGGTCCGAATTTCAAGATGGCCACCAGCAGCCATTTTGTACCAAAATTAGTGCAATCAGTCTTTTGTACATAACTTCTGTATGAAAGTTCTGATTTGAATAAATTTTTGTATGAATGTTTAGTAACATGGAATACATCACATATAGTACGGGTTTTTTTCTCGTGCAGAAATTATGCAAATTAGATGAACTTTGATTTTTTCAGTGCTGCTTACACACAGTAAGTACACATGTCAATACGGCTCGGGCTAGAGGCTGTATTTAAACTTCTTGGGTACCTTTGTTATCACCTTGGGACGAGAACGAGTGTTTCTGAGCGTGGTCCAAAATTCAAGATGGCTGCCAGTGGCCATTTTGTACCGAAATCAGGTCCAATCAGTTTTTTGTCACAACTTCTACACAGCTCATATTTGTGAACTGATCTTCACGAAACTTCTTGGGTACCTTTGTTTTCACCTTGGGACAGGAATGAGTGTGTTTTGGGGTGCCTTTGTTATCACTGTGCTATGAGAACAAATATTTTGGGGTTCAGTCAGACCCACTCTGGGACTCAAAGATTTTTTTCTAGTTTAGCATCTGACTGTCACCCACCGTTACAATACTTTACCTATACATTTGTTACAGGCTACGGTCAGTATTTATGTACAGACCGTTACAATACTTTATATGTACCTTTGTTATCAGGTCATTACCTAGATGTTTGTCATTGCTGTGTCACATACTATACATGTCTTTGTCTTGACAAGTTGAGCTACAGTGTCATTGACACTTTCATTAATGTTTCCTGTTTACTTCACACTTAGACATTTTCAGTGTGTTAAAGTTTTTGTTTAGGTCAGCTGCCGACACCCTTTTCATCCCATGGCCTTTATATTGCTTCCATATGGTGCTTATTATCATTCTACCATTATTTCATTCTCACCCAGTGCATTTTAAACCTTTTTCTAAACATTTTTTAGTTACGTTTACTTTTCTGTTTAGCTCAGAATTTCATGTTTAACTTAGTGTTTAGGTCACCTGCTGTGTTCCTTCTCTTCCCATGGTGCTTATATTCCTCATATATGTTCTTCATTATCATTGTACAATGGTTTCACCCTTGTCCACTGAATTTCAATTCAAATTTCTCTTTTGAATGTTGAGTTTTCTGTTCAGCTCACACTTAGACATTTTCAGTGTGTTTATGTTTCTATTCAGGGCAGCTGCCGACACCCTTTTCATCCCTTTTCATCCCATGGCCTTTATATTGCTTCTATTGTCATTCTACCACTATTTAACCCTCACCCTATGTGTTTTAAACCGTTCTCTTAACTTTTTTATTTATTTACTAACATTTAGTTTTCTGTTCAGCTCAGAATTTCATGTTTAACTTAGTGTTTATGTCAGTTTCCGTGTTCTTTCTCTTTCCATGGCCTTTATATAAGTCATACATGTTCCTCATTATCATTCTAACATGATTTAACCCTCATCCAGTCAATATTTTTAGCTCAACTTTGGCGTCCGTCTGTCCGGTCGTCGCACTATCAACACGGCTCTGGCTAGAGGCCGTATTTATCAACCGATCTTTACGAAATTTCTTGGGTACCTTTGTTATCACCGTGGGACAAGAACGAGTGTTTTTGGGTCTGGTCTGGAAATTCAAGATGGCCTCTGGCAGCCATTTTGTACAAAATTAGGTGCAATCAGGTTTTTGTGCAGAACTTCCACATGAAAGCTCTGATTTGAATAATTTTTTGTATGAATGTTTAGTACCATGGGATACATGACAAATAATACGTTTTTTTTTCTTGTGCGTACATTATGCAAATTAGATTAACTTTGATTTATTTAGTGTTACTTTCAGCACTGTAAGTGCAAGTGTCAATACGGCTCGGGCTAGAGGCCGTATTCATGAACCGATCTTTATGAAACTTCTTCGATATCTTTGTTATCACTGTGGGACGAGAACGGATGTTTTGGGGTCGTGCCCAAAATTCAAGATGGCCACTGGCAGCCATTTTGTACTGAAATTAGGTGCAATCAGTTTTTTGTACAAAACTTCTATATGAAAGATCTGACATGGATAAATTTTTGTACGAATATTTAGTAACATGGAATACATCACATATATTACGTTTTTTTTCTCATGCAAATTAGAGAAACTTTTATTTATGCGGTGCTACTTATATGCAATTAGTGCACATGTCAATACGGCTCGCGCCGTCAACACAGCTCGGGCTAGAGGCTGTATTTATGAACCGATCTTTACAAAATTTCTTAGTTACCTTTGTTATCACCGTGAGACGAGAATGAGTGCTTTGGGGTCTGATGTCCACCAGCAGCCATTTTGTACAAAATTTTGTGCAATCAGTTTTTTGCTCAGAACTTCTATATGAAAGCTCCGATTTGAATAAATTTTTGTGTGAATGTTTACTAACATGGGATGCATCACATATAATATTTATGTCCTATTCCTTTAGACCATTGCAGTCACCTTGTAATTGATTTACTATGGTTGACATGGTCACAAGGAAACTCCTTTTTCTCTTATTCATTATTGTTGACTTGGTCACAGCAAATACTAATTCCTGTCATTGTGTCGCCTGCCCCACGAAGTGGGGAGCGACATATAGGGATTACTTTTGTCGTCTTGCGTCGTCTGCGTCACACTTTCTCTTATCCGCCACTCCTCTTTAACCTATGAATGGATTATGATGAAACTTTCAGTGATTCTTTATCACATAATGGCATTGTGCACCTCCTATTTTATTTTTTGATCCGCTGTATTTTTTTCCAGAGTTATGCCCCTTTTCCACTTAGAATTCTGTCTGAAACGCCTTGGAGTGTCTCTTATCCGCCACTCCTCTTTAACCTATGAATGGATTTTTATGAAACTTTTAGTGATTCTTTATCACATAATGGCATTGTGCACCTCCTATTTTATTTTTTGATCCACTGTATTTTTTTCCAGAGTTATGCCCCCCTTTCCACTTAGAATTCTGTCTGAAACGCCTTGGAGTGTCTCTTATCCGCCACTCCTCTTTAACCTGTGAATGGATTTTTATGAAACTTTTTGTGATTCTTTATCACATAATGGCATTGAGCACCTCCTATTTTATTTTTTGATCCACTGTATTTTTTTCCAGAGTTATGTCCCTTTTCCACTTAGAATTCTGTCTGAAACGCCTTGGAGTGTATATATCTCAGTCATTGTCAGGCGGATTTTAATGACATTTGGTATGCACATGAACCTGGATGGGGGAAAGGATATCCACATACCACACATTTTTTCAGAGTTATGTCCCTTTTTCGACTTGGAATTCCATATAGGGGTTGGGGTGCACATCGTTTATCCCAACTCCTCTTTAACCAATGAATGGATTTTAATGGAACTTTCACAGAATCTTTATCACATAATGGCATTGTGCACCTGCTATTTTATTGTGTCGCCGCCCCACGAAGTGGGGAGCGACATATAGGGATTACTTTTGTCATCTTGCGTCGTCCGCGTCACACTTTCTCTTATCCGCCACTCCTCTTTAACCTATGAATGGATTTTGATGAAACTTTCAGTGATTCTTTATCACATAATGGCATTGTGCACCTCTTATTTTATTTTTTGATCCGCTGTATTTTTTCCAGAGTTCTGCCCCTTTTCCACTTAGAATTCAGTCTGAAACGCCAGGCGACACACGTCTTCCAAGGAAGACTCACATCTAAATATTCAAAGTTGAGCGACAGTGTCATTGACACTTTCATTGTCACTAATGAGGGGCTCAAGGATTGACAATGTATCCCATGGAGATGGATTGCTTAAAGTAGACTCAATTTTGGACTCTGTTTATATCGTGTTCTGTTCAAGGTGAGCGCTTCAGTCCCTGTGGGGCCTCTTGTTGTGTTCACCCCCCGACCCAAGAAAAAGAAAGAACCAAATAAAACTAAAAAATATTGCAGCGCTTTAAGGCCCATTCCAGCACTCCCGTAAGCTAAGCCCCCTCTCCCCCCCCCCCCCCCCCCACCCCCACACGCAATCTGTTTGGTGAAGTAGATCAATGTCTACATCAGTAGATCAGCACTCTGCTTCCAAAGGTCCCCGACAAGGAGGTGCATTCATTTAAATCACAGTATGTGCATGTACTCCCCTAAGTATGGTAGGATCCCCACGGGAACCCCGGGAAGTGAAGCAGTGCTTGTTCACTGTGGTAAACAAGCTCTGTTTCACTGGTAAAATAGGACCCAGTCACTAATGCTTGGGGTGCGAGTCCTCTAAAATAGGCAACATGGGGTATAAACGATTGACAGACCTTGACTTTATCTCCATGTTGTGGTCATGATTAGCCATTGTGCAGAAGTATGTGACCTTAAACACCAATAAAAAAATAAGTATTGTAGGACTGAATGGGTAGTAAAAAGTTATGAAACATTATATTCTGCTTTCTGCCTGTAGGTGTTAATATCTTAATATTGTTGGATGACTCATCAGTCGCTCAGGTACACTATGGAAAGTGAAAGTGGTGTTTTAATAGTGGATAGTTTTTTATCTGTGTTAAAAAAACGTTTTATTTTCTTTCGTTGAACCCTGACAGATTATAGGATCAGGGGATAAGAATACTGGGTAGTGGGACAGAACGTTGGTGGTGTGTAACTGTTGGTACATGTGGAGGATGTGGGGGGGGGGGGGGGGGGAGGGGTGGGGGCCAAGAAATTTCAGCAGTTTTGAAAGTGCTATACCATAGTGCTTGTTACACTTTATTCAGTATTCTGCTTCTTCTTTAATGCACATGCTTCCCTCTCCCGGGAAGGGGTCTGTGCCTGGTGTAAACAAATAGGCCTGTACGTACAGTAACAGTTTATTTTCCAAAGAGGAATGCTCAATCGAAACTTCATGATGGCATTCGAAAATATGAAAAGACTTCCATGTGCCGTCATTAATTTTAGTTTGTACATGAACATGTAAATACAGGCCTACAGTGTATGATTAGCCTATTTTTAGCCCGCCTGACTTTCAGTCGGGAGCTGTAGTGATCACTCACTGTCCATTGTCCGTGAGCATGGTGTTTGCACCTTCACCTTCAAAATTGCTGAATCAGTTTAAGTGAAATTGGAGATAATAGTTTGTTATGACATCGCATTTTGATTTTGTTCAAATCAAGCTGCCTCGGCCCCTTGGTAGGGCCACACCAAAAAAGTGTGCTTAAATCTTAAAAAATCTTTTTCTCATGAACCAGCAGTAGCTGAGACTTGATATTTGGTGTGCAGCTTCCTTTTGAGGTGTAGACTCAGATTTGTTCAAGAGAAGTTCGGGGAGGTATATTTGCCGTCGTTATGGGAGGGGCAAGAATTTTTGCCCAGCCAAAATTTCTATTTTCCAAACTGAGAGGCTGATTTGAACCAAATTTGGTATGAGGGCTTATTGGGTCAAGTACTTAATTTATGCCAAAAAAAAAAAAATTCCTGTCGCCCCATGGGAACTGCAGGAGCTAAAGATAGAAAAAATTTAAAATGCCCATTTCGCCAAAACTACACAGCACTCAGAATTCTTATTTGGTGTGAAGCTTCCTTAGGACCAACAGAATGGAATGGTCAAAGAAAAAAAATGCTATAGGTTTTTATCATAGGGTATTTTTTCGGGATTTTTGAAAAAGTGGGGAGTCAGCATTTTTTAACACTGTGGGTAATGGGGAAAACATTTAGGACTGCTCTTCTCCCAAACCACTGCTTTAAAAGCTTTCAAATTTCACATATAACATCTTTGGAAGATTGTTTCACATTTTATTGAAACCAAATCCCTGGGTCCATATTTTGGGCTCTATGGGAGCCCAAATGTTTAAATTAGTGCAGTATAAGGAATATTCTTTAAAAATCTTCTCAGATCCACCAATCAGAATCTTTTGATATTTGGTATACAGCATCCTTAGGTGAGATTCAAAATTTGTTCAAGTCAAGTCCCTGGGTTTATATTTGGGCTCACTGTGGGAGCCCGAATTATAACATAGTTCAAAATGAGGAATTTTTTTGAAAAATTTTCTTCAGATCCAGCTGTCGGAATATTTTGATATTTGGTATGCAGCATCCTCAGGGTGGTGAGATTCAAGTTTGTTCAAGCCAAGTCCCTGGGTTCATATTTGGGCACCCTGGGGGAGCCCGAATTATTACTTAGTTCAATATGAGGAATATTCTTTAAAAATCTTCTTTTTAGCTCAACTGACTGCAAGTCAGTGTGAGGTATTGCCATCACTTGGCATCCGCCGTCCATTAACTTTTGCAAACTTGGCTTCTTCTTCACAGCCATTCATCCAAATTCAAACATATATTGCCCAAACTATCCCTGGGTTATACCCTTTCTATTTTGTTCAAATGAAGCGGCTGCCTTCTTTGGGCTCTGGTCAATGATTCCAAAACCTAAAACTCTTTAAAAATCTTCTTGTCATGAACCACCAGAGAGATTGCCTTGATATATGGTATGTAACACTCTTTGGTGTTGAAGATTCAAGTTTGTTCAAGAGAAGTTGGTATATCAATATTTGGGCTCTCTGTGGGCACATACCCATTTTGGACTCCACCCCAAATTTCTATTTCAAGAACCAATGGGCCGATTTGAACCAAATTTGGCATGTAGCATAAGTGGGTCCAAAGTACTTGATTGATATCCGAATAAATTTTGTTCTTTGCCCCCGTGGGTACCCCCAGGGGCTAAAAAATAGAAAAAAATTCAAACGCCCATATTTTCCCAAACTACACCGAACAGAGAACTGTTATTTGGTATGAAGCATCCTTTTGACCAGTAGAATGGATTTTTAAAAAAAAAGGCCATTGGGTGTGTCAGGGTGTTCTGTAGGGGGGCGTTTGAAAAAATTCTGAGTCAGCATATTTGCAAAAATTTTCTTCAGAACTGCTGATCAGAATCTTTTGATATTTGGTATACAACATCCATAGGATGGTCAAATACAACAAGTGTGTTCAAATCGACCCCCCCCCCCCCCCCTCGGTTCATATTTGGGCTCAACAGAGGAGCCCATATAATTAACTTAGGGCGCTATGGGGAATAAGCTTTAAAAATCTTCTTCAGATCAAACAGTCAGATTCTTTTGATACTTGGTATACAACATCTCTACAGGAGTCAGATTGAAGGTTCTTCAAATTGAGTCCCTTGGTGAATATTTGGGCTTCCTATGGAAGCCCGAATATTAACTTGGTGCAATATGGGAAATAATCTTTAAAACTCTTCTTCTTCAGATCCACGAGTCAGTTTCTTTTGATATTTGGTATGCAGCATCTCTAGGGAGGTTAGATTCAAGTTTGTTCAAATGGGATCCCTGGATGAATATTAGGGCTCATTATTGGAGCTCAAATTTTAGCTTGGTACATTATGAGAAAATGTCTTAAAAAGTCTTCTTTTTCAGACCCAGGGGGCATGGTGGCTCAGTAGGTAGAGATGCAGGCTGCAAACTGAGAGGTCCTCGGTTCGAATCCCACCTGCGGCAATTGCGTTGTGTCCTTGGGCAAGACTCTTCACCCCCATGCCCATGTGGGGGCACAGTGACGCTGTGTACTAAGGCATACTGCACGTTGATGGTGCACCTGTCTTCAATTAATGCTAACCCTGCTTGTGTGGAGTTAGTATGTTGGGGAGCTGACAGTTGCTCGCCATTGCTCGGTGGTTCTCTCCGGGTACTCCAGCTTCCTCCACCCGTAAAACTGTCGTGGTCATGATTATCCATTGTGCAGAAATATGTGACCTTAAACACTAATAAATACTATAAATATAAATTTTTAGACCCACTAGTGAGAATCCTTTCATATTTGGTATGTGACATCTCTAGAGGTGTAAGATTTGAATTTGTTCAAATCGATTCCCTGGGTTAATATTTGGGCTTCCTATGGGAGCCTGATTATTAACTTGGTGGAATATGGGGGATATTCTTTAAAAATCTTCTTCATATCCACTAGTCAGATTATTTTGATATTTGGTATGCAGCATCTTTTGGGGGGGGGGGGGGGGGAGGGGGGGGGGGTAGATTCAAGTTTGTTCAAATGGGATCCCTGGTTGAATATTTGGGCTCTTTATTAGGCCCAAATTTCAACTTAGTGAAATATGAGAAAATCTTTCAGACCTGCTAGTGAGAATCCTTTCATATTTGGTATGTGACATCTCTAGAGTTGTAAGATTCAAATTTGTTCAAATCGAGTCTTGGGTTAATATTTGGGCTTCCGGTGGGCGCCTGATTATTAACTTTGTGAGATATTGGGAATAATCTTTAAAAATCTTCTTCTTCAGATCCACGAGTCAGATTCTTTTGATATTTGGTATGCAGCATCTCTATGGGAGTTAGATTCAAGTTTGTTCAAATGGGATCCCTGGTTGAATATTTGGGCTCTTTATTGAAGCCCAAATTTTAACTTAGTGCAGTATGAGAAAATTTCTTAAAAAATTTTCCTTTTCAGACCCCACTAGTGAGAATCCTTTCATATTTAGTATGTGACATCTCTAGATGTGTAAGGTTCAAATTTGTTCAAATCGAGTTCCTGGGTTAATATTTGGGTCCCCTAATGGAGCCCAAATATTTACTTTGTGCAATATGGGGAATTATCGTTTAAAATCATCTCCTTCAGAACCAGCTGTCAGATTCTTTTGATATTTGGACTACAACACCTCTGGGAGGGTTAGATTGAAGGTTGTTCAAATCAGGTCCCTGGTTAATATTTGGGCTTTTTATTGAAGCCCAAAGTTTAACTTAGAGCAATATGAGAAAGTTTCTTGAAAATTCTTCTTCTTCAGATCCACCAGTGAGAATCCTTTCATATTTGGTATGTAACATCTCTAGGGATGTCAAATTCAAGTTTGTTCAAATCGGGTTCGCTTGTTTTTCCTTGATTTTTTTTACAATTTTTAGCTCAACTTTGACGTAAGTCAAATTTGAGGTTATGCCATAGCCCATCGTCCGTCTGTCCATCAGCAGTTCAATACGGCTCGGGCTAGAGACCGTATTTATGAACCGATCTTACGAAACTTCTTGAGTACCTTTGTTATCACCGTGGGACGAGAAAAAGTGTTTTTGGGTGCAGTCCGAAATTCAAGATGGCCACCAGCAGCTATTTTGTACTTTAGTTAGTGCAATCAGTTTTTTGTACAGAACTTCTGTAGGAAAGTTCTGATTCGAATAAATTTTTGTCTGAATGTTTAATAATATGGAATACATCACATAGAATACAGGGTTTTTCTCGTAGAGAAATTCTGCAAATTAGATGAACTTTGATTTTTTCAGGGCTACTAACACACAGTAAGTACACATGTCAATACGGCTTGGGCCTTGGGTCTGTATTTATGAACCGATCTTCACAAAACTTCTTGGGTACCTTTGTTATCACCATGGGACAAGAACGAGTGTTTCTGGGTGCGATCCAAAATTCAAGATGGCTGCCAGTGGCCATTTTGTACCAAAATTAGGTCCAATCAGTTTTTTGTACACAACTTCTATATGGCTCAGGCTAGAGGTCGTATTTATGAACCGATCCTAACAAAACTTCTTGGGTACCTTTGTTATCACCATGGGACGAGAACAAGTGTTTTGGGGTGTGGTCCAAAATTCAAGATGGCCGCCAGCAGCCATTTTGTACCAAAATTAGTTCAATCAGTTTTTTGTACAGAACTTCTGTATGAAAGTTCTGATTTGAATAAATTTTTGTATGAATGTTTATTAACATGGAATACATCACATATAATGCAGGTTTTTTTCTCGTGCAGAAATTATGCAGATTGGATAAACTTTGATTTATTCAGTGCTTCTTGCACACTGTAAGTCCACATGTCAATACGGCTAGGGCTGGAGGCTTTATTTATGAGCCGATCTTCCCGAAACTTCTTGGGTACCTTTGTTATCACCTTGTGACGAGAACGAGTGTTTTTGGGTGCGGTCCGAAATTCAAGATGGCTGCTGGTGGCCATTTTGTACCAAAATTAGGTACAATCAGTTTTTGGTACAGAACTTCTCTATGAAGGTTCTGATTTGAATAAATTTTTGAATGAATGTTTAGTAACATGGAATTCATCACATATAATACAGGTTTTTTTCTCATGCAGAAATTATGCAAATTAGATGAACTTTGATTTATTCAGTGCCATGATTTATTCAGTGCCACTTATACACAGTAAGTGCACATGTCAATACGGCTCGGGCTAGAGGCTGTATTTATGAAACAAAACTTCTCTTGGGTACCTTTGTTATCACCTTGGGACGAGAACGAGTGTTTCTGGGTGTGATCCAAAATTCAAGATGGCTGCCAGTGGCCATTTTATACTGAAATTAGGTCCAATCAGTTTTTTGTACACAACTTCTATACAGCTAAGGCTAGAGGCCGTATTTATGAACTGATCCTTACGAAACTTCTTGGGTACCTTTGTTATCACCTTGGGACGAGAACGAGTGTTTTTGGGTGCAGTCCAAAATTCAAGATGACCGCCAGCAGTCATTTTGTACCAAAATTAGTGCTGTCAGTTTTTTGTACAGAACTTCTGTATGAAAGTTCTGATTTGAATAAATTTTTAGCTCACCTGAGCAAAGCTCAAGGGGAGCTTTACTAATCACTTTCTGTCCGTCGTCCGTCGTCCGGCATGAGTCGTCGTCCGTCCGGCGTTAACTTTACATTATCGACTTCTCCTCCTAAACCACTAGCCCAATTTTATTCAAATGTTGGCTAAATATTTATTACCTAATGCCAATTCAGATTTGTTCAAATGAAGTTGCCCCTCCTCCTGGGTGGTGCCACGCCCCCAAGGGGCACCAAAATCTTTGTAAATCTTCTTCTCATGAACCAGCAGTAGCAGAGACTTGATATTTGGTGTGCAGCTTCCTTTTGAGGTGTAGACTCAGATTTGTTCAAGAGAAGTTTGTGGGGCTATACTTGGCGTCGTTATGGGAGGGGCAAAATTTTTTGCCCCGCCCAAAATTTCTATTTTCCAAACCGAGAGGCTGATTTGAACCAAATTTTATGTGAGGGCTTATTGGGTCATGAGTACTTGATTTATGCAAAAAAAAATTTCCCGCAGCCCTGTGGGAACCGCAGGAGCTAAAAATAGAAAAAATTTAAAACGCCCATATCTCCAAAACTGCACGGCACTGAGAATTTTTATTTGGTGTGCAGCTTCCTTAGGACCAACAGAAAGGATTGGTAAAAAAAAATTGCCATCGGTTATATCATAGGGTACAGTTTCGGGACTTTGAAAAAGTGCTGAGTCAGCACTTTTTAACACTGTAGGCAATAAGAAAAACATTAAAAAATCTTCTTCTCCAGATCCAGCAGGCAGAATCTTTTGATATTTGGTATGCAACATTGTGGGGTGGATCTGATTCAAGTTTGTTCAAATCGGCCCCCTGGGTTTATATTTGGGCTCAGTATAGGAGCCCAAATTTGGACTTACTGCATTTCAGGCAAATTTCTTTGAAAATCATCTTCTCCAGATCCAGCAGGCAGAATCTTTTGATATTTGGTATGCAACATTGCGGGGTAGATCTGATTCAAGTTTGTTCAAATCGGCCCCCTGGATTCATATTTGGGCTTACTGTAGAAGCCCGAATTCGAACTTGGTGCATTTCAGGCAAATTTCTTAAAAAATCTTCTTCTTCAGATCCAGCAGGCAGAATCTTTTCATATTTGGTAAGCAACATTGTGAGGTGGATCTGATTCAAGTTTGTTCAAATCGGCCCCCTGGGTTAATATTTGGGCTCAGTATAGGAGCCCGATTTCGAACTTAGTGCATTTCGGGCAAATTTCTTAAAAAATCTTCTCTC